>JAHLJT010009419.1:183603124-183660624 GCA_031308135.1 Acheta domesticus | reverse complement strand
AACTCGAAATTAATGTCTTACTTTGACTGTTCACTGAGTTCATACTCGTTTATGGGTGAGATGTTTCATTCTGACATAAGACAGAAGAATTATCACATAAAGAAAAAGGCTTTCATGGCAGAGAGACTGAACCTGACCAGCGAGGATAACAAACAACTGTATGAACTTGATCAGGGGAGAGGCAGTCGGATTCATAATTTCAAAAGTTTGTTGTTCTGACCAAAAGTAGGTTCAGACGCCACAATGCAAATTGATTTTCTCCAGTTACATGCCTCAGACTGTACTAGCAGGAAAGTAAAAATGACTTCAAAGATGTGCAAGTGTAACACTCGTTACAATACAATGCCTCAAGCAATTATTCAGAATAATGTAGTTATCACTGTCAACATCAACCAATTGACATCCATAACCAATCAAAGCAAATGCACATATAAACAAAAATTGAATGGAACACACTTGTTTTGAGAATATTCTTCCTACCTTTTACAGCATCAACAGTAGCCCTTCTCTTCTTTCGAACTGCAACAACATTAGCAGCTCTCCCTTCTGTATCCAATTGGAAAGTAACAGGATCTCCGTTCTGTAGAAGTTCTCTCTTGTTGGACAGACTAGTTATGCCAAATTCATATTCTTTCTTCTCAGTTTCTGTAGAGAAATAAAATTATTTTGTTTCCAGAGATCAACAGAGCATTATTTTCTTTTTTTTTTTTTTTATTTTACAAGTAAAATTGATAACCCAACTGTTCAAATGCTCAACTGCTCAAATTTATGGTACATCTCACACAGTTCAATACTTAGAAATAATTAAAAAGAAAAGAACTAATCACAACCTTGAAGATCTGCCATGTATAGAAAAGTTCTCTTTAAAATATTTGTGACGTTTGAGCCCAACTAAACATAAGATAAACTTAATTTCAATTCAATGTAAATTCTCTATGATGGAGTACTGACAAATCTTCTAGAGTTGTATTAAACTTAGGAAGTGAGTATGCACAAATTTGGGTAGTATACTAGTAAGCACTGATCAGTCAAACATTAAACAGGAAGTCATCTCTTTAAATATTATTTTTGACTTCATATTACAATAATTTTGAAGAGGTGTAAGAAAAGATGGAAATTGTTGGAGGGGGGGACCTGGACTACTGAGTGGATAGTCAAACACATCCTGGCGGAATTTGCAGATCTGTCTTGAGTTGAGCCTTGCATGGCCAACTATATGACCTCAAGAAATCTGTCAGGTTAGCATTATGCAAACTCAGTGACGCAGAGTTGCAAATGTCTTTCGAACACCAATATCCACCCACGAAGCAGAGTTCTACTACATAGGGATTCAAATGTTGATTCCATGGTAAGACAAATAGCTCAAAAGTCTGATGATTATGTGGAAAAATACTGCAACACCATATATGCTACAATAAAGTTTTTCCACGCAATTGAGTTTTCTTTTGTCAATGACCTAGAAACACTTACTTACTGCCTGCACCTCGTTCATAAGGCAGAAACAAGGGAAACCCTGGACATTTTCTTGAGTGAACAAAGGAAATATAAAATGCATAAAGGATATCTTTTCCTGAGCACAAACACCTGCATGAACTTGAATATAAGATGACTCTTATATTCAGAGTCGAGAAGAGACCTTCTGAGAACTTTTTTTTCATTTTTAACTAATTTTTACTATTCAAGCAAAATGAAATTGCAAATTGTCTTGTTGATGAAAGATTAAATCTTTTTGCTTCAGCTTTCACTATTTTCTTGTTCCTTATCAACATCATTTTGGTCATACCATCTTTACCTTCACATGTATTTATTTCTTCCCTCCTCCCTAACTAGGTTCTCCTCTGACTTTGCCTCTTTGGAAGTGTGTTGAACTTGCATTCTTTGTCTATCATCTGATGCTACCTAAGAACATTCTGTGTCACCATATTTCATCCTGGCACTCTTGTTCAGGTCCTCTGTGTCTTTAACAACCTTTAATTAGAAGTTTGCATTGTTTAACGTATGCACGGGAGTTGTAAGCTGATAACTTGTTCAATTATGTAGATCTATTCTGCAGGTGAGAGCAGCAGTTTCCAACATTTGGGAATTTGATAAAACATATTTTTAAATCATTCTGTTTCTGTGGTTAGACAATATGAAATTGAATCAAATGAATTTTTATCTCTTGCAACACAGAATTATGCATTCACCGGGTGTTGAACCAAGTTTGCTTGGCCTAATTCAGTGCATCATAAAACAAATCTCGGGCACAATTTTTATGCATTTTCAGACTGCATTTCACTTACAATCAGTGGTGGCTCTTTGGGGTAGGCAAGGTAGACACTGCCTACCCTGATGAATATGTACCACTTTATTACATTTAATAATAAATAAAAATAAAAGAAATTTTAAATGACTCTTACAATTTTAATATGGTGAAAGTATTATTCTTCTGGAAATGTATAATGAACATTTCATTATTGTGGCATGAGACATTTTTCAATTTCAAGTGTTTTCTAACAGTCTGTAAGCCACGTGACTTGTACATCTCTTCCAACAAAGATTGTGCCCACTTGCCCTTCTCAGGGTAGGCACACCCGGGTGCTGCCTCATTTCACATCCTATTCTGAGAAAAGACTCTGTAGTGAGCATAGAACAGTAGCAAGCTGTATCCATATCTGACACATGCATGTTCAGCGTACCCCAACGAATTCACTTGCTGCCAACCTGCTCGGAAGACTCCAATTTCTACTCACATGCAAGCCACATAGCATGTGTGTTTACTGTTTTCTTGAGTTAACAAGTGGGGAAAATTATCATTATTGAGGAAGTATTTACTTTTCATTTTAAACTAGTGGGTAGAGGATTATGAGTGTTACTTGATTTTCAATTTCTTGGGTACATAGTATAGAAAAAGTTACGTAATGCTGCACAAAAAACGTCAGATTTTCAGCAGAAAAAATGAATTGCTGTCCTGATACAAAAAAAGTGAATAAACCCAGTAGCCAAATTAAGAAAAAAAAATCCTCTAACACATGGTACAGCCAGAATCCCTGTTTTGTGGGTCCTTTAATACCAAAAAGTCAACAGACGCCAAAATGCCTGTCCGTTCATCTGCGAACACCACTAGTGTCTAAACCATGTATAGGATTTTTTCCAAACCAAAGAAACTCCTGTCCATCTGGCTCAAGTCAAAGCTTTGAGATTTGGGAGTACTTGACATGAAGCGTCTCGAGTCATTTTCCAAATTTTCTCAAAAATGGCTCCAAATTTGTTCTTTAAATTTCTTATAAGAACAGAGTAAAATACACTTACAAAGGTGGCATAGGTCTCGTTTTCACGGTTAACTCTGAATTTTTGAAAATTGCAAAAGTTTGAATTTTTTTCAGTGCTTTGTTACAATTACAGAGAGATTTTTCCTTCAAATGTAATTTGTTCTCCATATTTATTTATTTCATTAATGTCATGTACATCTTTTCAAATCTTAGTAGTATTCGCGCAATGTAGGTAATATTAAAAAATAACAATAACAAGATCTTCTCAAAAACGGCTCCAAATTTTTTTTCTTTAAACTTTCGTTATGGATAGTGGAAAATGAGCTCTACAAGATGACGAAAATGCCATATTGCTCTATCCTTTTGTTTCCTCAAAAATTATAAAAATTTATTTTTTTTGGTTTGTTTCTCACATTATTAATATATACATGAATGGTTATTTGTTAACATTACATATATGATAACATGTGCTTTAAATAATGTCATATAAAGTTTCTTGAAAAATTCAACAGCTTTCTGAGCTCAAATGAGCTGATAACAAGCTCAAATTTCCACATTTTCAGAAACGCTTGAACACTATTTACTCAAAAATGGCTCTAAATTTTTTCATCAAACTTTTCCAATGGATAGTGACAATTGCATTCTTTAATATGACAAAAAGTTCATTTCTTAGTATTCTTTGGTTTTTAAAAAAAATCACGAATGTTGTTTCTTTTAATATCACTGACACTGTTAATTTGCACATTTTCAGCTATTTGAAAGTAAGCCAAAAGATCACGTAATGCCAAAAGATCACGTAATGCTAAAAAATCACGTATGTATTTCAATGAATCTTACATGCTTGGCAAAAAAATTGAATATAATTTCTGAATTACTGTCAGAGCAGCACAACTCTCAACACTTTTTTAGAATCTGAATATCTTGAAACCATGTCTGCACACGCTTCATGGAAATAATGCTTTGGAATATAATGATATCAGTGAGATAATTGTTTTGTATAAATTGAATACATTTTTTTTTTTTAATTGGATTGCGGTGATGCATGGCCAGGATCCTTCTGGCCACTTCCTGGAATCTCCTGCTGTTCAATAATGTTTTGCCTACCCTGACCATTTGTTCATGAGCCGCCAATGCTTGCAATGCCATTTGTTTGAGATCCTCTTTTCAACAATCTGTTCAAAAATATTGGTCTAAATTGTCTGGCAAACCCATGACCACATGTTAGGGGTACCTATAATAGATATCCATTTTTTTATCGCTTTTGTGACTTATTGTTAAGTCAGATTTCAAGTTTCTTAATATCAAAAGGCAACGTAAAAATGAACTCCATCCACGCTTATTCTGCAAATATAAGATGCCCCAGTAATTTTCAAATGAAATATTTACAAGGGAAAAACTCATCTCACACAGTAAATAAGATCTTAAGAAACTAAGAAAGTTCAGAGATTCTAACAAATAGTGCCTGGTGGATAGTGTGTGTTCATGCTGCAAATTTGAAGTAAAATAATTATTTTTAATCATTGACAAACTCAAATTGTATTTTTTGTAACTCCTTTCTTATAATTATATGTGATTCAGAAATGTTGCAACTAGGTGAACTGAGTTTGTATTTCAAAAGTGGTGAAAACTTCACAATAATTCAAATCATTTATCATTTGATTTTCAAGTGGAAAAAGGTTAAAAACTGAGTAATATCAAATTTGAGAAAAATGGAAAGTAGGAGCAAAAATTATCTGATTCCTCCAGGCAATATCAAATTATCTCACTTTTCAAACTGTCTACTACACTGAATTTGAAAATAACCATAGAAAACCTAAGAAAACCATACAAAACCTTTTGTAATTCTAACCTACATAATTTAAAAAATTAATTTAATTTAACTACTACATTAATCCAGAAATGAGGTGACAGATTAATTTCACAAAAGGGGGATATTTGAAAAATTTTACATTAGTAGTAACATACACATAGTATATAGAGAAAAAGTCTCCTTGCATGAAGCTTATCTTATGCAATAATTATCTGGAACAAGTACCTGACTTACAGACTAGGTCAAGTTCAAAACACCTTTCAAACAAGTACAAATACAAACATATACTTAAAAGTACAAGCTTCATTTTTTTTAAACCTTCCAGTGGGCACGCTGTCGTAAATTTTACAACAATAGCAGATTTTTTTGTTTTGCTGTCAACTAGTTGTCAAAGATTTCTGCGTTCTTGGTATTCCTTGCTCATTCCTTGTAATTTTAGTGATGCATTCCTGCAGCCACTGTTTAGTTTGCATGCTACATTCAGTTTTTGTAACACTCTATTCAGGATAGGTGCATAGTGATGTAAACTTTACGCTGCGCGCTGGCTGTTATGCTAAAATATTGTATAATAATTTGGCCTAATTGAAATTTTCAGTAACATATCCAGATAAAGAATTCATGTGAACGAAAATCAGAATATTCTTCAAGAGCTGTCTGATCGGAGGAAGATCGTGAATTGGATAGTGACGGTGACAGTAATGAATGTTGAAAATATAGACCAGCATCAGAAGAATACTGGATCAGAACAAGATTTTTTTGATACTAAATACGAACATTTATCAATGGATTTGTTTTTTGGTAGTAAATATCGTTCTTAGATATTATAATGTCACATAAAATTCCATTGTTCTACAATTACTTTGATTTTTCCAAGAGTCATTGAATGTCATAAAATTTACGACACGCGCCTGCAAGTGTGAACATTTTACGCACGCCTGCTGGAAGGTTAAAAAAAATTCCATAAACAAAAAACAATGATTAATTAATTTATAAGTTTTGTTTTAATCATAACTTTCTCCCTAACAATTTTACAAATATTTGGGCCTCTTACAAACAACATTTTCTGCTAATGAAATCCCATTCTGTTCCTTTTCTGCCCCTAAATTACTTAGTTAATTTAGGAATAATGACAAGATTCTAATAGCCCTCCTTTCTTGCATTTATGAGGACATGCAATATGTAATTATCATAAATGATGCTTACCTTCTTCAGTATTAGTTTGAATAAGGCCAGCATATTGGGTTTGATCAGGATTTACACTGCGAAGAGGACGGATCACAGTACCCTCCATTATGTCGCCTACAGCAGCTGGTAACTCTATAGTCCCTTTGGTCAATACTCGCACATTTTCAGCAGACAAACAACTTCCTGAGGATCCTCTGGTGCCTAAATTATACTCTACTTCAGCACCTAATTCCAAGTCTGATGGATCACCTTCAAAGTTGCTGTGGATAAAACATAGCAAAAGCACACAAAAAAAGGATCAGCATATTAGTATATTGAAAAAAATTCTTTACAAAACAAGAACTTTAATTAAACTTGTAACATAAATGGCCACATTCAATCAGTTCTGTTCACATTCTAAGATTCATTTCTATGATACATTATCTAATCAGCAATCAATACCCTAAAAAAACATTATCTAATTTAATTTTCTAATATTTATTAGAATGTGAAGAGACTTATGTTGGATGTTGAATTACGAAATTTCAGTTTCAAATTGCAATTACATATGGTTTTTGCATGTTTAGAGAACTTTCAGTAAACCTTTCCAATTGCCACAAAACACATTTGATAGTAGACTGCTGTCATTGTAACAGTTACACTATCTTAGAGCCATTCCATATAAAATTAAACACAAAAATTTGAAGTGTTCCAAATTCTCTAATATTTGTTTACACTATATATTATTAAAAATAAATGACATGTATTTTTTTGTTTAGTCACGAAAAAAGTATTTTTGAAGTTAAAATGATCGAAAAATAATTCATATTTCTCCAATATCGAAATGTTTCATAATTTTTAGCTCTAAATGTACTGCTTGTAAAAACTTAATTCTTGATCTCAAATTAAAGCTTAAGAAGCAATCTTTCAACAAACATTTATACATAATTGCATTTTTATATTGTATTTTTTGGATTGTTTATATTTTTTAAAATAAGTTTTTTGAAGAGTCCCCATGATTTTTGTTCTAAATTCGATAGCAATAAATTCTTCAGACTTTCATCTTCATCTCTGCAAATTTTCAAAATGGCTCCTATTTTAGAACTCATATAAAAAAAATAATACTCAATGGAGCACAGAGTATTTTCTCAACCACCATAGCATGCTGATGCCATACTGCTCTGTCAATGCTCACTGTGTGTTCCTCCACTGGGTTTGTGGCCCAGCGCAACAGTGCCCACACCTATTCATCAATCTCAGCAGGTCATTTTCCACCCAAGGCAATGGCAAAAAGTCAACCAAGCTATACAAACAATGGGATCAGCTTAATCCAAGAATGTCTTTATTGTCAGACAAGACAGTCGGTTCAGTTCCACTGTAGCAGTGACACAGTGCAAGTAATATCCTCGTTTTTGATGTGTGTGTAAGTGCCCGTACATTTTTTCTTGTGTAGGAGAGAGACAAAAATTAACTGAAGATGGCAGGTACAAAGAAGATATGCTTTAAATATGCAAAGAAGATTCATCTTTCAATCATTACAATCTAAAAGACTACGGTAGTAGAACAGAACGTAAAAATTTAAGAGTATAGTACAAAGCATTCTTCAAAAGTTGTGCAGACAATATTTATATAAATTATGCCAAACTTGAAAGTTTGTAACAGAGCAGATGGAAAACTTCAAAATTGTTTATAAATGAAAGTAAAATTTCCAAAAGAACTGTTGCAACATTTTGCAGCAATCCTGGTACAAGTCAAAAGAGCAGAAAGTGAAAAAAAGACAGTGATTTGGAATTGAACATTGAAATAAGAGATGATGGTGATCTATCTCCAAGTGAAGCAGAAGCTTCACCCGCCAAGACTAAAATTATCACATCTGAATAAAAGTTTAACAATGTTAGGTGAAATCCCTAAAAGGAAAAAGAAGCAGAGTCAGAAACCGTATCATCACAAACTGGAGAAAATAAGATGAACCTTAGAGATAGAAATATTTGATTTCGAAGAGGTAGAAGAAGAAAAGTTTCAATGCATCTACTCACAGGATAACTGTTACAAAACAACTAGCAGCAATAAATGGAATATTATCAACTCCACATGTGAAATCCAGAAGAGCTATCAACGATTCTGTACACCAATGTGTTATGGACTTTTATTGTTCAGTTGATATTAGCCATATCATGAGTGGAAAATATAATTTTATTTCAGTGAGAGAGAATGGGGAAAAAGTTCACAAACCAACAAGGCTTATACTGAACAATCTGAAAGAAACCTACCGATATTTTAAAGAAAAGTTCCCCATCTAAAGGTCAGCATTTCAAAAGTTCGCTTCAGCAAAAAAGATTGAAACACTGCATTTAAACGAGGAGCTAACTGTACACTTATAGTGTGTGTTTGTGCATACCATGAAAACAAAGTTAATGTTTGAACGAAGGCCTTGCAAAGTTAACAGCAGATGATGTAATTGCTTTGAAGGATTATCAGGACTGGCTAACAAAAGTTATTTGTAACCCTCCAAGAGCTGAGGGTTACTTTAAAATGTGTGAGAAATGTCCTCGAACAGAAGAACTACTTAAAATGTTACACGAAAAGATTGAAGAGAGAATGATTGAGAGCTTGATGTATTGGCAATGGATTCACCTTGACTGAAGTAGTTTGGAAATTTTAGTGTCACCCTTAGAGGACTTCTTAGAAAAATTTTCAACTAAAATAGAAGCTTTAACAACTCGCACATTTTAGCAAAATAAAAGGTCTCCTTCCTAATTCGGTGCAAAGAATTTAACAGGTGGAGAAATTACTATTTTATGTGATTTTTCAGAAAATTATTCCTTCACAATACAAGATTCTGTGCTAAGTATGCAGTGGAAAAATGATCAAGCAATTATACACCCTTTTATTGCTTAATACAGAGAAAATGGCTTTGTGAAGCATACAAATTTGGTTGCAATTTCAAAGTGCCTCAAATATGACACAGATGCAGTACATTTTTTTCAGCAGTGTTATAAATTTTTTTTAAGACTGAGATCAAGAACATAAAAAACATACTGTATTTCTCTGAAGGTGCTAGAGCTCAGTAAAAGAACAAAATAAAGTTCTTGAATATATGTTTACAAAGAACATTTTTGGAACACGTGCAGAGTGGCATTTCTTTGCAAAACCATATGATATAGGCCCTTGCGATGGCATGCGTGGTGCTTTGAAGAGATTAGCATCAAAAGCTAGACTTCCAAGTACATCAATATCCAATTATAACTCCCAAGAAGCTCCATGAGTAGACACACAAAAACATACAAAATGTGTTTCTCTTCGCAAATGAAGTTCATGAGGAAGAAAGAATTCACATTAAAGGTCGTAGAAATGCAGCAAAATGGTTTCGTGGTACACATTCGTTACATTCCTTTGCTCCTGTTTGTGAAGATAAAGCAATAATTAAAACATATTCTTTGAAAGAAAGTGGAGATCTTGTCCAAGTTTTGGGAAGAGAAACTTAAAAGGAAGTAAATTTGACACAACTTAATATATTATATTTTTTGGAATATTAACTAGAACTTTAAAACTCATCACCCAGTAAACATTTGCACTCCTCTTCCTATTGACAAGCTCATTCACCCCAGTGTTTCATTCGATAGCGGCATACGACAGGTGAATCAAGGTTCTCAAGGCGCTGTGAATGAAGTAAGATTTAAAAAATTCTCAAAAAGTTATTTTAACAGAAGCCATTTTGAAACTTCCCAGTCCTATAGAAGAAATTATAAACTTTCTTTTCATTTTTTCAGACTTTTAATTCATGGCAAAAATAATAATTTTTGTAACGTCAAATATATAAACAAAATAAAGACATTAAAAAAGATATTATAAATAAAAAGATAAAGGTCATGAAAGGCACAGATTTAAGCTTTGATTTAAGACAAACTCAAAACTGAGATTTTAAAAAGATTTTGAGATATAAAATATTATAAACATCAGTGTGTATGCTGTTAAGGAAAAAAAGAAAAAGAAAGAAAGAAAAAAAAAGAAAAGAAAGAAAGGGGAAAAAAACGTGTTCTATTGAGCAAAACTAAAAAACATCTGTTCTCTTGTCTGTGTTCATGAACCTGTAAAAAGATAATCAGAAAGATATCAGACATCAAGTTCAATTTTCCTTCAAATTCGTCCAATTTTGCGTGGAATGATCCTTTAGAGTAAATGTATTGTGCAGGAGTAATTTTAACCTTGCAGTTGCTGCAATACCATGCTGTTTCTACAAATACAATTTGCTGGTTTATATGTTGTTTTTTTATGCATGAATGGTCTAGGTCAATTAATAATGTTGAATCAACAAGTGTGAGAGATTTTTTCCGCTGAGAAAACACTGTGCTCTGACAGGCCATCTGTCAGACAAATTGAATGACTGGCATCTCCTTGGCTATCTAGCCCTATTTTCACATTATATTCAAATTAACAATTCCCAAAATGAAAGAGCAATATTAAAGAAGATTCAATGAAGGAAAGTAATAAAGTTATATTCAATATTCTCCAAACCTGCAAAAACTATGAAGCTGAAATATAAAATTCAACCCCTTGCAGTCACAAGATTTAGTAAACCAAAATTGATTTCTTGAACTCTCAGCTTGCCTTTGAACCACTTTTATTAAATTTTGGGGTAAAGGCACATGTATAGGAACTTCATCAAAATAATGACCATCTTAAGTGTAAATGTAATAATAATTTTAATTTATAAATCTGGTAAGTGGAATATTAAAAGAATGTATTAACACTAGAGTGCCCAGTATTCCAGTACCTCCTATAAAGCCCAGCAGAGTCATTTGGTCTCTGAGTATTCAACACTACATCTTTGAAGAGAAATACAGTCTCCAATGCGTAGGGTGATGGCAAAAAGAAAACTTTTGTATTAATAACACTGTTGTAATAAGAAAAAACATTTTTTAATAAATATTTAATTTCAAATAATATCAGTTTTCAATGAAACACAAAAATACTTCTTTCGATTGCATGTCCCATACACTACTGTCTCGCAATTGTTGCACTTTTCGACATGTTTTATTTACACACTTTTGTTTCACATTGATGGGAACTTATAGTGTGTTACATATAGGAATTTTGAAAATGACCCTGAGCTTTAAATTGTACTTTTCTGTTGTTGCTCAGTCTTTCATTCTATTTCTTTTGATATTACTGTATTTACTCAATATAACCATATCTAGTTGGAAGATATGAAACAGTAATGGCTTTGTACAGACCAAAGTTTTGAAGCACACTTTGTATAATACTCCCCAGTGGTTTGTTCAACATGTACTTCACATCCTGATATAGCTACATCTCCACGCATATTTTCTCATTTCCATCCATAATACTTCTTTTATATTTCTATTATATGAAAAAATGTCGGTCCACTCATTTTAGTTATCATCCACCAAAACCTCCAGTAGTTTGCTGTATTCACAGTTTTCATTCCATAAATTGTGTATGTTGACTTTGGAAGGGTAAATAGCTGCTATAAATATTCTGACCTATGACCCAAAATGACCACAGTTTGCAAATGCAACACCTCATACTAAAGCAAAGTAATTTTTCTGATGGAAGCAGTGAAAGCTGATGTCTTCTTCCACCTCACAAATTCTAAAATCATGAAACAAGATAGTGGCCCTGAAAAACCACATATCTGACCACATCATCACCATTTCGAGACAAATTCCCTAATCTTCATGAAAGTTCTCTTATAAATTCTGACATTTTCTTTATTTGAACGATTGCAGTGGTCACTCATTTCCCGGAACAAATTTCCTCGACTTTTTCCTGTTTTCCACTTGATTTTAAAAAAGAAATTTCCTGATAAAATATTTAATTTCTTACTACCAAAAGAAAATATTGGGGCAAATCATACTAATTGGTCAGCTCTCTGATTTCCATGTAACAAAGTCTGAATGAAGAAAATTTTTTCATCAAACAAAAATTGAGAATAAATCATGCTTTAAGGTATAATATATAATTTTATAACCCTTGCAAAATTTTCCCTGACTTCTAACAATTGTTACAAAAATTCCCAGATTTTTTCCTGACTTTTCAGAGGCAACAAAATTCCCTGATTTTTCCCAAAACTGGGAAAAATCATATTTCCCAGGAAGTGGACACCCTGGATTGGCAGAAATATTTTGTTTTTCAATAATTTAAGTAATAACAATTTGCTTTTTAGAAAGGTTTAATATATTTGTAGTTCAGTTATGAAACAATTCATATTTCCTCAATTGACATGTATACGAAGGCCAGAAAACAATACAAAGTAACAAGAATGTATGTTTAGACACAGAAAATTTTGAGCATTGAAATTCATGATTCAGAAGCTACAGGATGGAGTCAGTATCCAAGGAATTAAAATTATGTCTCCAGGGTGTTCTACGTAAATTCGATTATTTTTCAAACATTTTGAATACACTATAAATAAAAAACTTATGAAAAGTTACAAAACCACACATTTCTGTCAATAAAAACAAAATGTTACAAGGATTAAAAAGCGCCAAGAGGCGAAATGATGCCGCTGGGCATTCTAGTGTTAAAGACTTATATTAAATATATTCCGTTTCAAAGCAAAAATAAAATAAAATAAGAAAAATATTAAAATCCTGTTTGCAAAACATATTTCTACTGCTTAAATGTGTAGTTTGTAAACATTTTGCCTTGCTCCAATATGCAAACGAACAATAGTCTCATTTTGTAGTTGACATACCACTGAGAAACAAACTAAAGTGGTAAAAGTTCACGTCAAGAAATTTATAAACAAATTAGGAACAAATGATAACAACCCAACAAAAAAAATGTTAAGCAAAAGTATTCCTTTTTTCAGAAAACGACGGAGTCCGAAATCCTGAAATAAAATTCAGCTAAATATCAGCTAACTTACTCCAAGTACACTGGTAAAGTAAGTTCTTTTATTATCCTCCTATGTTCCTCCAAGAGCAAGTTCAATATTTCATTGCAAAATACATTTCTGTGGCACATAAATGTTTTACAAGCTAAAAACACGCTTCTTGTCCAAATAAACAAGGCAGATTTGATTTCACAATTTCTTCCTTAGTTCCATATATCATATAAGTTATGATATAAACATAACAATGTTAAAAACATACCTAAAATGGAAGAAAACTTCCCTATCATGAGTAATGTTTTCTATAAAACCAAATCCATCCTTCAAGGCAGCAATAAAGCCCTGACAAACTGGCATGTTGCTAGAACGACCAAGCCCGTTCTTATTTTGACATTTTGCAACAACTTGAATATCAACAGCCAAAAGTTCCTTGTTGCGTTTCACTTGAGTAATGTTGAATTCAACCTGTAACACATCCATTTATGTAATTAAATCTTAAACATCATTAAAACACTAAAATCAACACAATAATACAAACCTTGTCACCAATTCTCGGAAAGTTCTTTGGATCACAGTCCTTAGAATGGAAATAGATTGTCTTCTTGGTTCCATTTACTTGATAGTTAATGATGCCTACATCTGGATTATCACCTTTGCCGGGAGACTAGAGAAAAACATTAATACAGTAACATTTCATTTCATATTCACTTCATATATACCACACCTTTATGGGTAGTCAGTCCTGAGGAATTCAAAAGCATCTCGAGTGTTTGAATATAACACATGGAATTAGCAGAAATGTCTTCAATCATGAAGTAGCGAACATCATTGACCTAAAAATAATTTCTGAACACAAAAATGTTCAGAAATTGTTTTTAGATCAATGAATTGTGTCAGTCAATGAAGAATTCATGATACAAATTCATTTACTCTACAAAATAAAATAAACCCAGATTTGAGATTTCAACCACCACAACTCATGATATCAAGAAGGAAAAATCTTCATTTTTATATTCAGTTATTACTTCTATACTGCAGGAGATGGAACTTTGGGATTGACAGCCACTGAGCACATGGTATGCTGTTGCCAAATGCAATGGCTATTGCCTTCGCTACAGCTTTTCACCGCACTTCAACAACAACGTGACACTGTGACCTTATCCACTGTAAATATGCATTTCTCCAATTCACACATTCCAACATGTCTATATACTGTTCAACATACAGGAGAAAAGGATCTGTAGGTTTAAAAAAAAAAAGCCACGTTATGGTAGAAAATCAGGGTAATTAAAGTTGATGTTTTCAATGTTTACTCTTTGTGTTTTTCTTAGGTGATGGGGTAAGAACAATTTAATAACTCATTAGAAAGAGTCCACGTATGTCACTATCACAATCACTGTTTTCAACAGAACCATCTTCATTGCCACTATCGCTATCACAGGAATCCTGTAGTGCAATTCTCAAATCTTCAATATTGTGATCTATCATTTTCTCATTTACTTCTTTAATAATTCTTTCTGTAAGTTTCACAACTTTTTTTTCCAGACAATGATTTGGAGATAAATTTCAAAACTTAAACCATAGAAGAGAGGGTGCAAAGAAAATATTTTGGCTGTTTAACTACTCCAGAAATACCCTTGAAAAACAGTGTGACCAACACTTATGAGTGTCCCTTTGCACATTACTGACAAGTATGAACTGAGCTCTCACCATGCTGTGTGGTGGAGTTTCCAGTTTGAAAAGATATGCTCGATATCAAATCCTCCTCATTATTTACAATCTATTACAGTTTATGTTTTACTTGGGTCCAAGACAAACTTGTAACCAAATCGTGTCTTTGGTCATGCATATGGTAATGTATACAACTCATTGGCAACATGGGTCAGCGGACGCTGACGTAACTGAAACCCAACTGGCCCAGTGCATGCTGTCACCAAGGAAACGTAGAGACACTGCCGAACTGTCAATACCAAACTCTCAACTTCTGCAGAATAGTAACTATGTTAGTCCTCTCTTTCTGTATAACCTATGACTCATTTGAAATGAGCATTACTGAAAGATTTTCAAATGGATTTAAAACACTCTTCTAGTCATGTAGAACACAATTCTGAAAATTAACATTTTTCCAAGCATGATTAAGTAAGAGACAAAAAAAGATTTTAGGAAAGACAATACTTTAAATTAATAAATGATACGCATTATCAAAAACTACACTGGTGTTCTTATACCTTAACTGGAACATAAGATAATAGAAATTTAATGAATGGCTTTATTCACAAAGAATGGAATTTGCCGACAAAGCATAGAGTTTATTTCTACATCACTGCTTCCCCTCACATATACAAATACTATTGTAATAAGACACAAATAGAATAATGTATCTTACCTGATTGCTTCCTTTTGTTGGACTTCGACTGCCCCAGCTTGGAAGAGGAGCTTCCTTAGTTATAACACCAGTCACATTTTTCTCAGTCAAAGTCTCAAATTGCACAGTACCAGCAGGTAAGTGTTTAATGCGAATTGCACTCTGACGGTTATTGGAAAATGATGACTGATCCTAAAAAAAGAATTAATTCATTAAAAGTTATAAAAAAGTAAATTAAAATAGAATTACCAAGAACTATACAAAATATATTATTAGTCACATAGGAAAATGGAACTACACTCCCCTGCCCTTTAATTTCTGATCAATTAAGTTACTTTCCTTTTTCTTATAAGATAAATAAATTTACTGAACACCACCCTTCCCTGAGAGGTAGGTAACGAAGTATACACTCAAATCCTCACCTCCCAACAAAATAATGAGTAAGAAAGTAACACTTACCTGAACTACAGTGAACTCCACTTCATCATGAACATTGATTTCCCTATCAACGTCGAGAACTTCATTAAAATGAAAGAATAGACGTGTATCTCGCTCCACACATCGCAAAAATCCAAAACCTTCCTTCAAACACAAAACAACACCTTGTTCACGTCGTTCACCTGACATTAGAAATGATTCATCTAACAAGGAAATTTGAGTAGCACGCTGGAGTTGATCTCGCCTGTCAGTGGCAATGCGAAATTGTACCCAGTCTCCATGCCTGAAACAAGAAATAAGGTTCAATTACTAGCACGTCTGACGCTAATCAAATTCCCACAACATTTCAAGAACTTTGTCACAAAATTTATAGGAAGATCTTATTTCTTATGTTTTTTTCATCTGAAGATTTCCGCTACATCTCAATAAGGTATATTTTAAACCATATTTTAGTCATTAAAAATCACTTATGAGTTTCTTGGGTTGGGGTCAGCAGAATGCAAGGTCCTCCACAACTAAACACACATGAATGCCTACGACGAAATTTAAACCAGCACAAAGAGTCTACACTAGCTCTAAGTCTATTGGCTATCCAATAGCAATCTTCATCTGGACTTCACTGAGGCAACCTCTCTCTACATAATACACTAGGGATAGATGACAGTTTTCAACAACTTATAAGAAACCTTAGACACAAAACCCTGTAAGTGTGCTGGTACTAGATAATTACTCTTCAGTCTTGTGTCAAAGAGATTAAAGACAAAAAACATAGGGAACAGATTACTACACCACACATTACAATCATACATAACTTGGAAATGACCCATCTTAGGCCATTAAAACCAAGTTTTTTGGTTTCTTTAGGGATACTAAAACCCAGAAAGCATGAAAGTTTTGTGGGGACAGAATGACACAAGTTATGTGTCTTATGCAGTGTACTACCAAAAGAGATCTTTACCAACCATCTATTACATTTTAGATCCCAACAAGTCTGTCTCTTGAAATAAAAGTTTAATTGAAGGGCTTGGAGTAATAACAAGTGAACTAACTTTTATAATGGTTGTAACATACATGAATTGTATGAAGGGCAGTAAAAACATAAGTCAAACCAACCAAAGCAAGCCTCCCACCATTCATAAATATGAATGCCTGAATGCCTCAAATTTGGTGGAAGTATAGTTTATATTTTTACTCTAAACATCTTGTTCATATTCATGAAGGTTTTGAAGAGCAGCAAGATGACACACCTCAACCAAAATCGAGATATTAACATTTACAAACAGCAGGATGCTTGGTGATGCCATTTTTTTCTGCCTCAAGCCATTCAATTCATTTATGTTACATCCATTATAAAAGTTAGTTCACATAGCTAATCACTAAGGCAGTGGATATTAAACAAAAATATTGTAACAAACAGAATCTACATCTTATCATTTGTTCACCTTAGGTGAAATACCAAAAATAAAATATTAATCCACCTATTACTTCCTCATAATAATTAGATTTGAGGTATTGTCAATGCTGAACTGTTTAACAGCAATAAATTTTTGAAATAAAAAGGTATATCTTTTAAGGAAGAAATACCCATAAATTAACAAGATAACTTCAAATCATTAGAAAAATCTTAATTTACTTAGTTTTTCAAATTTTCATTAAAAATATTATTAATGATAAAAGATAGAAAAATAAGATTTAAGACAAGCGAGAACAATGTACCCTAAGGCAACAACAGAAGCCAATGGAATTATATCTCGAAAAATAAAATCTGCCTACTCTTGCATGCCCTATATTGTTTCATCCATTAGCACTATGTTGACAAAAGTAAGATAGTTTAAATGGAAGGTCTAAATCTTGCATGCTATCTTCCTTTACTAGAGATTTAAATTGTTTGTTGCGAAGAATAATAAAATTAATGATGTTTTACATCACTATAATAGCAACATATATATTTTAAAAAATTCAAATTATGTAATTTCACAGTTAAATTTTAATTGGTGTCACCCACATTAAACAATCCCCCTACCATCCCTACCTACACATCTGTCTTAAAAATTCTTAAAAGGAATAAAAAACTTAATCATCCTGCAACATCATACAATGTTTTAAAATTATCCAAGTGGATAGCACTATTCACAAACAAGACATAAATATTAGTATGGTCTGCATTTTCAAATAGTAAAAAAATTATAAATCGCCTACATAATATAACGAAACAACAGTTCTTATTATTAACAGAATAAAAAACATGATACATCTTTGATGGAGAATAGAACAACCTTAATAGAAATAGGCAAGTCAAGAATTCTCACATTACATGGCCAGAAAACGTAAGGAACTAACTATTATTTCACAAATAGTTTCTATTACTATAAATTATTAAGTTAATAAAGTACACAAAATATTAAGGATCACTGTTCACTTCTGACTCATTTCATCCTAAACTGAGGGGAATAATGGAGAAAAGATTTTATTTATTCAAAATTATATGGGTATTCAAAACGATCATTGTGTAAACTTTTCAAGTAAAATACTGTAAAAGAACTATTTATTTATATGAACATAAAAGTAATAAAACAGGATTCGCCTCTCCCCATACCTTAATATCTGTGGCTATTAGGTAAAACACATTAACTCCATTTTTGAAAAAAAAAAAAAAAAAAAATGAGTTTTCACCGTATTTCTCGATGGTGTTTCATTTTCATTCATTATTTACAGCAAGATCAGTGAAAATCGTCCACCAAATAAACATAATAATTGATAAAAACCACTAAAATAACAGTAATTTCAGGTAAAACTCATTAACTCCAACACCATCAGGAAAAAACTCATCAACTCCAACACCATCAGGAAAAAACTCATCAACTCCAACACCATCAGGAAAGAACTCATCAACTCCAACACCATCAGGAAAGAACTCATCAACTCCAACAACATCAGGAAAAAACTCATTAACTCCAACACCATCAGGAAAAACTCATTAACTCCAACACCATCAGGAAAAAACTCATTAACTCCAACACCATCAGGAAAAAACTCATTAACTCCAACACCATCAGGAAAAAAACTCATTAACGCCATCAAATTTGTTATAAAAATGAATTAACAAATAGAATACGTTAAAAATTGATCTAATGACACTAAAATACAGCAAATTGACATACTTCAGTAATATAATAAGTAATTGACATTAATTGACATACTTCAGTAATATAATAAGTAATTGACATTACTTAGTAAATGCTCATAAATACTATTTATGAGTTTCATATTGGAACAAATTGTGAACTTTACTTAAGTCAAATTACTAAAATTAACAAATTGTTAACTTTAAATGTCAAACTCATCAATATGATACGTCGACATCAGCCCAAATCAAAATTAATTTTCATATACCGAATATATCAAAATATGTCTAATGCGTACATTTATATGGAAAAATAGCAATATTCAATGAAATAAATGTTATTATATCAAAATATATTGAAATATGTTTAATGTATTAATAAATATCGAAAGATATCAGCGTACATCAAAATAAAGATACCACACTGGAAATAAAGAAATATATGAAGATACATTGATATATGTCAAAAAACAACGACATACATCGAAAAAGGTTTAAATAGGTCAATAAAAGTGAAGCAGAAATGGAGAAACTAATTAACTCCACGTGTTCACCAGGAAAAACTCATTAACTTCAACCCAATCCAGTCAGTTTACATGTTAACTGCGGGCGGATGGGATGGGATGGGCAAATATTGCTAAAAACTAGTTTTTCCGATATTCCTTAACCCTCACGAAAAAGAACCGCAGAACGAAGCATTATTTCTGTATCCCAAATCAGTATTATCAAATTTAAAACCTGATTTTCTCGAATAACGTAAAAGTGGAGTTAATGAGTTTTACCTAATAGCCACAGATATATTCTTCTATTTTTCTGTAAGTGCCCTAAATAAATTTGCAGAACTAAATAAGTTCCACTTATTTCATGTTTGTTTCTCTGAAAAACATGTTAACCCTAATGGAATAAGAAAATAACAAAGAAACTAAAATGAAATATGAGGTACTTATTTTGGTAAATTTATTTAAGCCACATACAATAAAATAAGAGAATTAAGGTATGGAGAGAGGTTACGATTCATGTAAATCAGATTCATCTGTGCTTTCTGGTTCTACTTCATAAAAACATTGAGCAGAAAGCATCAATCATGAGAGTCAGGGTTTCATGAGAGTTGCATATGAAGTGAGAACAGTTTAAAATAAATAAAATACACAATTACATAAACTGGAACCTGAAAAAATATTGATGAAGCTGACATATACCTCAATGAATCACAGCCCCTTATCCCAATGTTAGATTGGGCTTGAGAGAAAAGAAATTAATAAAAATTAAACAAAAAAGAAAAGACTGTAAAAATAAATGAAGTCAAAAAGGATACCCAATGCTAGATACAACAAATAAAAAATTCAGATTTAGTGCGATCAGATACAAAAAGAAACAGCATGAGCATGACGACACTTTCACCTACTGTATTGTCAATTTATAAATTTTCTAGTATTACTTAAAGGAACAGTTATAAACCAAACATCTCACATTTGATATTCTTAATAAATATATCCACCCACACTGCAAACACGGGATTACAAAAGAAAATCATTAAAGTAATTTGTATTCCTATATGGAATTTTACATACAAATTACCTAATGATCGAAATAAAGGAATTTTCTGAAAAATGAAATAGATTTAACTACACATTCCACATTAGCATTATTATTATTATTATTATTATTATTATTATTATTATTATTATTATTATTATTATTATTATTATAATTATTTCTAGTTAGTCAATTTAGTATGAAACAAAACTGATGCTCTACCTTACTTCTTCAATACTTTTAAGACATAGTGAAACTAGTTGGAATGGTAAAACTATTAAAGCGGAAGCAATAAAAGTCTGTTCAATAACACCTGGATGAAACAGCTAAGTTGTCTATTACACAAGTATAGTATTAAGTGAATTTGAAAACATTGGCAAGCAAGCATTAAATACAACAGAAACTCATTAAAAGAATCCACTTGATACTGAATGTCCTGAATTCCAATGCATAATTAACATATTATGGGTATTTTCTTCCTCCATGTAAGAGACCTGCTTGTTAGATTCCTTATAGTAGAAATAATATTGGTTCTAAAGAAATGTTCCCAACATGAACAAAAGGCAGATATCAAAACTACCAATTTTCCCAAACTATGAGCCAGGTGACTTGCTGGTATTAATTCTCAACACCCCCTAAAAAGGCGACATGAGATGGGTTTTCCAAAAATAGCTCCGCTTATCTGTGAAACCTGAAAATCTGCTACCACTTTCTCTGAGTATCGTTTTGTGGGTGGTGCTAAGGCATGCTATCTCCTTTAGGGCTCTTTCACTGTTCAGTACTGTGTTTGCATACAAAGTGAAGGCTTTTTAAATTCAAATTGTCATGGCTCTGAAAATGAAATTAATGTCAATATTGAGAAAACTCACACATCAAATCGAGAACTGTAAAATTTTAAGATAACCTTAGATGAAGAAACATGAACTTAATATGAGTCCCTGCCTTTAAGAGATAAAAAGTATATCCTCCAGATGACTTGTATCTCAGAGTTCTCTAGTATTTATTGCATAGAACAATCAAAATCTTTTTCAACAATCACCAGAAAATTCACGATTAAAGCAAAAAAAATGCTAAGCTATTACTCACATCATTAGCAATCAATTTACATTTTCTCTCCCTTCCAGGTCCCCTTAAAATTCAATAACGAAGACAGACAATTTTGTATTGAAAAGGTACTTACATTTATACATTTATTGTTTGTTGATTCCTAAGCAATAGCTCCAGTTAAATAACATCAACAAATATGAACATGTTAGATAAAGTTGTTCAATAAAAACGCCAAAGTTTCAAAACATCACAAATATTTAACAAAATGGTGATAGTTAACAAAATGGTGGCTTAGATATATTACGTAATGGAAAATACAAAACATATTTCAAAACTGAAATTTAGTCTTATAACCATTCACTTCTGGTATGTTGGCAAGATAGAACTCTTTCAAATGGCATATTCATTTTATGTGCAAAAATGTCACAATTACATATTCAAACACAATGCTCATCATCTTAATTATTCTTTTGCTGATCTTGCATACATTTCTTGAAAACTTTCTTATCTCTGGTTTGGCCCTAAAAACATCAGTTTTGTCACTTCATAATGTTGACATCTTACTTTTTTAAATGTAATACAAGAACTGTAATGCATAAAAAATCATTTTAACCTAAATATTTCATGTTCATCAATCTTTAACCTATCAAAAAATGTACAATAATGTAGGAATGCAGCACCTTTTTGCGACGTTCTTTCTGCACAATTCAAGGCACCTTACACTCATCTGTTACTAAGCAACGGGTGGCCATGGAATGTTTGCAATTTTATTTACATAATACATCTGTGTATTCAGTTGTCACCTAAATGCTGAATGCTAAAATTCCTCTGTTTTATTACTTTTCTTCTGAAAGTTATTTCTCTCGTGAGCAGATTTACTTGCATTAAAGCATGGAGCAATTATGGTTATAATTATACTATTTGGCTGTTCTTGAGAATTTATAAGACTACTTCTAAATTCATTATCATAGCAAGGAAATATTAATTTTCAACAAGTGCTTTAAGAACCCCAAAATATAGTAAGTTCAGTAAAAATATCTTAAATTGTTATTATATTATCTTATAAAGTGCTTAGCATATAATTGCTCTGCACTTTAACAACTTGCAGAAATACATTTGCTCTGCATTTGGTCTTTGTTACTTTCTAATATAATTTTCCATTCAAGTTGACAATTCCTTTATTTTAATTCATAACCTTTTTAAAAGAACCTAACAGTACAATGAAATCAAAGCATCCATGAAACCACTTATTGAAAGGCGGAAATATAATTTTTTTTTTTAAATAAATAATGGATTAACTGAATGAAATTTGTCACCTACACTACTTCTAAATCTATATTACTATGTTACTACTTCTATATAAACATGTATTGTGGAATAGAACAATTATTATATTATAAAACTCAGGTAAACCATCAACACGAACTCCAAGGGACCACAATAATCTGTGATGTTATCCAATAAATGTATTTATATATTACTGTTTTCTTCCTGGGACCCAAATTTTCTTCATATTATGGTGAAATTTGTATTAAGCAAGTACTTGGTAACAAGGGTTTATTGTATTATATTTTAATATATTTGATGAACCCTTTAGAACAATTTACAGGATTCTTTTTTAAATTCTTACCTCAATGTGAAGTCTCCTTTCTGATCCTTATCTCCAAATGGGACTTCCACCTCAGAATGATCAGGTGCACGATATTTAATGCGACCAGGAAGAGGATCAGTTTGATGCCGAGCCTGTTGCCCTCGTTCTAAAGGTTTCAAAACCTGTCCTTTAATGAGTTCACTTCCTACATCTTCAAACACAACACTGCCTGGTTCCAAGCGAGTAATGTTGCAAGCCACTTCCTTGCCCTAAAGCAAGCAAAAGTCACAAAAGGAAACACAAATTATACAAAAAGCTAGTGCAGCATTGAAACAGTTGTCAAATGAACTCACATTTCTAGTTTGAATAGTGAATTCTACATCGTCACCCAAACGCAGTTCTTCTTTACCCTTAGCTGCTGAGAAATGAAAAAATATTTCTTTCACAATATCAGCTCGTTCAATGAAGCCGAAACTTTCTTTCATAGAACACACTACACCTTGATATTTGACAGGGTGGGCTGGGTTCTCTAGACGAATATGACACGCTCCAAGATTTCCACTGCTGCTTGCAAAGAAAGTAATTTTAAAATTACTTAATTTTATTCAGACATATTACAATAAACCATTAACAAATTATCCTACTTCTTAAAGCTGATACATGTTCACAAGAAATCAATGTATTTTGCCCAAAAGTTAATTCAAATATTCTTAGCAAAATTTAAGAACATAAAAAAAATACTACAAATTCTATAATGTGTATTTCAGAGCTTATATCTGTTTCAATTTTTCTCCATAAAGTTTACAAAAATATAGAAATAAGATTCAAAAATATCAAGAAATACAAATTACATATATAGCTTAATTTATTACCGCTGATTGGTTGCAATCTGAAAACTGACTTTATCTCCAGATCGCAGAGTTACGTTTCCTTCAACATCATCTTTGTTGTATGGCAGGAAGAAACATTCTCCTCTATTTTCATAACTAATTCGTCCTTGAACATCTCCCCCAGATCCATCACTACGAAGTTCAGTTGTCACATTACCAGTCACACGTTCTTCACTGAGAACCTGAAATAACCCCAACTACAACTCACCTAAACACTTAAATAAATTATTTTGCTTTTTCACTTATTTAAGAAACCTAAATTGTAAAAGTTGATGTCCAGTACTTACCACTTCAGGAGCAATTTTTGTAACTGCACTTGCAATTGGCTTTCCTGTTCTTCGATCATAAGTCATTTCAAATTCCACTGGATCACCAATTTTTAAGTGTTCTATATTGCCATTAAACTGACTGAAGTGAAAAAATAACCTTGCTTGTCTTTCACAGCATTGGATAAAGCCGTAAGAGTGCTACAAGAAAATAGGTCTAGTTACTATGCATCAACAACAGATGAAAACATTAAAAAATTTCCAACCGATTATTCAATAGCAAAATGAAGAAAGCTACATACTTCAGCATTGCAGCACTTAAACATAATAAACACTGAGATCAAAACCGTTACACAGCACTGTACCATAAATTTTAAGAAACATACACTTCAAGGCAGGATTGGTGTCATACACACAACTCCTTCTCATAAGATGACGTTACTTGTTACCTTGCTTTCCAAATGCCCTTTGATCCACCTAAACCTAACCATCACCTAATACATAGAGCTACAAAATAAGAAGTAGCACATTATAATAAATAAAATTGACACATTTGAATTTTCTTTTTGACTGCTTTATTGAACATTAACTATTGAACATACTCACCAACAACTTCTCAATAATGCCTGTTTCACGTGTCCCCTGACTTCCAAGGGAATCATTGTAATTTGAGCCTGAGTTTGCATTGGTGGTGTTGCTACTGGAATTGTTGCTGTTATTTGCTGGTGGGGATGAAACAGATTCTCCGTTAAATACCGTATTGTTACCTTCATTACCAGTGAAGGTGCCTATGGGGAATCTACCTCCTCCTCGAGAGTTATTTGAAGTCGAAAATGAGTAATTTGCAGAGTAGTGGCCACTTGAGCTTCCCTTGTTACTGTACACATTGTTCGGTGAGTCTTTCGATGGAACATTTTGAAAATGGTTATTCCCACTATTTGTGAAACTTGTTCCATTGGGAGAGCTGGCAAATGAAGATGTAGAATTCTTGGGGATTGTCAAAGACTTTATGTCCAGTATTGCAGTGTCCGAATTCATGGCTGGCGGCTGGAAGGATTTCCACTGAGGATTATTGGACATAGTCTTTCTTTCAGTTTATTATAATTCAAGTTTGGATGCAAAGAACTTTGGCTTAAGAAGAATATATCACAGAAAAGTTCTCAGCCAATTAAAATGATGTCTCTCCAATTTCTTGAACACAAAAGCCAAATTAAGTGCTTCAAGGGAACACATACAAAATAAAAAGGAAAACCTATTAAAGAGTCAATTCACGCTGTTGCAATTACAATATCCGAAATATAACCTATTGCAACACGCTTTACTGTTAAATTATTGAAGTCACTGATGTCAACAGAAGTCCTAAGTGAAAAATGAAGTTGGCAAAATCCTCAGATGTCTTCAATGCGTGCTGGGTGCGGATTGTGTTTTTGGCTTTTACTTTACTTGATCGTTGTTTCAAGTTTTCTAATCTAACAGTAACACAAGCTGTAAAAAGAAAAGAAAATAATCAATATATGCAGTACTTCACACGCCACATGCTCACAAGTAACACCTATCGCGCAAGCAAGGTTAAATGACGGAAAAGAATCGCTAAAAATTACTTGAAGTTACTCACGTCAAACAAATATCTTAAAACAATATTATCCAACAAATAGTTGAAAATTATCACACTGCGTGCCTAAGTAAAGCACAAGTGAGTGAAACAATATACAAGGAAGTCTATCATTTTATTCGAGGTACTTAGATGTACGATGATCGGCCTTTAAAGACGGCATTTCGATGTTAAAGATGTCGTCACCGTGAAGTGTAGAAGTAAAATAATAGCGTAGAAAATATCACAAAGACGTTATCTTCAATAATGTTAAATTTAAGAGCCGCATGGTAAAATATAAACGAAAATATCCCAAATTAACTGACTCACCACGACACAGCACAGCACTGACGACATGCCGCCATGTTGAGTGTCAACACTCAAACGCGAAAACACAAACGCATTTTGTGAAGACATTTTCCATTGGTTTATTCCATGAATGTTTGCAACAGTTTGCAACTGCGTGGAACATGGAGGCGATATTTCACGAAAAGGTACGTACTTTAAATTTTGGGCGAATGTGCATGTTTTTGACGTCGTGTTACTGTAATGACATTGGAAATGTAATTTCAGTTTTGAGCCCGTCATATGTTCAAGATACCCTTGTAAGTTTCATACGTGACACAAGGATGAATGCGAAGAAAGAAAGTAGCTCTAGATGTATTTCATCAGTAAATTTATTTGTATGAATTCACTTCTTACATAATTTTTATGTATTTCAGCAAGAAGGATCATTATGTGCCCAACATTGTCTCAACGCTTTACTTCAAGGATCCTATTTTACGGCTGTGGATTTAGCTACTTTGGCCCAACAGATGGATGATGAAGAAAGATTGAGGATGTCAGAATCGGGAGTTGATACAGAAGACTACAGGAAGTTTCTGGAGGTAAATGCATTAAAGAAGTGGAGGTTATTTAAAATACTGACTGATTTGATAGTAATGCCAGTTTGTTTGACATGCAATTCATTTAGTGGTGTTATTAATTGCAGCAACCCTCAGGCAACTATGATGACAGTGGCTATTTTTCGGTACAAGTTATAAGTAGTGCTCTAGAAGTATGGGGACTAGAATTAATACCATACAACAGCACAGAGGAGAGAGCTGTTGAAGCGCACAAAAATCCAGCGTGAGTTTTCAGTTTATGAAATCAATGGTATTACTTTATACTTAAAATATGTGAAAATGATTAAATATTCATGTCACAGGCAAATGAAAGCATTTATTTGTAATTACCGAGACCATTGGTTTACCATAAGACGGCTTGGATTCCAATGGTTCAACTTAAATTCTCTATTGAGTGGCCCAGAATTGATTAGTGATACCTACCTAGCCATGTTTCTTGCTCAATTGCAACAGGAAGGTATGTTCATCACAATGAACCACATTAATTGTGATGAAAAATTCATTTTGTGAGTGGTACAACTGTAATTTTATGTTTAAACTTAAGATTTTGTTAAATGCTTTTATACATATTTGCATTGCAGGGTATTCCATATTTGTTGTATTTGGTATATTTCCTGAATGTGAAGCTGATGCCTTGCTCCGTGTAACCCCAGCTGTGCAAACACAAAAACCTCGTCTTATTTCTGCTGTTCCTGAAAAAAATAACACTTCCCCGGAAAATGAAGAACTTCAAAAAGCTCTACAACTTAGCCTAAGACAGGACGAAGATATCATTGTTCCAGGTGGATCTCAGTCTTCCAATACTGAAGAGAGTGATTTACAAAAGGCTTTACAGTTAAGCTTGGTTGGTGGTGTGACACAAACTGATAAACATCAGAGAACAGAAGATGAAGAAGAAAATGATATGCAAAGAGCTGTAAGACTCAGCCTTTCTGCTTCTAATGCTCCTGCATTATCTGCCCCAGTGCACAGTAATTCTGGGGAAAGTGATGACCAGCTACAAGAAGCATTGCAACTCAGTTTGCAAAATGATGGTTATATTGATAGTGATCATGCAGAGCTAGAGAAGGCTTTGAAGATGAGTCTTGAATGTAAGTATGATCAAAATTTAAATGTGCAAATTGTATATTTGTAATTAATGTCCAAATTAAAAAACAAGGAGGTAATCGCATTACCAGCTCTAGGATGTGTGGCTATTGTAGCTAGTGGACTGCAGAAATGCTTTTGCATCTTGCATCAAACAGTGTAGTATTCATAAACAGTACTATTGAATGGTGAAAATTGGAACGATCATAAATATGATGTATTTGATGATAATCTTAGTTCATAATATGTTCAAATAGTAATTTTATGTGAATACAGTTGAATTTGATTTAGTGTGAAAAAGGAGTGCTTGACTAAAAATTAATTTGTTGACATTTCAGAAGACTTTTATGATTTGTATTAATATTCATTCACTACGAAATGTTTCTGAGGATTTACTGCTTGTCTTTATTTAGAAATATTTTAGAATGTGTGAAAATACGTTTAAATAACAAGAAAAGAATAGCTCTGTCAAATTTTTTGCCTGGTGACTTATCTTTGTTTTTCTTTACTAAATTAATATTTAATATCTATGAGAATTGGTGAATCATTATACAATCTGTTGTTCACCACCACAAATTCTGTCTTAATACATATTTCATTAGGAGGAAAAATATGGCATGTATACCTATTCTCTTACTTTTTAATTTCTGCAAATATTTAATACATCAAAGCAATCAGAAATTTAGTTTCGAAGTTTAATTGAATGATTTGATGTTGATTTAGAAGTGAGTAGATGTTTTAAAGATCAGTTCTCACTGTAATAAAACATGTATAATGTTCTTGGAGTTTATTTGGAGTTCTTGTTCCAATATTTTCTTCATTATCAAATTAAAATAATACAAAATTTAATGTAATATGTTTTACTTCAATGGAAATCAAAGTGACAGTGATTTCTGTAAGGATTATTCAATATTCTATTGATATTTATTGTGTAATGTCTCTCAATTTTGTGAGGGTGGTCAGTTACTACTTCTTACTAATAATAATGGTTTCCCCCTTTCTCTATTTTCGTTCTGGCTGTTTTTCCTGCATTTCACAATACTAAGATTTGAATTTGATAGAAAAATATGTAGTAATGGTACAATGATGTTTTGTAAACAGTTGACAAAATCAAACTCTGAATAACCTGATGTGTGACTCTCTTTGTTAGCTGTCATCTGAACAGTTTTGGCTCTGTGTGGTTACTGACAGAGCATGCAACTGTATCTTAATGTGAAGAGTCATTCATCTTCTATGTTTATCAGGTCATCAGATGCTTAATTTTTCTATTACAGAGAAATTACCAGATACCCATGTTAACTGCCCACAAAATATCTGCTACAGTGGATGTGAAAGTTAATGACAGTTTGAAAAGGAAATGTTTACAATTGCCAGGTAGAAAAAATTTTAAAATTGGACCAACAGCAGAGATAGTGACACATTTATTTCATATCCGATGCTAATATGTGGGTTATCTTTTTAAATTGTGTAGGTGATTTTTAAGCCAATGCAAGCACTTGAGTAAATTAGTTACTTTTTTTGGGGACCAAATTATCTTTTTTTCTTGTTGTCATATTAACTCTTCTGAAACACAATTTGTATTTACAAAATTTGTGGGACTTCTTAAAATGTTTTACTTTTATTTAACTTCAATTTAATTTCACGAACTTTTCTTTGAAAATTTAGCAGATTGGGCTGCAGGTACTAGTAACAAGTGAGAGATCACAATTGTATAAACACTTTGTATAGTGATTATTAATAATATTAATAATTATGTGTTCAAGTAGATCAGTGAACAGGCACAAGAATCTATTGGATTAGTATTCTGCCAGAAGAGTAGTTCAATTGTTTTGAACAAAATTCATTAAATATTGTAAAAGTATTTGCAATTTTTTAATTATTAATTGTTAATTTTGTAATTGCAGGCTGTGACCCTGGCTATGTTGATCAAGAGGAGTTGCGAAGAAAACGTCTTGCATATTTGACAAATCACTCAAATGTTACACTTCCCTGCCTTATTTCAAACAATTTCTGCAAACCACTTAATAGTTAAATCAAACATTTCATTCATAATTTCTAGTCAGTCATGTCCATAACAATCTCGATTTTTTGCATTAACATTTTCATATGAAAATGCTTTATGTTACACATTTCTACATAAATCCCACTTTGTACTAGAATATTTCATGAATGAAATTGTACATTTTAGTAAGAGGAAGTATATAGATTGTTGATAAGCTAACAATTTTTATATAACACCAATAACTGTGTGGTTGTGAGTATGTTACCTAATGTCTTAAGCAGTGCTGAAACATTATCTATTTATTTTGTTGACTAATGTTATATGCAGTGGCCTCATTCTTTTGTAAGATTAAGCAAATGTGTGAATCTAATTAATTAACTATGATTTCCATGAGAAAGCAACAGTAAATATGTTTTGTTACTCCTAAAAGGTGACTGTACACTTAGAAAGTGCTGTAATTTTCAAGAATGTACATTTTGTGAAGAGAGCATGAGTCATAGAATGAAAAACTGTAAAGGTCATGATTGAGTTTCTTATTGATATTTGTATGTACTTCTATTTACAGAAGCTATGAGATGTCAGGGTATTGAATTGCAACCATTTCATGTTGGCTGAGAATCCAAAAAAGGCTGTTAAAGCACTTTTTTCTGTGTAGAATTTGAATTATCCATGAGTGTTCTGTGTAAATGTAAGATATTTTATGACTTTAGATTAATGTAATGGTATAATTTTTTTTATACTGATTCTCTGTAGGATCCTATAATTATCTTTGTTTCAAAGTCTCATTATGAAGTATACTTTTGATATTGTTCTTAATTTACTTGGATTTTCAACATTGTACAATCCTAACATAATTTGTTTTATCTACAGTATTGTATTCAATATTTGTATTAGTTTTATATTGTTATCAAAACTACTCATGAAGGATTTTGAAGTTTAATATAATTTTCAAAACAAAGCAATTAAACAAAATGAATTACTTTTTTTTACCTCTCCTGTCAATTAATTAATAATTCTGAAATGAATCAAATCCAGTAGAAAATTATCCTGACTTGTTTCTTTTATCAACAAATGAAAGTTTTCCATTCCATATTTCTATGAATTGATACCTGGGTATTCACTAACAGAGAACCATACAACTCTTTTATATATATAAAACTTCCCTGGATATGTTTAGTTGGAGGTAACAAATCTAATGAGCTAATTATGAAATTAGCATTTCTTGAATGTGAGGAGTAAAAGAGGAAAATGTTTCAAGAGTATTTGTGCAATTCATTAAATTTAGAAATAGGTCCATCACCAGCATTATCTTTTACATGTAACACAGGGGTGAATTTAGGGGAGGGGCTATGTTTGTAATTGATGAAAAATTAATGAAGAAATACATTAAATAACGAATTAATGTAATAAAGAAGAAAGATAAATATTTGTATAATATTAAATGCAGAATATATATTTTGTACGAAGTAATTATGGATGAAACTTTCATCATACATTACCATTACATCATTAGTTCAGTAGTATAAATGAAAAATATGTAAGAGAATGGTGGGACATTCCTCATAGTCTGAGGTATTGCTAAGAATGTTTGGGCTGTTTTTGGAGCAGACTCACAAAGGGTTGATAAGATGTTAGTTGCACTCAAAGCCAGGGTCAGTAGACAATGATTTTGAGGTGTGGAGTGGGGAAAAAAGATAATAGTGTTACAACAGCTCATACTTTCTTGTATTTTTGGTAATTCTGTGGTCATGGGATAAAAGTTCTTAAGTTAATTTTTGGCAAAATTGGGTTAAGTACTGAAACCACAAGTTAAGTATCTATATTTTATTTTATTAAAACGACTGAATTCAAATGTTGCCTCCTTAACAACAAAATAACGTTGAGCATAGGAAGAAGTGTTGGCTTAAAAATATTTAACCCTTGTTTTCTCCAAACTAAGATTTTTGACTTAAAAACGTTTATGCCATGACCACAGAATTGTTACATAAAGTAATATTCCTAATACAGCCATCATATGGACAACTCATAACTAAACAAAAGTGAAACAAATCCATATCTTTAATTTTTGAAAATTCAAAAGTTGACAAAAAAAGCAACTCCTGACACTTCAGTGTATTAAGCGCTCTTGTCCTTAAAAAGAGTTTGATAAACAAAAGTCTTGTGGTAATTGAATGTGAGTTCTTAGGTTTCCAAAGACGGAGACTTACCTCTGTGCTACAGTTCATTTTAGTTGCTAAAATCAATTTTTAATGCTGCAATAACACTAACCAATCTTTTTAAAAAATTCACTTTGGGCGGCGATAGATGGCAGTTAGCAAGAGATGTGACGACCGAAAAGCTAGCCCGGATCAAAGAAATTAGAGAGTTAACTAATAAGAGGAGTTCTGTAGCACAATTAGTTGTTTCTCGCTTAGCGTTTCCGCAGTAGAGAGAGGAAAAAGCGACATATTTTCAACAGAAAATCTCTATTGCTGGGCTCTGGTAACGAAAATGTGAATAAATCTAACTGTTAAATTTAGAAGAAAAAAACTCTTAACACGTGGTGTAGCCAGAATCCAAGTTTTGGGAATCTTAGATACCGAAAAATCGATTGACGGCAAAACGTTTGTTCGTCCGTCCGTTCGCCCGTCTGTGAACCACACTAAGTTAGCTTGAATTTAAAACCAAAATTTTAATTTTGGAGGTACTTTACTTAAAGCCCCTGGAACATTTTCAAAAATAAAATGGTTCCAACGTTTTTGATTAAACTTTGTTATTGGTCAGGGCGAAGGCCTTTTAAGAGAATGGTCGGTCTCATGTTCGTTGAAAACTTTTATTTTTCGAAAATTGCAAAAGTTAAAAAAAAAAATCGGCATCTTCCTACAACTAAAATAATGAAAATAGAGATTTCCCTTTTAATGAAATCTGTTCCTTACAGATAGATTTTGAAATAAGGTAATGTACAATTTTGTGTGAAATATAGGAAATTTTTCATTTTGTTTTAACAATTTTTCCCCTCAAAAACGGCACCAATAATTTTGATTAAATTTTTGACCCCGGATCGCGTATACGGCGCTTAATTGGATGGTGCAGGTCTAATATTTGTTGAAAATTCTTATTTTAGAGAATTATAAAAATCCATTTTTTTTCGGCGTCTTCCTACATTAACAATTATGAAGATAAACTTTTTTTAAAAAAGAAAATGTGTTCACCAAAACATAACTTCAAATATGTCATGTTCAATTTCTCTAAAATGTGAGTAATTTTTGGGAAAGTTTGTGTCAAGCATAGTTAATTTTTATTTTCTTTAAAACATTTTCTTAAAATGGCATTTTTTAAAATTAAATTTGGACCTTAGGATGCTGAAGGACCTTAGGACCCTGAAATTTGGATACAGGATGCTGAAGAGAATGGTGTAGGTCTCATGTTGGTTAAAATCCCTGATTTTTCGAAAATAAAAAAAGAATTGGCATCTTCCTAAAACTACAATTGTGAAGATATAATATTTTCTCTTAATGAAATGTGTTCATCAAAAACAGATCTTCAAATAATGTCAAGTTGAATTTTTCGAAAATATGAGTATTTTTGGGGGAATTTGACGTCAAACATAGTCGCTCGCTTCGAATTTCCTGCGCTTAGTGAACGCAATATGAGAGGTGATTCCAGGCACTTAGTTATGTAAGTTAGAATTTGTGTATTTTTATATTTCTTTGTTCGTTTTTTACATTCGAGCTTTTATTATACGCTTTATTATATTTTACAAATTAATCTTTCAGAATTTACTTAAAACCTATTTGATGATCCATATTGTTTGTTCATGTTGTGAGGAATGTATTCACATTTTCAGTATGTTGATGCGTTTTCTCTCAAGCACTCCGGAAACCTCAATTAAAATTAGCCCAGTTAGGTTTGTTGTTTTTACTATTTAAATATAATAGGAAATAACTAGTGGTGCTACAGAATGGCACAGACTTTCCCGTTTTAGCTTTCTATTTCCTTTGGTCTCTCCTAGTCCTAGCTATTCGGACTTGCCACATTCTCTTGCCAGCTACCATCGATCGCCGCCCCATTTTTTGACATTTTTTAAAATTTTTCGGTTACCTAATAACAGAACAGAAATATTATTTTAAGAATATTTAGGAACAGTAAAATCTCGTCCTAAATGGCAATTTTCTTTGAAAAATATCACAGACAATTTTTGAGTTTTCGAAAAATATCATTAGAAGTCATTTAAAGTACATTAACTTACAAATACAATAGAGTTTACACAGAGGCGGGATTCAAGGGGGGCAACTGCCCCCCCCCAATCTTGGGACAAATTTTAAAAAATTATATTTAATTTTATTTCGGGATTTTCAAGTTTATATATAAAAAATTTGTTTCTGAATTTTGAGAATAAATATAATAATAATAATAATAATAATAATAATATAAATAAATGGATTGAAAAACCAGAAAACTGCTTATAATGCATCATGTTGCCCACCCCCGGGCTGATGTACATAGACTTTATGTGTCTCGTAAGGAAGGAGGAAGAGGCCTGAGACAAATTGAAGCCTCCTGGCACAATGCAATAACGGGGATGGGAAAGTACGTAGTCAGCCATCAAGATGACCCGCTCATGAGGCAGGTCATGAAATCTGACCGAAGAATGGGAAACAGAGGCATTGTAAGTGTAGCAAGAAGCATTGCGAACAAGACTGCAAGACTCCCAGAATGACAGAGACACTGAACTTCTGATGCTACTTAACATGGAATTTGAGACACAAAAAATGTTAAAGAAATCGTAGGGAGACAACCCACTCCACGGACAATATTTGAAACTAATGGACAAGGTGCAGATCAATAAAGATCAATCATTTATGTGGCTTAAAAGGGGAAGAATGAAGCCAGAATCGGAAGCACTTGTAATAGCTGCCCAAGATCAGGCCTTGAGAACACGACATTATGATAAAGCTATTCTCAAAATTTCCCAAGATGATAAATGCCGCATTTGTCAGGAACACGTAGAAACCATCGATCATATTGTCTCAGCTTGTCCAATCCTAGCAAAGACCGAATACTTGAAAAGACACGACAGGGTGTGTAGCTACCTCCACTAGCAGATCTGTACCGCCCTCGAAGTTCCGAAAACATGCCCCAAGTGGTACGAACACTCACCGAAACCGGCGACGTCTGTTGGATTGTGTACGATATTGTACGATCAACAAATTCAAACTGATCGCACGATAGCGGCATACAAACCGGATATAGTCATCCGGGATTTGGAGAACAAATCGTGTTTACTTGTCGATGTTGCTCTACCTTGCGATCAAAACGTCGTTACCAAGGAGGCAGAGAAACGTCTTAAATACAAGAGTTTGGAAATCGAGATCAGCCGAATGTGGGGCGTAAAAGCATAGGTCGTCCCGATAGTTATCGGAGCTCTGGAATTTGTTCCGCAAAATTTGAGTAAGAACTTGTCTAAACTCCCAGGTAATTCAAAAGACTGGGAAGTGCAAGAATTAGCTTTATTTGGAACAGTCCACATCTTGCGCAAAGTATTGTAGAGGCACCGACAGTCCCTAGATCTACTCCTTAGATAGCTGGTTGGAACCTGGAGTAGATTTCATATTCAGCCGACTCATAACATCTTTAGTCGTGATGTAGTGTAATAATAATAATAATAATAATAATAATAATAATAATAATAATAATAATAATAATAATAATAATTCATCGAACAATAATTTTATTAACCTGAGCTAATAACATAATTAATAAGTTGGTGAACTTTAGTTATTACAAACCGCGCGGGATAATGTTCAGCGTTATTTTGAATATCCCTTATCTTTCCAATATCCAACATCCTCTTTCAATTATATTTTGCTTTGAAACGTTATTTACTTGGAAATTAAACAGTTTCATGCCTAAAATCATTAGTTATAACTAGACCTTGGATTTTAGGACAAATGCCTATTTAGTTCCTTTAGGATGTTGTGAAAAATAACTACAGATGTTTACGAATTATGAGATAATAGATCTACTGAAAGCATCTAACAGTGTGTAAAATGTCCTAAAAGGGCGGTTGATGCCTATTTTAATAGGTTTTTGCTTAAAACTGCATAAAACAAGTGATTTTCAAGAACGATCATATTTAAATGCTAAATTTTGAAATTCGTTTTACGGAAACGTAACAACTTTTCTGAAATGGAAATATTGTGTGATTGAATACGCAATCGACATCGAACCGAAATCTTTCACCCAAAATACCGAACAAAAGAAGCCCTGCAAGTCAACATAATTTAGATGTTTCACGCTCATCTTCGATCAGCACTCAGTTCTTGAATTGCACCTATTTCTGGTGCAGCTGCGCTGTTGACAGGTTTAGGCTTATCGCCGCAGCGCGACGTCTGCAAAATGAAATACAATATGTTTTAACCCTTTGACTGCCACGTGTGTTAATCTCAAAATGACGCTGCCAGGTCACGCCCGTTTTTTCGCTACTGTAAATTGCATAAATTGTGCATCATAATTATACATGTGGCCTCTCCTTGCGGGACAAATTTGTATCAATTGCATGCCATGTGTAATTTTGAACTATCAAAGACCGGTTTTAGTTTGCAGAATTTTAATACGACAATGGTTGTAAAATGAGCCCCGAACTGTGGTGGGTATGAGCCCTAAACTTTAACTGGCACTACAACTTGTGTTCGTACTATTTTTTGTTTTAGATGCCACCACGGATCTAGGGCCAAAACAAAAAGGAACTAGTGGAGCTACGGAATGGCGCAGACTTTCTCGTACTAGTTAGTTTGCTAATTTCTTTGGTCGGGGCTAACCTTTCGGTCGTGCCCCATCCTTTTGCCAGCTATCATCTATCGCCCCCCGAACATTTTTTCACATTCGCCCAATTTGTCGGTTTCCTAATGGCAGAATCGAAAAACTACTTTTAAGAATATTATTGAAGAGTATTATATTATTGAAGAGTAAACCTTCGCCCTATATGGAAATTTTCGTTGAAAACTTTGGTGCCGTTTTCACGAACATGGCGTTAAAGTGTTACTGTAAATGCGAAATTTGAATCTCTTTCTAACAGAAAACTATTACGGTATCGAAAAACTTTATTGGAAGTGTTTGAATCACTGCCACTCACAAATGGAATAATGTATACAAATCTCTGAAAATGTGCATGTTAACAGCGTGAGAAATATTTTTAAAAAATTGCATTGTGTAATTTTTGAAGAAATAAAGTAATACAGCAAAATGAATTTTCTGTCGTCTTAAAGAGTGCAATTAGCATTATGCATACAAAAATTTTGAAGAAAAAATTTGGAGCCGTTTCTGCGAAAATGGTGTTTCAGTGTTTCTGAAAATGCCGAAATTTGAGCTCATTTTCACAAAAAAATGTTGAGTTTTCCAGAAACATTATATGACATAATGTAATGCATATACACTCATAGATGCAATAATATGAACAAATCGCCTCTAATGTAAATATTAACGACGTAAGAGACAAGAAAAAAATGCATTGTGTAATTATTGCAAAAAAACAACAAAACAACAACAACGACAACAAATAGCGTCTATGTCATGTTATGTCATTTAACACTACCCGTTCCAAAAGTGTAAAGAAAAAATCTTCAGACGTTTTAGAGAAAATCTTTTTAATATTTTTTTTTAATATTGCACATATTGGACGCAATATTGCGCGAAAACTAATAAAATTTTCAAAAAAATGTTCATGACATAAACGAAAACCAATTTTGAAGTAAAAATGTACTTGAAAGAAAAATCTCTATCTTCATTTTGTAGTTGTAGGAATACGCCGAAAAAATTTCATTCTCTTGCAACTTTCAAAAATTCAGATTTATCAGTGAAAATCGGACCTATGCCATCTTTATAAATGTATTTCACTCTCTTTTTACAAGAAATTTAAAGAAAAAAAATTGGAGCCATTTTCGAGAAAATTTTGAACATGTCCCGAGAACTTCATGTAAAGTACCCCCAAAAATTAATGAATGTTTTGCAATATCGCAGAGCTTCAACTCAGGCCATATCGACAAGGGTTTATTCAGTTTGGAAAAAATCATACCCATAGTTTAGGCGCTAGTGTTGTTCACATACCAGAAGGACGTTTTGGAGGGGAAAAAAAGTTCGGCATCAGAGGACACCCAGAACGTGTATTTCCGTCGAAATTTCGAAATCGATTTTCCACATTATTTCGTAACATTCTTACATATATTACTTTGTATATACGTACGTATACGAGAAAATAACTAGAGCTACATTATGGCACAGAATTTCTCGTACTAGTTAGTTTTCTAATTTCGTTGGTCTGGGCACACTTACATTGTCCCACTCTTTTGCCACCTATCATCTATCTCGGTCCAAAGTACATTTTTTAAAAAAAATTCCAATGTTGAAGATGAAGTTATATTTGTTTTTAAAGAATAATTTAATTCATTTTTTTTAAGGCGAAATAAAACTGGGGGCCCATGTTATCACCTTGCACAGTAGATTGCATTTTAATTAAAACAGTTTATGAATGTATATTTTTAAATATATATCCTACAGTTATGTATAAACATTTGTCATCATAATAAACAATACACATTTTCGATATTTCGATGTACGATTCACTGAGAAAAATGCATCGTTGAATTTACAGTTCAGACTGTTCAAATATCAGTGAGGATCGTCACCTCTGTGTTCAACTAATGTAATTAATAACATTCAATAATAATCAATGAAATAACTAACAAATTTGAAAACGGTGTATATAATTGCAGCACAATTAGCTTAAAGCATTAATAAGAACGAATACTTTCGCGTTTATGATAGCGCCCAAATTTGCCCCCCCCCCCCCAACGAAAGTTCCGAAATCCCGCCTCTGAGTTTACAGATGGCTGGAAATGTGCATATTAACGGTGTGAGAGATCTTTTAAAATATTACATTTGTGTAATTGTGTGTGATTTTTTAACAAACGAAAAAATACCTCAAAATTAACTTTACGCCATATTAAAGAGTGCAATTAACACTATCAGTTCGAAAAGTTTGAAGAAAAAACTTATAGCCATTTTTGAGAAAATGACGTTTGAGCGTTTTGAAAATGTTAAATTTTGAGCTAGTTATCACAGAAAACAATTGAAATTTCGACAAACTTTACTTGGCATTATTTAAAGCATATGTACTCGGAAACATAAATATGTGAACAAATCGCCGCTAATATAAAAATCAACGTGAGAGACAAGTAAAAAATTACATTTTTGTATTTTTTGAAAAAAACAAAAGTATAGAGCAGTATGGCGTTTATGTCATGTCGTAGAGCACATTAAGCACTATCCTTCCAAAAGTTTAAAGAAAAAATTTGGTGCCGTTTTTGAGAAAATCTTATTTTTGTAATTTTTTAATATTGCACATATTGCACGAAATATTGCGCTAAAATTATTAAAATTTTCAAAAAAAAATTTTGCATGACCTTAATGAAAGAACTCACTTTGTAGAATAAATTTTATTTGAAGGAAAAATCTCTATGTTCAATTTTGTAGTTGTAGGAAGAGGCCGAAAAAAATCAAACTTTTGCAATTTTCGAAATTTAGAGTTAATCGTGAAATTCGGACCTATGCCACCTTAATAACTTTATTTTACACAATTCTCACAAGAAATTTAAAGAAAAAAATTGGAGCCGTTTTTGAGAAAATTTTGAAAATGTCTGGGAGGCTTCATGTAAAGTACTCCTACATTTTATAGAATCTTTTTCTAAATCTCAAAGCTTCGAATTGAGTCATATCGACAGGGGTTTCTTCAATTTGAAAAAAATCCTACGTATAGTTTAGGCGCTAGTAGTGTTCACAGACGGACGGACGGACGGACGTTTTGCTTTCAATTGGTTTTTCGGTATCAAAGACACACAAACAGGGATTCTGGCTATACCACGTGTTAGAAGATTTTTTCTTAATTTAGCATATGGTTTTATACACTTTTTCGTTATCAGGCCCCGGCAATTAATTTCTTTCTGCCGAAAATTCCCCGTTTTTTCGCGCAGCATTTCATAACTTTCCCTATACTACGTATATTACTCCGTATATACGTATTAATATGTATACGGGAAAGTAAACTTTGTTAGCCTTCATGGAATATCAGATTGGAATGCAACAATGGCATTCCGCGCTCCCAGAAGGCAGCTGAATTCTATGAATTACGTCTCATTGTTGGGACATGATGTAGCTGTATGAAAAGCAATTATAATTGTCAAATTTGTGTTCACCAAATGTTCTACTATCTGTAATGATTACAAAAAAATTATGACTGAGATCTGTTAATTCAAAGAGAAATTGTGGTATAATATTATTACTTAACCATTACTAAGGGTGAGAAAGTACGTACTATTTTAGCACCACCAATTTTAAGTATGCCTGAAATGATTAAAAGACCTAATATTGAGGTAGATCGCATTCTAATGCGATCGTGATGGTCACACTTTAAAACCACGTAAGAAAACAGAACGTTTTCAGACTCACAACACGGTTTTAGAAAATCAAAATCTACGGAACCTGCCATTTTTTCTTTTCTCAAAGATGTTGCTTCATCAATAGACCAAAATGAAGTACCCATTGGAATATTCTTACATCTCTCGAAAGCTTTTGACGTTATTGACCATAAGATCTTGCTCTCAAAATTACCTTCGTATGGAATTCGTGGTATTGCCCTAGATTGGATAACTTCTTACCTTAAACATCGCACTCAAAGAGTAGAAATACCATACTGGCAGGAAAGGACATTACATACTTATATTTCCAATTCTTTGCCAATTGTGCATGGGGTCCCGCAAGGTTCGATCTTAGGTCCTATTCTCTTTCTGTTATATGTAAACGATATGCCCGCGTCTATTAAAAATGGAAGAACGGTTCTGTTTGCTGATGACACGAATGTTCTTTGCAAAAAAGAAGCAGTAAATAGTACAATTTCAGAAGTTTCAAATTGGTTTAATAATAACAAATTAATTGTTAACGAAAGAAAAACTGTTTCAATGCATTTTTGCATCTCAAATCGGAAATCGCATGTTCCATTGAAAATGAACAATATGCAATTAGCTGATGTTGAGAACAACAAAATTTTTAGGTCTTTCAATTCAATCAAACCTCAAATGGAATGTACATATAACAGAATTAAACACTAAATTAAGTTCATTATGCTATGCATTCAGAATTCTTTCAAATTCTGTCAGCCTTCATGCAGCTCGTTGCGTTTATTTTGCAAATGTGCATTCCCGCCTGAGATATGGCATAATATTCTGGGGAAGCTCATCCTGTAGTATTCAGACCTTCAGATTGCAAAAGAAAATTATTCGAATAATGAAAAAATGCCTTCCACGTGATTCCTGCAAGCCTCTTTTCATTGAGCTGGGAATCCTACCATTGCCTTGTCTATTTATTTTCGAATCTGTAATATTTGTCAAAAATGACCTACTTAACAGAGGGAACATATTTTCATGCAATATTGATATTTATAATTACAACACACGCCGTAGAAATCACGTGCATCAAGTGTCAGTATCAACAGCTCAGTACAAGAAATCAACATACAATACATGTACGTTACTTTACAACGCAATGCCAGATGACATAAAACAATTAAAGTCGGTACACAAATTTAAGTTAAAAGTAAAATCTTTTCTGCTGCAAAACTGTTTCTATACAATTAGAGACTATACTGATCGTGAAAAAGAAAAATAATGTTTAATGTAACAAAACAAAGATATATAATGAATTAGTTTATGTTTGCATTGTATATATTCAAAAAAATATTTAATACGCCTGTAACAAGTAATGTACTTCAGCTTCCGGGTCAATGACCCCCATCTCGATCAGGTTTTTGTCCAGTTTCCCTGATCCATTGAGCAAATGCTGAGATGGCCCCTTGTTTTGCTTCTGGACGTAAATATAGCTTCACTGTGCGCACGTTTTGTTGAGCACTCCTTTTGCTTGTAGTTCATTTTCAGTTGAAATTGATTTTCTATAACTCGGGAAAAAACATTTTTCAAATATCTTTATTTTTCTAAAATAATTATTTTCTAAATTCATTTTTTCGTTTTTTTAATAAAATTCTGGCCCTCAAGAAAATGTGCGCAGATAAATTTCTTTCCCCACACGTCATATACAGTTTTTACTGTTTTTGTGACAAATAAATAAATAAATAAAAAAATCTAAATTCATGATATTTGGGAAAGAGAAAAACTATAGGTCAAATAAAATAATGCTACATAAAACAGAAATAGAACAAGTACACAACTTTTGTTATTTAGGTTGCACTTTCACCGAAGACAATAAAAGTAAAACAGAAATAAGAAAGCGAATTACACTAGTAAAGAAGACGTTCCTAAAAAAAAATTTGCACACAAATACCAACCTAAATTTGGATATTACAAAGAAATTTCTGAAAAGTTATGTCTAGTGTGTCCTATTATATGGATGTGAAGGATGGACGCTTTTAAAAACAGACAGGAGTCGTTTAGAAGCTAGTGAAATGTGATTGTGGCGAAAACTACTGAAGGTTTCCTGGACTGAAAAATGTCAAATAACGTAATTTTAGAGGAAGTGGAAGAGAATAGATCTCAACTAAAAACCATTTTGAACAGGAAAGCAAAATTCTTTGGACATATTTTTAGAAATAATCAATTCCTAATCACAATTTTAGACTGTAAAATAGTTGGAAAAAGAGGAAGAGGGAGACCTACAATGAAAATTTTAGAACAAATACAAACAGAGCTACATTTCAGAAATTACGCAGAGATGAAAAGGACAGCGGAAGACAGAATGTCATGACGGATTAAGGCACTTTTAAGTCTTTAAGGCAAAATTAAGGCACTTTTTGGTCTTTAGGATGATGATGCAGTTCGTTTTGAGTATTTTTACAGGAGCGTATAAAAAAACTGTGGATATATTCCTTCCTTTTGTTTTCTTGCTTTCTATTGTTTGTGCCTTAATTTTTACTTTCCCGTATACGTACGTATACACGGAGTGATATACGTAGTATAGGGAAAGTTATGTAATGCTGCGCGAAAAAATGGCCAATTTTCGGCGGAAAAAAATTAATTGCAGGGCCGTGAAAACGAATAAGTGGATAAAACAAGTTGCTAAATTAAGAAAAAAAAATCCCCTAACACGTGGTGAGCCAGAACCCTGTTTTTTAGGTCCTTGATACCGAAAACCCAATTGAAAGGAAAACATCCGTCTGTCCGTCTGTCTGTCTGTCTGTGAATACTGCTAGCGCCTAAACCATACGTACGATTTCTTCCAAAATGGATATCCCCCGGTCGATCTGATTCTAGTCGAAGCTTTGAGATTTTGAAAAAGATTCTTCAAAATTGGGGGGTACTTTATATGGAGCCCCCCGGGGATTTTCAAAATTTTCTCAAAAACGGCTCCAAATTTTTTCTTTAAATTTCTTGTATGAATAGAGTAAAATACACTAATTAACATGGCATAGGTCCGATTTTCACGGAAAACTCTGACTTTTCGAAAATTTTGGAAGTTTGAATTTTTTTCGGCGTCTTTCTCCAGCTACAAAATTGAAGATAGAAATTTTTTCTTCAAATATAATTTGTTAAACATGTAAATGTTTCTCAAAATTTTAGTATTTTTTGTGCAAGATTGCGTGCAATATGTGCAACATTAAAAAATTACAAAAACAAGATTTTCTCAAAAACGGCTCCAAATTTTTTCTTTAAACTTTTGGTAGGGATAGCGGTAAATTTATTCTATCAGATGACATAAAAGCCATATTGGTCTATCGGTTGATTTTTTCAAAAATTACAAAAATGTAATTTTTTTTACTTGTCTCTCACGTCGTTAATATGTACATTATCGGCGATTTTTTCACTTTATTATATTTACGAGTACATGTTCTTTAAATAATGTCAAGTAAAGTTTCTCGAAAACACTACCGTTTTTTGTGAAAAGTAGCTCAAATTTCGGCATTTTCAGAAATGCTGAAACGCCATTTTCTCATCAATGGCAAAGAGATTGCATCATAATGTGCAATCTCTTTCAAATAAAATTGAATTTATTGAGGCAGCATTACAATGTGATCTAAGACATATTTTTTGCTTTACAGAACATTTGTTGTCTCATAATGATATAAACACATTCCAAATTCCTAGCTTTTACCTTGTAGGATCGTATTGTAGAGCGAGGGAATCAAATAAGGGCCCTGCTTACGGAGATTCGTGTATTTATGTAAAAAATAATATTGATTCTACCTTCTTGTCAGAATTCAATTTATATGCAGTTGAAAAAGTTTTTGAAACAACAGTAGTACATCTTACTACGCTCAAAATTATCTTACTTTACATCTACAGACCTCCATCAAAGCGAGCTTCAGATTATTTCACTTTCTTGGAAAATCTAGAGATAATTCTGAACAAAATAGTAAACTCTCTTTTAAATCCATTGTTGTATGTGGAGATTTGAATATTGATTTTCTGAGCGAATCCCACGAAAAAGAGCAGATTCTCAATTTACTTCATTCTTTTAATTTAGATATTTCAGTGAATGTACCTACATGGAATACATTTAAATACACTTTCGCCCCTGCGCCATCGACTTTGCCCTCTGCACGGCTTGTGATCAGAAATTTTCTTGCGTCGTTCATTCAATTAAAATTTGCCTCCAATCTTATTGTTAGGTGCAGTTAGCATCGCCAACTACTTCTGACTCATTCATTTTCATGCATAACACAAATAAAATAAATACAAATTGTTTTACTGTGTTATAATTTTTCACTTCTCGAATTTACAGGGGGGTGTTGTTGCATAATTAATTAGGGGGATTCAAGCGCGCGTTATGGGCGCGTTAAAGGGGAGGGAATATTCAAAATACTCCAAATTTGTGTTACGTAATTTATGGACTGTACCCTTTTTTTATTGATTTATATTGGTTGTATACATAGGTCAGTTTAAGTATCAACTTTGTAATCATATGTTTACTCATGTCACAAAGGCTTACGTGCTAACTTATATTTAAAACTAAATTCGAAAACTTAAATATAACATTAGGTTAAGGATGCCCTTTATTGGGTCATCTATTCAGGTTCGAATTCGGAATTTAGCAACTGTTTTAATCAACTTTTTCGTTATCAACGCCCGGCAATGACTTTTTTTCCGCCGAAAATTCGCAATTTTTTCGCGCAGCATTACATAACTTTCCCTAAACTACGTATATTACTCCGTATATACGTGCGTATACGGCAAAGTAAAAAGATAGGAAGAAAGGAAATCTCGAGGAAGTGAAATTTCACCTACATCACTTCCCTTTGAAGATAAGAGAAATCGAAGAAACCGAATCAGGGACGCAGGGCTGAACACCACAAAAAAATATTTTGTCGCAAATACGAGGACCTAAGTATGTAGAATTAAATAAACCCCGAACATTCGCTCAGACGGCAAAGAAATTTGATAAGATTTGTGATATATTACGTTTCGAAGAATGATCTTATACTGAGCTCTACCTGATTATATTGTACCTCAAAATAGAAACCACTAATAATCATTTAGCATTTGTTTCTACAAATAGATTCCAAATGATTAGGCACTTTTCAAGGCCGAAAATACAGCTGCGTTGATAGCTCGTTAAAAATCGATCCAATTCACTATCAGCGATAAACTGTGTCATGAATCTTATCTCAATGTCATGATAAATCTTACTAGTCGAGTAAGGCTCACACTTACTATATAGTAAATCGAAACGGTAGTGGAGTATTCAGTTTCTGACGAACTCCATTCATTAGACGCAAATATGTCCACTCACATTACCTTCGCGAATGGCCTCAAGATGCCCGCAGTCGGTCTGGGCACTTGGCAGGTAAGGTTGAAGTTCACTGACACTTGTCTTTTACTTTCCCGTATACGTACGTATACACGGAGTGATATACGTAGTATATTACTTTCCCGTATACGTACGTATACACGGAGTGATATACGTAGTATAGGGAAAGTTATGTAATGCTGCGCGAAAATATGGCCAATTTTCGGCGGAAAAAAATTAATTGCCGGGCCGTGAAAACGAATAAATGGATAAAACCAGTTGCTAAATTAAGAAAAAAAAATCCTCTATCTCGTGGTGTGGTCAAAATCCATGATTTGTTGCTTCTTTATACTTAAAAATCGATTGACGGCATTCCGTCCGTCTGTCGTTGGTCAATGCTAGCACCTAAACCGTTCGGTCGATTTTCTTCAAAATTGATATTCCCCAGTCGATCTAATCCTAGTCAAAGCTCTGTGATTTTGAAAAAGATTCTTTACAATTTGGGGGTACTTTATATGGAGCCCCCCGGGGATTTTCAACATTTTCTCAAAAACGGCTCCAAATATTTTCTTTAAATTTCTTGTATGAATAGAGGAAAATACACTTTTTAACATGGCATAGGAACGATTTTCACGTACAGCTCTGACTTTTCGAAAATTGTGAAAGTTTGAATTTTTTTCGGCGTCTTTCTCCAACTACAATATTGAAGATAGAGATTTTTTCTTCAAATAAAATTTGTTCTGCATATTGAGTTCTTTAATAAAGGTCATGTAAATGTTTTTCACAATTTTGGTAGTTCTCGTGCAATATTGCGTGCAATATGTGCAATTTTAAAAAATTACAAAAACAAAATTTTCTCAAAAACGGCTCCAAATTTTTTCTTTAAACTTTTGGTAGGGATAGTGGTAAATGTACTCTATCAATGACATAAAAGCCATTTTGGTCTATCGGTTGGTTTTTTTCAAAAATTACCAAAATGTAAATTTTTTTACTTGTCTCTCACGTCGTTAATATTTACATTATCGGCGATTTTTTTACATTATTATATTTACGAGTATATATGCTTTAAATAATGTCAAGTAAAGTTTCTCGAAAACACTACCGTTTTCTGTGAAAAGTAGCTCAAATTTCGGCATTTTCAGAAATGCTCAAACGTCATTTTCTCGTATATGGCTGCAATTTTTTTCTTGAAACTTTTGTAACGGATAGTACTAATTACACTCATTAGTATAGCGTGAAGTTTATTTTGAGTTTTTTTTGTTTTTTTCAAAAATTATATAAATGTAAATTTTTTGAAAGATCTCTCACATCTTTAATATGCACATTATCCGCAATTTGTAAAGATGATTATATTTGTGAGTGTAAGTGCTTCAAATAACTTCAAATGAAGTATTTTGAAAACTCAAAAATTTTCTGTGAAAATGAGCTTCAAATTTCGCATTTTTAGTAGTGCTAAAACGCCATTTTCTCTTGAACGGCACATAATTTCTAAAAGAAAATTGCCATTTACGGCTAGGTTTTTGTGTTCTTTAATATTCTAAAATTAATGTTTCTGTTCTACCAATAGGAAACCGAAAAATTAACAAAATGACAAAAAAATGTACTTTTGGCGATGATAAATGGTAGCTGGCAAGAAAGAGTATGTGGCAATTCCGAATAGCTAGCGAAGACCCAGGAAAATAGAAAACTAATACGGGAAAGTCTGGGCCATTCTGTAGCACCACTAGTTTTTCTTCAATTCTAGTGGCATATTTTGAAAATGAATGCGCACAGGCAAAACAATCAAGAGACTCAATCCCCCTTGAAGTTTCCTGTGAGGATAAGATTTTGCATTTAAAATTCATTGTAATTATGTAATTTTGGTTTTCGGATTTTCTGAGTTATTGCAGTGAAACGGCAAAACACGTTCTACCTAAATCTACTTCGGTTTTTACTTTCCCGTATACGTACGTATACACGGAGTGATATACGTAGTATAGGGAAAGTTATGTAATGCTGCGCGAAAAAATGGCCAATTTTCGGCCGAAAAAAATTAATTGCCGGGCCGTGAAAACGAAAATGTGGATAAAACCAGTTGCTAAATTAAAAAAAAAACTTAACACGTGGTGTAGCCAGAAACCCTGTTTTCTAGGTCCTTGATACCGAAAACCCAATTGAAAGGAAAACGTCCGTCTGTCCGTCCGTCCGTGAACACGGCTAGCGCCTAAACCATACGTACGATATCTTCCAAAATGGATATCCCCCGATCGATCTGATTCTAGTCGAAGCTTTGAGATTTTGAAAAAGATTCTTCAAAATTTGGGGGTACTTTATATGAAGCCCCCAAGGATTTTCAAAATTTTCTCAAAAGCGGCTCCAAATGTTTTCTTTAAATTTCTTGTATGAATAGAGTAACATACACTTATTAACACGGCATAGGTCCGATTTTCACGGATAACTCTGATTTTTCGAAAAATGTGAAAGTTTGAATTTTTTTCGGCGTCTTTCTCAAACTACAAAATTGAAGATAGAGATTTTTTCTTCAAATACAATTTGTTCTGCATATTGAGTTCTTTCATAAAAGTCATGTAAATGTTTCTCAAAATTTTAGTAGTTTTCGTGCAATATTGCGTGCAATATGTGCAATTTTAAAAAATTACAAAAACAAAATTTTCTCAAAAACGGCTCCAATTTTTTTCTTTAAACTTTTGGTAGTGATAGTGGTAAATTTACTCTATCAGATGACATAAAAGCCATATTGGTCTATCGGTTGATTTTTTCAAAAAATACAAAAATGTAATTTTTTTTCCTTGTCTCTCACGTCGTTAATATGTACATTATCGGCGATTTTTTTCACTTTATTATATTTACGAGTACATGTTGTTTAAATAATGTCAAGTAAAGTTTCTCGAAAACACTACCGTTTTCTGTGAAAATTAGCTCAAAATTTCGGCATTTTCAGAAATGCTCAAACGCCATTTTCTCATCAATGGCTGCAAATTTTTTCTTGAAACATTTGTAACAGATAGTGATAATTACACTCTTTAATATGACGTAGTTTATTTTGAGTTTCTTTTTGTTTTTTCGAAAATTATATAAATGTAAATTTTTTGAAAGATCTCTCACAACTTTAACATGCAAATTATCCGCAATTCGTAAAGATTCTTATATTTGTGAGTGTAAGTGCTTTAAATAACTTTAAATAAAGTATTTTGAAAGCTCAAAAATTTTCCGTGAAAATGAGCTTCAAATTTCGCATTTTTAGCAGTGCTGAAACGCCATTTTCTCTTAAACGGCACATAATTTTTAAAAGAAAATTGCCATTTACGGCTAGGTTTTTGTGTTCTTAAATATTCTAAAATTAATATTTTCGTTCTACCAATAGGAAACCGAAAAATTAAGAAAATGACAAAGAAATGTACTTTTGGCGGTGATAGATGACAGCTGGCAAGAAAGAGTTAGTGGCAATTCCGAATAGCTAGCGAAGACCCAAGGAAATAGAAAACTAATAGTAAGAATAAGATGGTAGGAGAAGCATAAGGAATAAATTTCTAACAAGTCTACACCAAGATTTTAAAATGAATATTTGTTTAACTAATGGTGCAAAGAAAATAAGGTGGAAACTCAAACGTCCAACAAAATGTTTTGAACGTTTTGTATATTTTATGAAAACATTAATATTACCACTCATGTTAAGGAATAAAATGTGAATAAATTTGTTCTTCATGTTAAAAATTTTATTGTTTGTTCACTTTTGTCGATAAAGTATCGATTGGTTGTAAACTGGCCTTGCCAAAAGCAATTACAACCTTCAATTGGTCATGTACAGTAATACCTCGACATCCGCGAATTCGCTATTCGCGAGATCCGAACATACGCGATTAGAGAAATGTTACCGGTTTTAACATTTGCGACTTCAACATTCGCGGGTGCGTCTTTTGATCGTACAACATTTTTTTTTTAAACCGAGCAAATTTCATTTCCTTTATCAGCGTCATCTCGGAAACGAACTCAGTAGTCACCGGAGATCGAAGTATCACGTTATGCAAAAATGTTAATGTTGGAATGTCAATTCACATTAACAGAATAACAACATTGTAAAATAATTCAATCCCGTTGCGTCCAATTGGATGTAAGGGCTTTGGCCACATAAATAGAACTAGAGCTGCTACAGGATGGCATAGACTTCCCCTATTAGTTTTCTATTTCCTTGGGTCTTCGCTAGCTATTCGGAATTGCCACTAACTCTTTCTTGCCAGCTGTCATCTATCACCGCCAAAAGTACATTTCTTTGTCATTTTCTTAATTTTTCGGTTTCCTATTGGTAGAACGGAAACATTAATTTTAGAATATTAAAGAACACAAAAACCTAGTCATAAATGGCAATTTTCTTTTAAAAATTATGTGCCGTTTAAGAAAAAATGGCGTTTTAGCGCTACTAAAAATGCGAAATTTGAAGCTCATTTTCACAGAAAATTTTTGAGTTTTCAAAATACTTTATTTGAAGTTATTTGAAGCACTTACACTCACAAATATAAGAATCTTTACAAATTGCTGGTAATGTGCATATTAAAGATGTCAGAGATCATTCAAAAAAATTACAATTATGTAATTTTTGAAAAAACAAAAAAACAACTCAAAATAAACATCACGCTATACTAAAGAATGTAATTAGCACTATCTGTTACAAAAGTTTGAAGAAAACATTTGCAGCGATATATGAGAAAATAGCGTTTGAGCATTTCTGAAAATGCGAAATTTTGAGCTACGTTTCACAGAAAACGGTTGTGTTTTCGAGAAACTTTACTTGACATTATTTAAAGCACATGAACTCGTAAATATAATAATGTGAAAAAATCGCCGCTAATGTAAATATTGTAGACGCGAGAAACATGTGAAAAATTTACAATTTTGTAATTTTTGAAAAAAACACCCTATAGAGCAATATGGCTTTTATGTCATCTGATAGAGTACATTTACCACTATCCCTACCAAAAGTTTAAAGAAAAATTTGGAGCCCTTTTTGAGAAAATCTTGTTTTTGTAATTTGAAGGAAAAATCTCTATCTTGTAGTTGGAGATAGTAGCCGAAAAAAAATCAAACTTTCACAATTTTCGAAAATTCAGAGTTATCCGTGAAAATCGGACCTATGCCATGTTAATAAGTGTATTTTACGCTATTCATACAAGAAATTTAAAGAAAAAATTTGAAGCCGTTTTTGAGAAAATTTTGAAAATGTCCGGGGGGCTTCCTGTAAAGTACCCCCAAATTTTGAAGAATCTTTTTCAAAATCTCAAAGCTTCGACTAGAATCAGATTGACCGGGGAATATCCATTTTGGAAGAAATCGTACGTATGGTTTAGGCGTTAGCAAGGTTCACAGACGGACGGACAGAGACGAACAGACGGACGGACAGACAGATGGACCTTTTCCTTTCAATTGGTTTTTCGGTATCAAGGACCCACAAAAAAGGGTTTCTGGCTACACCACGACTTACGGGATTTTTTTCTTAATTTAGCAACTGGTTTCATCCACTTTTTCGTTATCACAGGCCCGGTAATAAACTTTTTCCTCCGAAAATTGGCCATTTTTTCGCGCAGCATTTCATAACTTTCCCTATACTACGTACATCACTCCGTGTTGTACGTATACAAAAAAGTAAAAAGCCATTTAGGATCTATGCATCTCTCATTATAATGACCTCGCTGTAATGGAGCTTCGGGAAATCATCAGTGAAGAAAACTTCCTTGAAGTAGTGTTTCTTAAACATCAATTGTGTCACTATCGATAGTTTTCTATACTACGGTAATTAAATATCGATAGAGTCGATAATTTCTCAGTTTTAATAAATAGATTTAACCCTTGACTGGTGACGTGCGAACTCTGAGACCGCTGAGGAAAAATAAACGCGTAGCCCTCCTTTTTGGTACGTCGCAATGAAGTTTTTCTTCACAGTACCTTCCTATCTCTTTCTAACATACACTCGCACGCGAGACAGCGGATCCAGTGAGGGCCGTTCGTCTTTGAGGGCCAGTTGAAGTTTCGGAACTGTCTCGTAGACCTCACATCACCGGTAGTGGCACTTTTCTTCCAACAGTGAATGTGCATTGCAAATTTTTCATTAATGGATATTCCAAACCTTTCTGCGAGTTCTTAAGATAATTAAAAGTGAAGAAGCATTACGGAACAAATTATAGCCAGAAATTTACTCGGCCAGTAATAAATAATTATATTATTTTCATTTTACATATTAACAACAAACCCTTCTTTATTATTGTTAACGTGAAGAAAAACTGTCAAGTCAACATGAAATGGAACACCGAAAATAATCTGCCTTATACTTTTGGGGTCTCACAGACCGCATGTCACCGGTAAGAGAAGTTTGAAGGCACGTCACCGATTAACGATTAAATATTATTTGTGTTTATTTAGAAATTTGTTGTTTAAAAAAATTCCTGTGAAATAAATTACTACTTAAGTATATATTAGATTCTTTCATTAACGAAACATCCATATACAAGCTTTAATTATTAACACAAATTTGATAACTGATTCCACTCGGTTATGACGTAAATCTTAATTTTGTAACAAGAATAAAATTTTGGTGCATAAAAAGTAATATGTTCAACGTATCCGTTTTCATTGACCCCTTTTCTTCGGCATAATTTCTCCCGCTTTGGAAAAAATGCACTCTGAGGGTACCGACGAAGCGGGTATGTGTATTTGACTACCCAAAAGGTTCATAATTCAGAAAAACAACTCTTCCTTGATTAATGGTTTTATAAGCTTATCATGTCGGTTTTGCATGCTTTCGGTATTTTTTGTCATCAAAAAGTTGTTGTTTGTAAAAAACTGTAGACACAATATCGATAGAAAACAACTGTTTGAACTATCGATAACAATCGATAGACTATCGATGTTTAAGAGAAACTACCTCGAAGGTAATGATAAAGTAACGGAAACGAAAAGTTCTGCGTCCTGGAGCAACTTCAATGTCAAAACTGTTAATGGCGTTCTAAAACTTCAAAAAGTTCCGGTGGAAAGGGCAAACGATCGTGATCCGAACATGGAAATAACTTCGAAATTTAAAAGAGAAATAGAAGCAGCAACTCTTCCATATTTGGATACTAGAACAACGAGTAGGGTGATAAAAAAAAATCTTACATCCAATCCCTTTCAACTTTGAAAACTTTCAAATATTGTTTTATTTCTTCTCTTTGGGATATTAATTGTGAATGTAGTAGCGCTTACTCAGTTCTACTGCAATTTTTTGACAGACTTTTTTTCTTATTTTTTTAAACAGTTTGAGGTATCCAGGAACTTAACCCACCTTTCTTCATTAAAAGATAGACTCAGCATTTGTGTATTTGGCATTCGCAATGATTTTTGGAAACCTCTCACGAATGTTGAGAGATTGCCGTATTAAGAAAATAGGATGTTATTTAGAAACAAAAGAGAAATTTTGTATAACAGGTATATTGAATTAAATTTTTATTACCCGGGAGAAGTTCGTATTACGCTGTATTTTGTAAGACTGTACCATTTGATGGAGTTGAATCGGAAGGGGAAATTTTCCTCCCTAGGAAAGCAAAGACCTTGCCTCCCTGATTCATCAATAACGGGCTTTCCGCCTGAAAGAATTGTAGCATAGGTAGACTTTCTAAACAAGTATGGTGAAAAGATTTACAAACGGAAATTGTTGTTTATTATTTTCCGCAAAAAAAGCCGCAATTAACTGCGAAACAAAATGAGATTTTAATTTCAGAACGCTGTGTTAGATTGTGACGTGGATGGAATGCACTAACAAAACTAAATTAAATTTATGTATTTATGATACGAATTGTAAAAGTGACATTTTATTTAGCGAGAAGGACACGAGACCTTTATTCCTAGGTGAGCAGAATAAAACCTCTTTCATCACGTGTGTCACACACTAAATTTTAGACAGCCTTACTGACTTTCATTTCATTTTAATTCAAGTATATACATGTGTATACAGAATTCAAGTATAAACGCTTAATGATAAATCAAGGTCAGTAATAGCTGATGAGGTCAGATGAACTTTGTTGGTTTTCTTTGTTGCTTTCACAAATCTCTTGCATTTGAGCATCGTCTCACGCACTAGCGCTAATAAGGGAACACGATTTTTACTTCCAGGAAGGCAGGGTGCGTAACATACTCAATTTTAGATGTAAATTACGTATATTACAAAAAAAACGCTATATCACGTCACAGTTTTTAAATATAACGAACCATTATAAGGTATCACACCGTAGTTTGCTATTAAAGCATTAGTAGTAGTAATGCACCGTAGTTTGCTATTACCTTGTCACCTGATTTACGAAACAGTAGTTTTTGTCAAAAATGACTTACTTAAGGGCGGGAATATATTTTCAGCAAACGCCGATGTCTATAAGTATAAGACACCACCTAGTAATCATATTCATCAGGTGGCAGTATCAAAGCTCACTACAGAAAATTCACATACAACTTATGTACATTATACTACAACACTTTGCCAGATGACATTAAACAATTAAATTCGATATAAAATTTTAAGTCCCAAGTAAAATCTTTTCTGCTGCATAACTGTTTTTATACAATTCGAGACTATACCAAGCATCAAAACGAAAATAACATTAATTTTAACAATGATAGTTGATATAATTAAATACCATTTGGCTGTATAATTCTAAAGAACCTGTAACAAAAATTGTATCATAGCTTCTGGGTCGATGGCCCCCATCTCGATCAGGTTTTTCGTCCAGTTTCCCTGATCCTTTGATCAAATGCTGAGATGGTCCCTTGTTTTGCTTCTGGACATAAATGTAACTTCATTATTTGTGTAAAACTTGTAGACTAATTGAAAAATTGTTCCTGATTGTCAGTACATGGTTCTTAATAATAAAACTTATCCAATTTTATTTATGACAATCCTTTATTGTTCACATTTGCACACAGAACACAACGTTTCGTAACTTTAGTTACATCATCAGGCTCCTTAATAAAGGGAACTGTTGTCCCATTTTTAACGGTCAAGCACTCGAGGACAGATAGTGAACTCAACAGCAACCTCCCCAGTGGACTCAAGAATATAAACAGTTTATTTTTAATATGAAAATAATATTTAAGAGCTTTTATGTGAGTGCGTCGCCTAAGGAAAATGTTACTGGTCTGTGATTTGAGGGTAGAGCTATTTTTTCTACTAAAATACTAATAGGAAATTTTCAAATTTTGATACTTGAATTTTATTAATATTGTATGGGTAATATGTTGGTGAATATTGTGAATGTATTGCAATTTGAATGACAGCTATGTCGTGTAGTACTCGTAAATTCGTTCCAGATGTATTTATTAGTCGGGTGCAATAAATAATGTTTTCGGCTTTAAAGATTGATGCTATTTTGTAGATTAATTGATTAAAAACCGACTCGTATATTTTGCTTCACTGTCCTTTACCATAAAATAGAAATAATTTCCTATGTTTCATGTGTTTGAATCGAAGTGAAATAGTATTTTGTTGATAATATTTCGTAAGAAATACGAGTGTATTGAAAATTTCCGATTAAAACTCGAGTATCGAAACGGAGAGAGAATTTATCTCTCAAAATTTCTTTCAAAATCTTCTCAGATTTCTTTCAAAATCTTTACTCCCCCCTCTGTTCCACAATATTTAATCTGGGCCGCCGTGCTTCATGGCCCCGTATTAAATCAAGATTCCCGAAGGATAGACTGAGGCCACCGTAACTTCTGTTTTTACACCTTTCCTAGCACTACCTAAATTTCAAAGAAACGCCTCAAACCTGAAACTTGAAGCCTGAACAAATCATCGAACCTTAGACCATGTTTTCACGAGTAGGAATGAATACTCATTTGCTATGGAAGGCAATATCCAAAACGTTATAATATAAAATGTACTGTTGTCCAACCCCTCGAGAGACAGAAATGTCGAACGAGAAGAAATAAATTTAAAAAAAGTATTTATCTCGAAATGTCCAATGTTCGAGTGACATTTAATATGGCTATTCCACGAATGAAATAACCTCCAACAGAGTTTCAGAATGCCCAAGTACATAGGTATTATATTTATTTACGAAACTCACGCCCTCTTTGAACACCGCCCCTCATTACTGATTTATTACAGTTTATGATTGTGCCAGTGTTTCTGCATCAATATTTTGTACGCGAATCACCAATAGATTAAAATCACTAATACATGAATGTAATCATTAATATATTAACAAAATGAATTACATATCTATTTGATGGTTATAAATTTATTAGTTGATAATATTGAGGCCGTTGAAAAACCTATGTGTTCACCCATGTACATACACTTCACAACTTCGCATCGCATAGGGTAATGCTCGTTGCTAACGTTGGTAATGCTAGCAGTATTCACAGACGGGCAGACAGACTGACAGACGGACGTTTTCCTTTCAATTGGGTTTTCGGTATCAAGGACCTAAAAAACAGGGTTTCTGGCTACACCACGTGTTAGGGGATTTTTTTTCTTAATTTAGGAACTGGTTTTATCCACTTATTCGTTTTCAGGGTCCGGCAATTAATTTTTTTCCGCTGAAAATTGGCCATTTTTTCGCGCAGCATTACATAACTTTCCCTATACTTCGTATATCACTCCGTGTATACGTATGTATACGGGAAAGTAAAGATTGAAAAATGTTTGTTCCCGAGTTATAGAAAATCAATTTCAACGGTAAATGAACTGCTGATTTGATTTTTCTGCATTGCTAACAAAATAGTAACGAACATCAGTTCTACCATTACAAGCAAAAGGAGTGCTCAACAAAACGAGCGCACAGTGAAGTTACATTTACGTCCAAAAGCAAAACAAGGGGCCATCTCAGCATTTGCTCAATAGATCAGGGAAACTGGACAAAAACCTGATCGAGATGGAGGCCATTGACCCGGAAGCTGAAGTACATTACTTCCTACGAAATATATCAACAAAATACTATTTCACTTCGACACTCAAACATAGGAAACATAGGAAATTATTTTTATTTGACGTCAAAGGACAGTGTAGCAGAATCTACGAGTCGATGCTATTCATTCTTATGGAAACGGGCATACAAATTACACAGTACTCGTAGGAAGCAGTTGCATTACAACTGCGATAGCTGCCCGGAGCGGACGTAATGATAATGACGGAAAGAGGACGCGATAAGCTGTGAACTGCATTAGACGTTACACGACTTGAAGGACGCTTTTAACAAAGGATCGGCAGAGGATAAATGATTTTACGTCACTCAATAATTTTTATTTCGCTAGAATGCGGTGAATATAAATAAATTAAAATTTCAACCCTTTCAAAAGTCGCAAATAGGCCTTCCTGTTTTTTACGCTCATTATTTCTATTGCCCCCCAAACGGGACAGTCAACATATTTTACTTTCTTGCTACCGCTTACAGCACTTACTTCTTGCTAATGCTTTACAACTTTTTACTTTCTCGCTACCGCTTACAGCACTTACTTCTTTGCTACCGCATTACAACTTTTTACTTTCTCGCTACCGCTTACAGCACTTACTTTCTTGCTACCGCATTACAACTTTTTACTTTCTCGCTACCGCTTACAGCACTTACTTTCTTGCTACCGCATTACAACTTTTTACTTTCTCGCTACCGCTTACAGCACTTACTTTCTACCGCATTACAACTTTTTACTTTCTCGCTACCGCTTACAGCACTTACTTTCTTGCTACCGCATTACAACTTTTTACTTTCTCGCTACCCGCTTACAGCACTTACTTTCTTGCTACCGCATTACAACTTTTTACTTTCTCGCTACCGCTTACAGCACTTACTTTCTTG
>JAHLJT010009419.1:182130007-182146171 GCA_031308135.1 Acheta domesticus | reverse complement strand
AGTACCAAAATTTTAAAAAAGTACCCAATAGAGAATGCCCACAAAGATCATTTAGGGTTATCAAGCCACCCAAATTCCAATAGGTGCAAAAGAATCTTTCATTAGGCATTTTAGACCCAAAACTAGCAGAATATCAAAATTATAGGTTGAGAAATGTTTCACACACAAACCATATAAAAAGGAATAATAAATAACTAAATTGCCGAAAAAAACTAAACATTAAAAGATGCAATCAAAATTTGCAACATTCATTAAGGCACAGATGGCATTAACATTTGTAAATTAACTTTTAAATTTAACCCTGGGGTCTATTCTACCCCAACCAAATTTCTTAATATAAGTTTAATTGGAAAATAAATATTTGGGATATTTTACTACCACGTAAATTCAATTAATGCGTTTGGGAAGGGTTTGCACAGTTGCCGCCTTCTAAAAGTCTGCTACTAATCTCACAGTAGAATGTGGAAGTGACTTTCGGGTTTGCTGGAGCTCACTGTTATATTTACGTGTGTCTTTTTCAAAGTTGCAATTTTGGTTTTTGTTTGCTTTTAAGACTTTTTCTAGACAAAATAACATCAAAAATTAAAGATAATTTACACCTAATTAGAGATTTACTAGATGAAAGTGATAACAAAAGCATATCAGAGAGCTTGTTTGGTGATCACTCGGATTTGGATTCTTATTTTGTTTTAGAACACGATTCTCTATAGTTTTAATTTATTTTTTACACAAATGTTATTTTTAAGTGTGTAAATTCAAAATAATACTTAAAATTAGATTTGTTTTCATTTTTCAGTCAAATTTTACTTTTACCAAATCTCTAATTTAGTAGTTTTTTATCTAAATAACTCTCACTTGCTAAGGAATTATAAGAAAAACTGTTCCCATTTTAAAGATAATGATAATACCAAGTTACAGTACTTTTTATGGCCTTTAATAAAATATAAAATTTAACAGTGATATTTTGTTTTAAAACAAACAAAATATTATTCATCAAAATCTCTACACATTTGTCACAAAATGTGTAATGCTTTATGAATGGTGCTAATATCTTAATAAAATAACATTAATTTCCATCAAAACAGCGTTAGCTCTACTAAAAGGATTTAAAAATATAATTAAACGATATTTACAGAACTTTCAAAAACCTACAGGTAAAATTGTACATATTTTAAAATTGGGGTCTGACAGACCCCACCGTTATATTTACTTATAATTAAAGAAGTGCTATATTTAAAGGTTAAGTCAAAATACTCGGAATTTTTCAAAAAGAATTGTAGTAACACACGAAAAAAACTGCATCTCACACAAAAACTCAATGTGCAGCATTTACGAACCACAGGACAGTGATTTCTGTCTCTAACACCACTATAAAAATCAAATAATACAAACAACAATAATTACAACCACAGCAGCACCACAGCCAAAACCACAGCACAGCCACGTCACAATCAAAGAGTATTCAACACACACAAAAAAAAACACGTTATGTTGTATACACTGCTTTCCCACAACCTCACTTTCCAAGGCAAAAGCAAACTTGAAGAAACCGCCTTGGACTTCCTCTTCTATCTTTAGTCGGAGGGGGCCCTCCGTGAGCAACGGTAGTAAATAAAGGCTGTCGTCCAGCGTCCACAGAATGCATCACGAGACACGATTATCCGTCGGTTTCTGTCCCCAGGTAATTCTGATCGCATAGAGAAAAGCAATAAAAGCATTTTCAATATTGGATTCGAACTTTCTATTAGAAATGTGCATCTCATCACATGTCGTGCCTGAAGCATCGATGATGAGCCACTACTTCGCGAACATAGTCAACACAAACAAACACCTATTACAGAATAATACAAAAATTGTCATTAATAAAAAAAATTAATTTTTTCAGCAACTGACTTTGAACCATTATGAATTAAAATTTAAAAAAAAATTGGGAACAGTTATCCTGAAAAGAATCACCAAAAGAATCAAGAGGCAAACTTCGCAAATGGACGCATAACACTGGGGTCAAATTCGAAAATCGAAAAATTTTTCCGTTTTTCGCCTTTATCTCGGAAACAAAGCGTCGTAGCGCCAAAAGGGCCTTCATTTGAGATCACAACTTACGATCATGTTTTTCGCCATTTTCTCGAAAACTAAGAGTCGGATCGAAAAACGGACTTCACCAGTGAATTCGCCATAAAATTCCGTGCTAGGACGCATAACACTGGGGTCAAATTCGAAAATCGAAAAATTTTTCCGTTTTTCGCCTTTATCTCGGAAACAAAGCGTCGTAGCGCCAAAAGGGCCTTCATTTGAGATCACAACTTACGATCATGTTTTTCGCCATTTTCTCGAAAACTAAGAGTCGGATCGAAAAACGGACTTCACCAGTGAATTCGCCATAAAATTCCGTGCTAGGACGCATAACACTGGGGTCAAATTCGAAAATCGAAAAATTTTTCCGTTTTTCGCCTTTATCTCGGAAACAAAGCGTCGTAGCGCCAAAAGGGCCTTCATTTGAGATCACAACTTACGATCATGTTTTTCGCCATTTTCTCGAAAACTAAGAGTCGGATCGAAAAACGGACTTCACCAGTGAATTCGCCATAAAATTCCGTGCTAGGACGCATAACACTGGGGTCAAATTCGAAAATCGAAAAATTTTTCCGTTTTTCGCCTTTATCTCGGAAACAAAGCGTCGTAGCGCCAAAAGGGCCTTCATTTGAGATCACAACTTACGATCATGTTTTTCGCCATTTTCTCGAAAACTAAGAGTCGGATCGAAAAACGGACTTCACCAGTGAATTCGCCATAAAATTCCGTGCTAGGACGCATAACACTGGGGTCAAATTCGAAAATCGAAAAATTTTTCCGTTTTTCGCCTTTATCTCGGAAACAAAGCGTCGTAGCGCCAAAAGGGCCTTCATTTGAGATCACAACTTACGATCATGTTTTTCGCCATTTTCTCGAAAACTAAGAGTCGGATCGAAAAACGGACTTCACCAGTGAATTCGCCATAAAATTCCGTGCTAGGACGCATAACACTGGGGTCAAATTCGAAAATCGAAAAATTTTTCCGTTTTTCGCCTTTATCTCGGAAACAAAGCGTCGTAGCGCCAAAAGGGCCTTCATTTGAGATCACAACTTACGATCATGTTTTTCGCCATTTTCTCGAAAACTAAGAGTCGGATCGAAAAACGGACTTCACCAGTGAATTCGCCATAAAATTCCGTGCTAGGACGCATAACACTGGGGTCAAATTCGAAAATCGAAAAATTTTTCCGTTTTTCGCCTTTATCTCGGAAACAAAGCGTCGTAGCGCCAAAAGGGCCTTCATTTGAGATCACAACTTACGATCATGTTTTTCGCCATTTTCTCGAAAACTAAGAGTCGGATCGAAAAACGGACTTCACCAGTGAATTCGCCATAAAATTCCGTGCTAGGACGCATAACACTGGGGTCAAATTCGAAAATCGAAAAATTTTTCCGTTTTTCGCCTTTATCTCGGAAACAAAGCGTCGTAGCGCCAAAAGGGCCTTCATTTGAGATCACAACTTACGATCATGTTTTTCGCCATTTTCTCGAAAACTAAGAGTCGGATCGAAAAACGGACTTCACCAGTGAATTCGCCATAAAATTCCGTGCTAGGACGCATAACACTGGGGTCAAATTCGAAAATCGAAAAATTTTTCCGTTTTTCGCCTTTATCTCGGAAACAAAGCGTCGTAGCGCCAAAAGGGCCTTCATTTGAGATCACAACTTACGATCATGTTTTTCGCCATTTTCTCGAAAACTAAGAGTCGGATCGAAAAACGGACTTCACCAGTGAATTCGCCATAAAATTCCGTGCTAGGACGCATAACACTGGGGTCAAATTCGAAAATCGAAAAATTTTTCCGTTTTTCGCCTTTATCTCGGAAACAAAGCGTCGTAGCGCCAAAAGGGCCTTCATTTGAGATCACAACTTACGATCATGTTTTTCGCCATTTTCTCGAAAACTAAGAGTCGGATCGAAAAACGGACTTCACCAGTGAATTCGCCATAAAATTCCGTGCTAGGACGCATAACACTGGGGTCAAATTCGAAAATCGAAAAATTTTTCCGTTTTTCGCCTTTATCTCGGAAACAAAGCGTCGTAGCGCCAAAAGGGCCTTCATTTGAGATCACAACTTACGATCATGTTTTTCGCCATTTTCTCGAAAACTAAGAGTCGGATCGAAAAACGGACTTCACCAGTGAATTCGCCATAAAATTCCGTGCTAGGACGCATAACACTGGGGTCAAATTCGAAAATCGAAAAATTTTTCCGTTTTTCGCCTTTATCTCGGAAACAAAGCGTCGTAGCGCCAAAAGGGCCTTCATTTGAGATCACAACTTACGATCATGTTTTTCGCCATTTTCTCGAAAACTAAGAGTCGGATCGAAAAACGGACTTCACCAGTGAATTCGCCATAAAATTCCGTGCTAGGACGCATAACACTGGGGTCAAATTCGAAAATCGAAAAATTTTTCCGTTTTTCGCCTTTATCTCGGAAACAAAGCGTCGTAGCGCCAAAAGGGCCTTCATTTGAGATCACAACTTACGATCATGTTTTTCGCCATTTTCTCGAAAACTAAGAGTCGGATCGAAAAACGGACTTCACCAGTGAATTCGCCATAAAATTCCGTGCTAGGACGCATAACACTGGGGTCAAATTCGAAAATCGAAAAATTTTTCCGTTTTTCGCCTTTATCTCGGAAACAAAGCGTCGTAGCGCCAAAAGGGCCTTCATTTGAGATCACAACTTACGATCATGTTTTTCGCCATTTTCTCGAAAACTAAGAGTCGGATCGAAAAACGGACTTCACCAGTGAATTCGCCATAAAATTCCGTGCTAGGACGCATAACACTGGGGTCAAATTCGAAAATCGAAAAATTTTTCCGTTTTTCGCCTTTATCTCGGAAACAAAGCGTCGTAGCGCCAAAAGGGCCTTCATTTGAGATCACAACTTACGATCATGTTTTTCGCCATTTTCTCGAAAACTAAGAGTCGGATCGAAAAACGGACTTCACCAGTGAATTCGCCATAAAATTCCGTGCTAGGACGCATAACACTGGGGTCAAATTCGAAAATCGAAAAATTTTTCCGTTTTTCGCCTTTATCTCGGAAACAAAGCGTCGTAGCGCCAAAAGGGCCTTCATTTGAGATCACAACTTACGATCATGTTTTTCGCCATTTTCTCGAAAACTAAGAGTCGGATCGAAAAAACGGACTTCACCAGTGAATTCGCCATAAAATTCCGTGCTAGGACGCATAACACTGGGGTCAAATTCGAAAATCGAAAAATTTTTCCGTTTTTCGCCTTTATCTCGGAAACAAAGCGTCGTAGCGCCAAAAGGGCCTTCATTTGAGATCACAACTTACGATCATGTTTTTCGCCATTTTCTCGAAAACTAAGAGTCGGATCGAAAAACGGACTTCACCAGTGAATTCGCCATAAAATTCCGTGCTAGGACGCATAACACTGGGGTCAAATTCGAAAATCGAAAAATTTTTCCGTTTTTCGCCTTTATCTCGGAAACAAAGCGTCGTAGCGCCAAAAGGGCCTTCATTTGAGATCACAACTTACGATCATGTTTTTCGCCATTTTCTCGAAAACTAAGAGTCGGATCGAAAAACGGACTTCACCAGTGAATTCGCCATAAAATTCCGTGCTAGGACGCATAACACTGGGGTCAAATTCGAAAATCGAAAAATTTTTCCGTTTTTCGCCTTTATCTCGGAAACAAAGCGTCGTAGCGCCAAAAGGGCCTTCATTTGAGATCACAACTTACGATCATGTTTTTCGCCATTTTCTCGAAAACTAAGAGTCGGATCGAAAAACGGACTTCACCAGTGAATTCGCCATAAAATTCCGTGCTAGGACGCATAACACTGGGGTCAAATTCGAAAATCGAAAAATTTTTCCGTTTTTCGCCTTTATCTCGGAAACAAAGCGTCGTAGCGCCAAAAGGGCCTTCATTTGAGATCACAACTTACGATCATGTTTTTCGCCATTTTCTCGAAAACTAAGAGTCGGATCGAAAAACGGACTTCACCAGTGAATTCGCCATAAAATTCCGTGCTAGGACGCATAACACTGGGGTCAAATTCGAAAATCGAAAAATTTTTCCGTTTTTCGCCTTTATCTCGGAAACAAAGCGTCGTAGCGCCAAAAGGGCCTTCATTTGAGATCACAACTTACGATCATGTTTTTCGCCATTTTCTCGAAAACTAAGAGTCGGATCGAAAAACGGACTTCACCAGTGAATTCGCCATAAAATTCCGTGCTAGGACGCATAACACTGGGGTCAAATTCGAAAATCGAAAAATTTTTCCGTTTTTCGCCTTTATCTCGGAAACAAAGCGTCGTAGCGCCAAAAGGGCCTTCATTTGAGATCACAACTTACGATCATGTTTTTCGCCATTTTCTCGAAAACTAAGAGTCGGATCGAAAAACGGACTTCACCAGTGAATTCGCCATAAAATTCCGTGCTAGGACGCATAACACTGGGGTCAAATTCGAAAATCGAAAAATTTTTCCGTTTTTCGCCTTTATCTCGGAAACAAAGCGTCGTAGCGCCAAAAGGGCCTTCATTTGAGATCACAACTTACGATCATGTTTTTCGCCATTTTCTCGAAAACTAAGAGTCGGATCGAAAAACGGACTTCACCAGTGAATTCGCCATAAAATTCCGTGCTAGGACGCATAACACTGGGGTCAAATTCGAAAATCGAAAAATTTTTCCGTTTTTCGCCTTTATCTCGGAAACAAAGCGTCGTAGCGCCAAAAGGGCCTTCATTTGAGATCACAACTTACGATCATGTTTTTCGCCATTTTCTCGAAAACTAAGAGTCGGATCGAAAAACGGACTTCACCAGTGAATTCGCCATAAAATTCCGTGCTAGGACGCATAACACTGGGGTCAAATTCGAAAATCGAAAAATTTTTCCGTTTTTCGCCTTTATCTCGGAAACAAAGCGTCGTAGCGCCAAAAGGGCCTTCATTTGAGATCACAACTTACGATCATGTTTTTCGCCATTTTCTCGAAAACTAAGAGTCGGATCGAAAAACGGACTTCACCAGTGAATTCGCCATAAAATTCCGTGCTAGGACGCATAACACTGGGGTCAAATTCGAAAATCGAAAAATTTTTCCGTTTTTCGCCTTTATCTCGGAAACAAAGCGTCGTAGCGCCAAAAGGGCCTTCATTTGAGATCACAACTTACGATCATGTTTTTCGCCATTTTCTCGAAAACTAAGAGTCGGATCGAAAAACGGACTTCACCAGTGAATTCGCCATAAAATTCCGTGCTAGGACGCATAACACTGGGGTCAAATTCGAAAATCGAAAAATTTTTCCGTTTTTCGCCTTTATCTCGGAAACAAAGCGTCGTAGCGCCAAAAGGGCCTTCATTTGAGATCACAACTTACGATCATGTTTTTCGCCATTTTCTCGAAAACTAAGAGTCGGATCGAAAAACGGACTTCACCAGTGAATTCGCCATAAAATTCCGTGCTAGGACGCATAACACTGGGGTCAAATTCGAAAATCGAAAAATTTTTCCGTTTTTCGCCTTTATCTCGGAAACAAAGCGTCGTAGCGCCAAAAGGGCCTTCATTTGAGATCACAACTTACGATCATGTTTTTCGCCATTTTCTCGAAAACTAAGAGTCGGATCGAAAAACGGACTTCACCAGTGAATTCGCCATAAAATTCCGTGCTAGGACGCATAACACTGGGGTCAAATTCGAAAATCGAAAAATTTTTCCGTTTTTCGCCTTTATCTCGGAAACAAAGCGTCGTAGCGCCAAAAGGGCCTTCATTTGAGATCACAACTTACGATCATGTTTTTCGCCATTTTCTCGAAAACTAAGAGTCGGATCGAAAAACGGACTTCACCAGTGAATTCGCCATAAAATTCCGTGCTAGGACGCATAACACTGGGGTCAAATTCGAAAATCGAAAAATTTTTCCGTTTTTCGCCTTTATCTCGGAAACAAAGCGTCGTAGCGCCAAAAGGGCCTTCATTTGAGATCACAACTTACGATCATGTTTTTCGCCATTTTCTCGAAAACTAAGAGTCGGATCGAAAAACGGACTTCACCAGTGAATTCGCCATAAAATTCCGTGCTAGGACGCATAACACTGGGGTCAAATTCGAAAATCGAAAAATTTTTCCGTTTTTCGCCTTTATCTCGGAAACAAAGCGTCGTAGCGCCAAAAGGGCCTTCATTTGAGATCACAACTTACGATCATGTTTTTCGCCATTTTCTCGAAAACTAAGAGTCGGATCGAAAAACGGACTTCACCAGTGAATTCGCCATAAAATTCCGTGCTAGGACGCATAACACTGGGGTCAAATTCGAAAATCGAAAAATTTTTCCGTTTTTCGCCTTTATCTCGGAAACAAAGCGTCGTAGCGCCAAAAGGGCCTTCATTTGAGATCACAACTTACGATCATGTTTTTCGCCATTTTCTCGAAAACTAAGAGTCGGATCGAAAAACGGACTTCACCAGTGAATTCGCCATAAAATTCCGTGCTAGGACGCATAACACTGGGGTCAAATTCGAAAATCGAAAAATTTTTCCGTTTTTCGCCTTTATCTCGGAAACAAAGCGTCGTAGCGCCAAAAGGGCCTTCATTTGAGATCACAACTTACGATCATGTTTTTCGCCATTTTCTCGAAAACTAAGAGTCGGATCGAAAAACGGACTTCACCAGTGAATTCGCCATAAAATTCCGTGCTAGGACGCATAACACTGGGGTCAAATTCGAAAATCGAAAAATTTTTCCGTTTTTCGCCTTTATCTCGGAAACAAAGCGTCGTAGCGCCAAAAGGGCCTTCATTTGAGATCACAACTTACGATCATGTTTTTCGCCATTTTCTCGAAAACTAAGAGTCGGATCGAAAAACGGACTTCACCAGTGAATTCGCCATAAAATTCCGTGCTAGGACGCATAACACTGGGGTCAAATTCGAAAATCGAAAAATTTTTCCGTTTTTCGCCTTTATCTCGGAAACAAAGCGTCGTAGCGCCAAAAGGGCCTTCATTTGAGATCACAACTTACGATCATGTTTTTCGCCATTTTCTCGAAAACTAAGAGTCGGATCGAAAAACGGACTTCACCAGTGAATTCGCCATAAAATTCCGTGCTAGGACGCATAACACTGGGGTCAAATTCGAAAATCGAAAAATTTTTCCGTTTTTCGCCTTTATCTCGGAAACAAAGCGTCGTAGCGCCAAAAGGGCCTTCATTTGAGATCACAACTTACGATCATGTTTTTCGCCATTTTCTCGAAAACTAAGAGTCGGATCGAAAAACGGACTTCACCAGTGAATTCGCCATAAAATTCCGTGCTAGGACGCATAACACTGGGGTCAAATTCGAAAATCGAAAAATTTTTCCGTTTTTCGCCTTTATCTCGGAAACAAAGCGTCGTAGCGCCAAAAGGGCCTTCATTTGAGATCACAACTTACGATCATGTTTTTCGCCATTTTCTCGAAAACTAAGAGTCGGATCGAAAAACGGACTTCACCAGTGAATTCGCCATAAAATTCCGTGCTAGGACGCATAACACTGGGGTCAAATTCGAAAATCGAAAAATTTTTCCGTTTTTCGCCTTTATCTCGGAAACAAAGCGTCGTAGCGCCAAAAGGGCCTTCATTTGAGATCACAACTTACGATCATGTTTTTCGCCATTTTCTCGAAAACTAAGAGTCGGATCGAAAAACGGACTTCACCAGTGAATTCGCCATAAAATTCCGTGCTAGGACGCATAACACTGGGGTCAAATTCGAAAATCGAAAAATTTTTCCGTTTTTCGCCTTTATCTCGGAAACAAAGCGTCGTAGCGCCAAAAGGGCCTTCATTTGAGATCACAACTTACGATCATGTTTTTCGCCATTTTCTCGAAAACTAAGAGTCGGATCGAAAAACGGACTTCACCAGTGAATTCGCCATAAAATTCCGTGCTAGGACGCATAACACTGGGGTCAAATTCGAAAATCGAAAAATTTTTCCGTTTTTCGCCTTTATCTCGGAAACAAAGCGTCGTAGCGCCAAAAGGGCCTTCATTTGAGATCACAACTTACGATCATGTTTTTCGCCATTTTCTCGAAAACTAAGAGTCGGATCGAAAAACGGACTTCACCAGTGAATTCGCCATAAAATTCCGTGCTAGGACGCATAACACTGGGGTCAAATTCGAAAATCGAAAAATTTTTCCGTTTTTCGCCTTTATCTCGGAAACAAAGCGTCGTAGCGCCAAAAGGGCCTTCATTTGAGATCACAACTTACGATCATGTTTTTCGCCATTTTCTCGAAAACTAAGAGTCGGATCGAAAAACGGACTTCACCAGTGAATTCGCCATAAAATTCCGTGCTAGGACGCATAACACTGGGGTCAAATTCGAAAATCGAAAAATTTTTCCGTTTTTCGCCTTTATCTCGGAAACAAAGCGTCGTAGCGCCAAAAGGGCCTTCATTTGAGATCACAACTTACGATCATGTTTTTCGCCATTTTCTCGAAAACTAAGAGTCGGATCGAAAAACGGACTTCACCAGTGAATTCGCCATAAAATTCCGTGCTAGGACGCATAACACTGGGGTCAAATTCGAAAATCGAAAAATTTTTCCGTTTTTCGCCTTTATCTCGGAAACAAAGCGTCGTAGCGCCAAAAGGGCCTTCATTTGAGATCACAACTTACGATCATGTTTTTCGCCATTTTCTCGAAAACTAAGAGTCGGATCGAAAAACGGACTTCACCAGTGAATTCGCCATAAAATTCCGTGCTAGGACGCATAACACTGGGGTCAAATTCGAAAATCGAAAAATTTTTCCGTTTTTCGCCTTTATCTCGGAAACAAAGCGTCGTAGCGCCAAAAGGGCCTTCATTTGAGATCACAACTTACGATCATGTTTTTCGCCATTTTCTCGAAAACTAAGAGTCGGATCGAAAAACGGACTTCACCAGTGAATTCGCCATAAAATTCCGTGCTAGGACGCATAACACTGGGGTCAAATTCGAAAATCGAAAAATTTTTCCGTTTTTCGCCTTTATCTCGGAAACAAAGCGTCGTAGCGCCAAAAGGGCCTTCATTTGAGATCACAACTTACGATCATGTTTTTCGCCATTTTCTCGAAAACTAAGAGTCGGATCGAAAAACGGACTTCACCAGTGAATTCGCCATAAAATTCCGTGCTAGGACGCATAACACTGGGGTCAAATTCGAAAATCGAAAAATTTTTCCGTTTTTCGCCTTTATCTCGGAAACAAAGCGTCGTAGCGCCAAAAGGGCCTTCATTTGAGATCACAACTTACGATCATGTTTTTCGCCATTTTCTCGAAAACTAAGAGTCGGATCGAAAAACGGACTTCACCAGTGAATTCGCCATAAAATTCCGTGCTAGGACGCATAACACTGGGGTCAAATTCGAAAATCGAAAAATTTTTCCGTTTTTCGCCTTTATCTCGGAAACAAAGCGTCGTAGCGCCAAAAGGGCCTTCATTTGAGATCACAACTTACGATCATGTTTTTCGCCATTTTCTCGAAAACTAAGAGTCGGATCGAAAAACGGACTTCACCAGTGAATTCGCCATAAAATTCCGTGCTAGGACGCATAACACTGGGGTCAAATTCGAAAATCGAAAAATTTTTCCGTTTTTCGCCTTTATCTCGGAAACAAAGCGTCGTAGCGCCAAAAGGGCCTTCATTTGAGATCACAACTTACGATCATGTTTTTCGCCATTTTCTCGAAAACTAAGAGTCGGATCGAAAAACGGACTTCACCAGTGAATTCGCCATAAAATTCCGTGCTAGGACGCATAACACTGGGGTCAAATTCGAAAATCGAAAAATTTTTCCGTTTTTCGCCTTTATCTCGGAAACAAAGCGTCGTAGCGCCAAAAGGGCCTTCATTTGAGATCACAACTTACGATCATGTTTTTCGCCATTTTCTCGAAAACTAAGAGTCGGATCGAAAAACGGACTTCACCAGTGAATTCGCCATAAAATTCCGTGCTAGGACGCATAACACTGGGGTCAAATTCGAAAATCGAAAAATTTTTCCGTTTTTCGCCTTTATCTCGGAAACAAAGCGTCGTAGCGCCAAAAGGGCCTTCATTTGAGATCACAACTTACGATCATGTTTTTCGCCATTTTCTCGAAAACTAAGAGTCGGATCGAAAAACGGACTTCACCAGTGAATTCGCCATAAAATTCCGTGCTAGGACGCATAACACTGGGGTCAAATTCGAAAATCGAAAAATTTTTCCGTTTTTCGCCTTTATCTCGGAAACAAAGCGTCGTAGCGCCAAAAGGGCCTTCATTTGAGATCACAACTTACGATCATGTTTTTCGCCATTTTCTCGAAAACTAAGAGTCGGATCGAAAAACGGACTTCACCAGTGAATTCGCCATAAAATTCCGTGCTAGGACGCATAACACTGGGGTCAAATTCGAAAATCGAAAAATTTTTCCGTTTTTCGCCTTTATCTCGGAAACAAAGCGTCGTAGCGCCAAAAGGGCCTTCATTTGAGATCACAACTTACGATCATGTTTTTCGCCATTTTCTCGAAAACTAAGAGTCGGATCGAAAAACGGACTTCACCAGTGAATTCGCCATAAAATTCCGTGCTAGGACGCATAACACTGGGGTCAAATTCGAAAATCGAAAAATTTTTCCGTTTTTCGCCTTTATCTCGGAAACAAAGCGTCGTAGCGCCAAAAGGGCCTTCATTTGAGATCACAACTTACGATCATGTTTTTCGCCATTTTCTCGAAAACTAAGAGTCGGATCGAAAAACGGACTTCACCAGTGAATTCGCCATAAAATTCCGTGCTAGGACGCATAACACTGGGGTCAAATTCGAAAATCGAAAAATTTTTCCGTTTTTCGCCTTTATCTCGGAAACAAAGCGTCGTAGCGCCAAAAGGGCCTTCATTTGAGATCACAACTTACGATCATGTTTTTCGCCATTTTCTCGAAAACTAAGAGTCGGATCGAAAAACGGACTTCACCAGTGAATTCGCCATAAAATTCCGTGCTAGGACGCATAACACTGGGGTCAAATTCGAAAATCGAAAAATTTTTCCGTTTTTCGCCTTTATCTCGGAAACAAAGCGTCGTAGCGCCAAAAGGGCCTTCATTTGAGATCACAACTTACGATCATGTTTTTCGCCATTTTCTCGAAAACTAAGAGTCGGATCGAAAAAACGGACTTCACCAGTGAATTCGCCATAAAATTCCGTGCTAGGACGCATAACACTGGGGTCAAATTCGAAAATCGAAAAATTTTTCCGTTTTTCGCCTTTATCTCGGAAACAAAGCGTCGTAGCGCCAAAAGGGCCTTCATTTGAGATCACAACTTACGATCATGTTTTTCGCCATTTTCTCGAAAACTAAGAGTCGGATCGAAAAACGGACTTCACCAGTGAATTCGCCATAAAATTCCGTGCTAGGACGCATAACACTGGGGTCAAATTCGAAAATCGAAAAATTTTTCCGTTTTTCGCCTTTATCTCGGAAACAAAGCGTCGTAGCGCCAAAAGGGCCTTCATTTGAGATCACAACTTACGATCATGTTTTTCGCCATTTTCTCGAAAACTAAGAGTCGGATCGAAAAACGGACTTCACCAGTGAATTCGCCATAAAATTCCGTGCTAGGACGCATAACACTGGGGTCAAATTCGAAAATCGAAAAATTTTTCCGTTTTTCGCCTTTATCTCGGAAACAAAGCGTCGTAGCGCCAAAAGGGCCTTCATTTGAGATCACAACTTACGATCATGTTTTTCGCCATTTTCTCGAAAACTAAGAGTCGGATCGAAAAACGGACTTCACCAGTGAATTCGCCATAAAATTCCGTGCTAGGACGCATAACACTGGGGTCAAATTCGAAAATCGAAAAATTTTTCCGTTTTTCGCCTTTATCTCGGAAACAAAGCGTCGTAGCGCCAAAAGGGCCTTCATTTGAGATCACAACTTACGATCATGTTTTTCGCCATTTTCTCGAAAACTAAGAGTCGGATCGAAAAACGGACTTCACCAGTGAATTCGCCATAAAATTCCGTGCTAGGACGCATAACACTGGGGTCAAATTCGAAAATCGAAAAATTTTTCCGTTTTTCGCCTTTATCTCGGAAACAAAGCGTCGTAGCGCCAAAAGGGCCTTCATTTGAGATCACAACTTACGATCATGTTTTTCGCCATTTTCTCGAAAACTAAGAGTCGGATCGAAAAACGGACTTCACCAGTGAATTCGCCATAAAATTCCGTGCTAGGACGCATAACACTGGGGTCAAATTCGAAAATCGAAAAATTTTTCCGTTTTTCGCCTTTATCTCGGAAACAAAGCGTCGTAGCGCCAAAAGGGCCTTCATTTGAGATCACAACTTACGATCATGTTTTTCGCCATTTTCTCGAAAACTAAGAGTCGGATCGAAAAACGGACTTCACCAGTGAATTCGCCATAAAATTCCGTGCTAGGACGCATAACACTGGGGTCAAATTCGAAAATCGAAAAATTTTTCCGTTTTTCGCCTTTATCTCGGAAACAAAGCGTCGTAGCGCCAAAAGGGCCTTCATTTGAGATCACAACTTACGATCATGTTTTTCGCCATTTTCTCGAAAACTAAGAGTCGGATCGAAAAACGGACTTCACCAGTGAATTCGCCATAAAATTCCGTGCTAGGACGCATAACACTGGGGTCAAATTCGAAAATCGAAAAATTTTTCCGTTTTTCGCCTTTATCTCGGAAACAAAGCGTCGTAGCGCCAAAAGGGCCTTCATTTGAGATCACAACTTACGATCATGTTTTTCGCCATTTTCTCGAAAACTAAGAGTCGGATCGAAAAACGGACTTCACCAGTGAATTCGCCATAAAATTCCGTGCTAGGACGCATAACACTGGGGTCAAATTCGAAAATCGAAAAATTTTTCCGTTTTTCGCCTTTATCTCGGAAACAAAGCGTCGTAGCGCCAAAAGGGCCTTCATTTGAGATCACAACTTACGATCATGTTTTTCGCCATTTTCTCGAAAACTAAGAGTCGGATCGAAAAACGGACTTCACCAGTGAATTCGCCATAAAATTCCGTGCTAGGACGCATAACACTGGGGTCAAATTCGAAAATCGAAAAATTTTTCCGTTTTTCGCCTTTATCTCGGAAACAAAGCGTCGTAGCGCCAAAAGGGCCTTCATTTGAGATCACAACTTACGATCATGTTTTTCGCCATTTTCTCGAAAACTAAGAGTCGGATCGAAAAACGGACTTCACCAGTGAATTCGCCATAAAATTCCGTGCTAGGACGCATAACACTGGGGTCAAATTCGAAAATCGAAAAATTTTTCCGTTTTTCGCCTTTATCTCGGAAACAAAGCGTCGTAGCGCCAAAAGGGCCTTCATTTGAGATCACAACTTACGATCATGTTTTTCGCCATTTTCTCGAAAACTAAGAGTCGGATCGAAAAACGGACTTCACCAGTGAATTCGCCATAAAATTCCGTGCTAGGACGCATAACACTGGGGTCAAATTCGAAAATCGAAAAATTTTTCCGTTTTTCGCCTTTATCTCGGAAACAAAGCGTCGTAGCGCCAAAAGGGCCTTCATTTGAGATCACAACTTACGATCATGTTTTTCGCCATTTTCTCGAAAACTAAGAGTCGGATCGAAAAACGGACTTCACCAGTGAATTCGCCATAAAATTCCGTGCTAGGACGCATAACACTGGGGTCAAATTCGAAAATCGAAAAATTTTTCCGTTTTTCGCCTTTATCTCGGAAACAAAGCGTCGTAGCGCCAAAAGGGCCTTCATTTGAGATCACAACTTACGATCATGTTTTTCGCCATTTTCTCGAAAACTAAGAGTCGGATCGAAAAACGGACTTCACCAGTGAATTCGCCATAAAATTCCGTGCTAGGACGCATAACACTGGGGTCAAATTCGAAAATCGAAAAATTTTTCCGTTTTTCGCCTTTATCTCGGAAACAAAGCGTCGTAGCGCCAAAAGGGCCTTCATTTGAGATCACAACTTACGATCATGTTTTTCGCCATTTTCTCGAAAACTAAGAGTCGGATCGAAAAACGGACTTCACCAGTGAATTCGCCATAAAATTCCGTGCTAGGACGCATAACACTGGGGTCAAAAAAAAACG
>JAHLJT010009419.1:181760855-182129007 GCA_031308135.1 Acheta domesticus | reverse complement strand
CCCGTTTTTTTTCGATCCGACTTTAGTTTTCGAGAAATGGCGAAAAACATGATCGTAATTTGTGTCTCAAATCAAGGCCGTTTGGCGCTACTACGCTTATATTCCGAGATAAACGCGAAAACGAAAAATTTTTCGATTTTCGAATTTGACCCCAATGTTATGCGTCCTAGCGCGTATTTTATGGCGAATTCACGGTGAAGTCCGTTTTTCGATCCGACTTTTAGTTTTCGAGAAACTGGTCGAAAAACATGATCGTAAGTTGTGATCTCAAATCAAGGCCGTTTTGGCGCTACGACGCTTAGTTCCGAGATAACGCTAAAAAGGAAAATTTTTCGATTTTCGAATTTGACCCCATGTTATTGCGTCCTAGCGCGGAATTTATGGCGAATTCACTGGTGAAGTCCGTTTTTTCGATCCGACTTTAGTTTTCGAGAAAATGGCCGAAAAACATGATCGTAAGTTGTGATCTCAAATCAAGGCCGTTTTGGCGCTACGGACGCTTAGATTCCGAGATAAACGCTAAAAAACGGAAAAATTTTTCGATTTTCGAATTTGACCCCAATGTTATTGCGTCCTAGCGCGGAATTTTATGGCGAATTCACTGGTGAAGTCCGTTTTTCGAATCCCGACTTTTAGTTTTCGAGAAATGGCGAAAAACATGATCGTAAGTTGTGATCTCAAATCAAGGCCGTTTGGCGCTACGACGCTTAGATTCCGAGATAAACGCTAAAAACGGAAAAATTTTTCGATTTTCGAATTTGACCCCCAATGTTATGCGTCCTAGCGCGGAATTTTATGGCGGAATTCACTGGTGAAGTCCGTTTTTCGATCCCGACTTTTAGTTTTTCGAGAAAATGGCGAAAAACATGATCGTAAGTTGTGATCTCAATCAAGGCCGTTTTGGCGCTACGACGCTTAGATTCCGAGATAAACGCTAAAAACGGAAAAATTTTTCGATTTTCGAATTTGACCCCCAATGTTATGCCGTCCTAGCGCGGAATTTTATGGCGAATTCACTGGTGAAGTCCGTTTTTCGATCCGACTTTTAGTTTTCGAGAAAATGGCGAAAAAACATGATCGTAAGTTGTGATCTCAAATCAAGGCCGTTTTGGCGCTACGACGCTTAGATTCCGAGATAAACGCTAAAAACGGAAAAATTTTTCGATTTTCGAATTTGACCCCAATGTTATGCGTCCTAGCGCGGGAATTTTATGGCGAATTCACTGGTGAAGTCCGTTTTTCGATCCGACTTTTAGTTTTTCGAGAAAATGGCGAAAAACATGATCGTAAGTTGTGATCTCAAATCAAGGCCGTTTGGCGCTACGACGCTTAGATTCCGAGATAAACGCTAAAAACGGAAAAATTTTTCGATTTTCGAATTTGACCCCAATGTTATGCGTCCTAGCGCGGAATTTTATGGCGAATCTCACTGGTGAAGTCCGTTTTTTCGATCCGACTTTTAGTTTTCGAGAAAATGGCGAAAAACATGATCGTAAGTTGTGATCTCAAATCAAGGCCGTTTTGGCGCTACGACGCTTAGATTCCGAGATAAACGCTAAAAAACGGAAAAATTTTTCGATTTTCGAATTTGACCCCAATGTTATGCGTCCTAGCGCGGAATTTTATGGCGAATTCACTGGTGAAGTCCGTTTTTTCGATCCGACTTTTAGTTTTCGAGAAAATGGCGAAAAAACATGATCGTAAGTTGTGATCTCAAATCAAGGCCGTTTTGGCGCTAACGACGCTTAGATTCCGAGATAAACGCTAAAAACGGAAAAATTTTTCGATTTTCGAATTTGACCCCAATGTTATGCGTCCTAGCGCGGAATTTTATGGCGAATTCACTGGTGAAGTCCGTTTTTCGATCCGACTTTTAGTTTTCGAGAAAAATGGCGAAAAACATGATCGTAAGTTGTGATCTCAAATCAAGGCCGTTTTGGCGCTACGACGCTTAGATTCCGAGATAAACGCTAAAAAACGGAAAAATTTTTCGATTTTTCGAATTTGACCCCAATGTTATGCGTTCCTAGCGCGGAATTTTATGGCGAATTCACTGGTGAAGTCCGTTTTTCGATCCGACTTTTAGTTTTCGAGAAAATGGCGAAAAACATGATCGTAAGTTGTGATCTCAAATCAAGGCCGTTTTGGCGCTACGACGCTTAGATTCCGAGATAAACGCTAAAAACGGAAAAATTTTTCGATTTTCGAATTTGACCCCAATGTTATGCGTCCTAGCGCGGAATTTTATGGCGAATTCACTGGTGAAGTCCGTTTTTTCGATCCGACTTTTAGTTTTCGAGAAATGGCGAAAAACATGATCGTAAGTTGTGATCTCAAATCAAGGCCGTTTTGGCGCTACGACGCTTAGATTCCGAGATAAACGCTAAAAACGGAAAAATTTTTCGATTTTCGAATTTGACCCCAATGTTATGCGTCCTAGCGCGGAATTTTATGGCGAATTCACTGGTGAAGTCCGTTTTTCGATCCGACTTTTAGTTTTCGAGAAAATGGCGAAAAACATGATCGTAAGTTGTGATCTCAAATCAAGGCCGTTTTGGCGCTACGACGCTTAGATTCCGAGATAAACGCTAAAAACGGAAAAAATTTTTCGATTTTCGAATTTGACCCCCATGTTATGCGTCCTAGCGCGGAATTTTATGGCGAATTCACTGGTGAAGTCCGTTTTTCGATCCGACTTTTAGTTTTCGAGAAAATGGCGAAAAACATGATCGTAAGTTGTGATCTCAAATCAAGGCCGTTTTGGCGCTACGACGCTTAGATTCCGAGATAAACGCTAAAAAACGGAAAAATTTTTCGATTTTCGAATTTGACCCCAATGTTATGCGTCCTAGCGCGGAATTTTATGGCGAATTCACTGGTGAAGTCCGTTTTTCGATCCGACTTTTAGTTTTCGAGAAAATGGCGAAAAACATGATCGTAAGTTGTGATCTCAAATCAAGGCCGTTTTGGCGCTACGACGCTTAGATTCCGAGATAAACGCTAAAAAACGGAAAAAATTTTCGATTTTCGAATTTGACCCCAATGTTATGCGTCCTAGCGCGGAATTTTATGGCGAATTCACTGGTGAAGTCCGTTTTTCGATCCGACTTTTAGTTTTCGAGAAAATGGCGAAAAACATGATCGTAAGTTGTGATCTCAAATCAAGGCCGTTTTGGCGCTACGACGCTTAGATTCCGAGATAAACGCTAAAAACGGAAAAATTTTTCGATTTTCGAATTTGACCCCAATGTTATGCGTCCTAGCGCGGAATTTTATGGCGAATTCACTGGTGAAGTCCGTTTTTCGATCCGACTTTTAGTTTTCGAGAAAATGGCGAAAAACATGATCGTAAGTTGTGATCTCAAATCAAGGCCGTTTTGGCGCTACGACGCTTAGATTCCGAGATAAACGCTAAAAACGGAAAAATTTTTCGATTTTCGAATTTGACCCCAATGTTATGCGTCCTAGCGCGGAATTTTATGGCGAATTCACTGGTGAAGTCCGTTTTTCGATCCGACTTTTAGTTTTCGAGAAAATGGCGAAAAACATGATCGTAAGTTGTGATCTCAAATCAAGGCCGTTTTGGCGCTACGACGCTTAGATTCCGAGATAAACGCTAAAAACGGAAAAATTTTTCGATTTTCGAATTTGACCCCAATGTTATGCGTCCTAGCGCGGAATTTTATGGCGAAATTCACTGGTGAAGTCCGTTTTTCGATCCGACTTTTAGTTTCGAGAAAATGGCGAAAAACATGATCGTAAGTTGTGATCTCAAATCAAGGCCGTTTTGGGCGCTACGACGCTTAGATTCCGAGATAAACGCTAAAAACGGAAAAATTTTTCGATTTTCGAATTTGACCCCAATGTTATGCGTCCTAGCGCGGAATTTTATGGCGAATTCACTGGTGAAGTCCGTTTTTCGATCCGACTTTTAGTTTTCGAGAAAAATGGCGAAAAACATGATCGTAAGTTGTGATCTCAAATCAAGGCCGTTTTGGCGCTACGACGCTTAGATTCCGAGATAAACGCTAAAAACGGAAAAATTTTTCGATTTTCGAATTTGACCCCAATGTTATGCGTCCTAGCGCGGAATTTTATGGCGAATTCACTGGTGAAGTCCGTTTTTTCGATCCGACTTTTAGTTTTCGAGAAAATGGCGAAAAACATGATCGTAAGTTGTGATCTCAAATCAAGGCCGTTTTGGCGCTACGACGCTTAGATTCCGAGATAAACGCTAAAAACGGAAAAATTTTTCGATTTTCGAATTTGACCCCAATGTTATGCGTCCTAGCGCGGAATTTTATGGCGAATTCACTGGTGAAGTCCGTTTTTCGATCCGACTTTTAGTTTTCGAGAAAATGGCGAAAAACATGATCGTAAGTTGTGATCTCAAATCAAGGCCGTTTTGGCGCTACGACGCTTAGATTCCGAGATAAACGCTAAAAACGGAAAAATTTTTCGATTTTCGAATTTGACCCCAATGTTATGCGTCCTAGCGCGGAATTTTATGGCGAATTCACTGGTGAAGTCCGTTTTTCGATCCGACTTTTAGTTTTCGAGAAAATGGCGAAAAACATGATCGTAAGTTGTGATCTCAAATCAAGGCCGTTTTGGCGCTACGACGCTTAGATTCCGAGATAAACGCTAAAAACGGAAAAAATTTTTCGATTTTCGAATTTGACCCCAATGTTATGCGTCCTAGCGCGGAATTTTATGGCGAATTCACTGGTGAAGTCCGTTTTTCGATCCGACTTTTAGTTTTCGAGAAAATGGCGAAAAACATGATCGTAAGTTGTGATCTCAAATCAAGGCCGTTTTGGCGCTACGACGCTTAGATTCCGAGATAAACGCTAAAAAACGGAAAAATTTTTCGATTTTCGAATTTGACCCCAATGTTATGCGTCCTAGCGCGGAATTTTATGGCGAATTCACTGGTGAAGTCCGTTTTTCGATCCGACTTTTAGTTTTCGAGAAAATGGCGAAAAACATGATCGTAAGTTGTGATCTCAAATCAAGGCCGTTTGGCGCTACGACGCTTAGATTCCGAGATAAACGCTAAAAACGGAAAAATTTTCGATTTTCGAATTTGACCCCAATGTTATGCGTCCTAGCGCGGAATTTTATGGCGAATTCACTGGTGAAGTCCGTTTTTCGATCCGACTTTTAGTTTTCGAGAAAATGGCGAAAAACATGATCGTAAGTTGTGATCTCAAATCAAGGCCGTTTTGGCGCTACGACGCTTAGATTCCGAGATAAACGCTAAAAACGGAAAAATTTTTCGATTTTCGAATTTGACCCCAATGTTATGCGTCCTAGCGCGGAATTTTATGGCGAATTCACTGGTGAAGTCCGTTTTTCGATCCGACTTTTAGTTTTCGAGAAAATGGCGAAAAACATGATCGTAAGTTGTGATCTCAAATCAAGGCCGTTTTGGCGCTACGACGCTTAGATTCCGAGATAAACGCTAAAAAACGGAAAAATTTTTCGATTTTCGAATTGACCCCAATGTTATGCGTCCTAGCGCGGAATTTTATGGCGAATTCACTGGTGAAGTCCGTTTTTTCGATCCGACTTTTAGTTTTCGAGAAAATGGCGAAAAACATGATCGTAAGTTGTGATCTCAAATCAAGGCCGTTTTGGCGCTACGACGCTTAGATTCCGAGATAAACGCTAAAAACGGAAAAATTTTTCGATTTTCGAATTTGACCCCAATGTTATGCGTCCTAGCGCGGAATTTTATGGCGAATTCACTGGTGAAGTCCGTTTTTCGATCCGACTTTTAGTTTTCGAGAAAATGGCGAAAAACATGATCGTAAGTTGTGATCTCAAATCAAGGCCGTTTTGGCGCTACGACGCTTAGATTCCGAGATAAACGCTAAAAACGGAAAAAATTTTTCGATTTTCGAATTTGACCCCAATGTTATGCGTCCTAGCGCGGAATTTTATGGCGAATTCACTGGTGAAGTCCGTTTTTTCGATCCGACTTTTAGTTTTCGAGAAAATGGCGAAAAACATGATCGTAAGTTGTGATCTCAAATCAAGGCCGTTTTGGCGCTACGACGCTTAGATTCCGAGATAAACGCTAAAAACGGAAAAATTTTTCGATTTTCGAATTTGACCCCAATGTTATGCGTCCTAGCGCGGAATTTTATGGCGAATTCACTGGTGAAGTCCGTTTTTTCGATCCGACTTTTAGTTTTCGAGAAAATGGCGAAAAACATGATCGTAAGTTGTGATCTCAAATCAAGGCCGTTTTGGCGCTACGACGCTTAGATTCCGAGATAAACGCTAAAAAACGGAAAAATTTTTCGATTTTCGAATTTGACCCCAATGTTATGCGTCCTAGCGCGGAATTTTATGGCGAATTCACTGGTGAAGTCCGTTTTTCGATCCGACTTTTAGTTTTCGAGAAAATGGCGAAAAACATGATCGTAAGTTGTGATCTCAAATCAAGGCCGTTTTGGCGCTACGACGCTTAGATTCCGAGATAAACGCTAAAAACGGAAAAATTTTTCGATTTCGAATTTGACCCCAATGTTATGCGTCCTAGCGCGGAATTTTATGGCGAATTCACTGGTGAAGTCCGTTTTTCGATCCGACTTTTAGTTTTCGAGAAAATGGCGAAAAACATGATCGTAAGTTGTGATCTCAAATCAAGGCCGTTTTGGCGCTACGACGCTTAGATTCCGAGATAAACGCTAAAAACGGAAAAATTTTTCGATTTTCGAATTTGACCCCAATGTTATGCGTCCTAGCGCGGAATTTTATGGCGAATTCACTGGTGAAGTCCGTTTTTTCGATCCGACTTTTAGTTTTCGAGAAAATGGCGAAAAACATGATCGTAAGTTGTGATCTCAAATCAAGGCCGTTTTGGCGCTACGACGCTTAGATTCCGAGATAAACGCTAAAAACGGAAAAATTTTCGATTTTTCGAATTTGACCCCAATGTTATGCGTCCTAGCGCGGAATTTTATGGCGAATTCACTGGTGAAGTCCGTTTTTCGATCCGACTTTTAGTTTTCGAGAAAATGGCGAAAAACATGATCGTAAGTTGTGATCTCAAATCAAGGCCGTTTTGGCGCTACGACGCTTAGATTCCGAGATAAACGCTAAAAACGGAAAAATTTTTCGATTTTCGAATTTGACCCCAATGTTATGCGTCCTAGCGCGGAATTTTATGGCGAATTCACTGGTGAAGTCCGTTTTTCGATCCGACTTTTAGTTTTCGAGAAAATGGCGAAAAACATGATCGTAAGTTGTGATCTCAAATCAAGGCCGTTTTGGCGCTACGACGCTTAGATTCCGAGATAAACGCTAAAAACGGAAAAATTTTTCGATTTTCGAATTTGACCCCAATGTTATGCGTCCTAGCGCGGAATTTTATGGCGAATTCACTGGTGAAGTCCGTTTTTTCGATCCGACTTTTAGTTTTCGAGAAAATGGCGAAAAACATGATCGTAAGTTGTGATCTCAAATCAAGGCCGTTTTGGCGCTACGACGCTTAGATTCCGAGATAAACGCTAAAAACGGAAAAATTTTTCGATTTTCGAATTTGACCCCAATGTTATGCGTCCTAGCGCGGAATTTTATGGCGAATTCACTGGTGAAGTCCGTTTTTCGATCCGACTTTTAGTTTTCGAGAAAATGGCGAAAAACATGATCGTAAGTTGTGATCTCAAATCAAGGCCGTTTTGGCGCTACGACGCTTAGATTCCGAGATAAACGCTAAAAACGGAAAAATTTTTCGATTTTCGAATTTGACCCCAATGTTATGCGTCCTAGCGCGGAATTTTATGGCGAATTCACTGGTGAAGTCCGTTTTTCGATCCGACTTTTAGTTTTCGAGAAAATGGCGAAAAACATGATCGTAAGTTGTGATCTCAAATCAAGGCCGTTTTGGCGCTACGACGCTTAGATTCCGAGATAGACGCTAAAAACGGAAAAATTGGTGGGTTAAAGTCAGTTGCTGAAAAAAATTTGTTTTTTTATTAATGACAAATTTTGTATTATTCTTATATAGGTGTTCGTTTGTGTTGACCATGTTCTCGAACTAGTGGCTAATCATCTCCGCTTCAGGCACGACATATGATGAGATGCATATTTCTGATAGAAAGTTCGAATTATAGTATTGAAAATGCTTTTATTACTCTTCTCTATGACCAGATATACCTGGTGACACAAACCGACGGATAATTGTGTTTCGCAATGCATGCTGTGGACGCTGGACGACAGCCTGCATTTACTACCGTTGCTCACGGAGGGCCCCCTCCGACTAAAGATAGAAGTGTAAGTCCAAGGCGGTTTCTTCAAGTTTGCTTTTGCCTTGGAAAGTGGGGTTGTGGGAAAGCAGTGTATGCAACATAACGTGTTTTTTTTTGTGTGTGTGTTGAATACTCTTTGATTGTGACGTGGCTGTGGTGTTGCTGTGGTTGTAATTATTGTTGTTTGTATTATTTGATTTTTATAGTGGTGTTAGAGACAGAAATCACTGTCCTGTGGTTCGTAAATGCTGCACATTGTGTTTTTGTGTGAGATGCAGTCTTTTTAGTGTGTTACTACAATTCTTTTTGAAAAATTCCGAGTATTTTGCCTTAACCTTTAAATATAGCACTTCTTTAATTATAAGTAAATATAACAGTGGGGTCTGTCAGACCCCAATTTTAAAATATGTACAATTTTACCTGTAGGTTTTTGAAAGTTCTGTAAATATCGTTTAATTATATTTTTAAATCCTTTTAGTAGAGCTAATGCTTTTTTGATGGAAATTAATGTTATTTTATTAAGATATTAGCACCATTCATAAAACATTACACATTTTGTGACAAATGTGTAGAGATTTTGATGAATAATATTTTGTTTGTTTTTAAAACAAAATATCACTGTTAAATTTTATATTTTATTAAAGGCCATAGAAAGTACTGTAACCTGGTATTATCATTATCTTAAAACTGTGAACAGTTTTTCTTATAATTCCTTAGCAAGTGAGAGTTATTTAGATAAAAAACTACTAAATTAGAGATTTGGTAAAAGTAAAATTTGACTGAAAAATGAAAACAAATCTAATTTTAACTATTATTTTGAATTAACACACTTAAAAATAACATTTGTGTAAAAAATAAATTAAAACTATAGAGAATCGTGTTCTAAAACAAAATAAGAATCCAAGTCCGAGTGATCACCAAACAAGCTCTCTGATATGCCTTTGTTATCACATTCATCTAGTAAATCTCTTATTAGGTGTAAATTATCTTTAATTTTTGATGTTATTTTGTCTAGAAAAAGTCTTAAAAGCAAACAAAAACCAAAATTGCAACTTTGAAAAAGGCACACGTAAATATAACAGTGAGCTCCAGCAAACCCCAAAGACACTTCCACATTCTACTGTGAGATTAGTAGCAGACTTTTAGAAGGCAGCAACTGTGCAAACCCTTCCCAAACGCATTAATTGAACTTATGTGGTAGTAAAATATCCCAAATATTTATTTTCCAATTAAACTTATATTAAGAAATTTGGTTGGGGTACAATAGACCCCAGGGTTATATTTAAAAGTTAATTTGCAAATGTTAATGCCATCTGTGCCTTAATGAATGTTGCAAATTTTGATTGCATCTTTTAATGTTTAGTTTTTGTCGGCAATTTAGTTATTTTTTATTCCTTTTTATTCCTTATTATATGGTTTGTGTGTGAAACATTTCTCAACCTATAATTTTGATATTCTGCTAGTTTTGGGTCTAAAATGCCTAATGAAAGATTCTTTTGCACCTATTGGAATTTGGGTGGCTTGATAACCCTAAATGATCTTTGTGGGCATTCTCTATTGGGTACTTTTTTAAAATTTTGGTACATTTTATCTAAGAATTCTGCTTACATATATATTTTTGAAACTTTTTGAAGTAGCACTATTATTTTTTTAATGTTTTGACTTTTTCTTTTATCAAGGCTGTTCTGTTCGATGTCAGCCTCTGATTCTGCTCACTTGTATATTGTTCATGTTTTTTTCTGAGTATAAATTTGTGACCAAGAACTGCATTGTGTCAGTTATTTGAGTTGTAGTAACTATGATGCCAGGTTTTTAATTAATTTTATATGGTTTCATGTTGGTTTTGTAGGAAGTGTGAATGGTCGACGGACTGGCTGAATTGTAGGATACTGCGACATCTCCATTGAAGGAAAATTATAAAAGGTCATATGGCTGTTGTCTATAGGAATTAAGTAAATTTTGTTTTTACAGGCGGTTATTTTTACTATATGATGTTGGAGAAGGGAAAGTTTAATAATGTGTTTATAATTTGTTTTTTGTGCATCTGTGTATAAAAAGCGATTTCATTCACTTTTTATTCTAAATCAATTCGGAAACTTGAAGTAGATTAGTAGGCTAAATGGTACTGTGAAATAATGAAACAATATCCAAAACCTATAATTTTTATACTTTCTGTGTTTGTTTGTTTCTTCATTGTTTCACATGCTTCAAAGGCCAGTTGAATATGATTTCATTGGACTGATTTACTGGGTATATACTAAAAGTGTTGGCCTCATGATGTTAATTTTCTTTTATACAGTATCTTTATCCAATCCTGTGGGCTAATATACAATTAGCTGTTTCTCAGACATAAGTAGTAACATAAATACAAGTTTCTTGATGTGCCATATTTTGAAATTAACAGAGCCTGTAAGTACATCAAATAGATTTTTATTGTATATTTTCATTCCTTAAAAGACATGGAAGGATTGATTAATTCGTGAGTGCAAATGACTTACAAGAATAGGAAGTATTAGCATTTCTCAAAATTTCTTTAATGAAATGGAAGTGTTTCTCTATGCTCTCATGCTTGATGACATCATTTTGTTCCTTTCCATTACATGCATTTCCACTTGTTTGCCCAAAAGGGAGAGCATGTTAATTACCCAATTCTGGGAGCCAGGTCTTCCCCCTTGTGCTGCTTTTTGGGTGTGGAGATGGAAGAATGTAAGTACTCAATACAAAAAACTTGAGGCTCATCTTGTACTTTTGACAGAATGTAGAAAAGAAGGAATATTACCAGATTTTGTGAATCAAACTAAGAAGTGTAAGATTAAATTTAACTCATTGAAAATATGTAAGGCTAGTGAAAGGTATTTAAAAAAATGGGAGAGAAATTTACTTAATTTACGTATTACTGATTAGTTTTGCCAGATGAAAAAATTACAAGTAGATCTTGAGAATATTGAGATTAACTTAGATTTCTTTCTTTCACAACACGTCTTGGATATATTTGATTCCACACAACGTCTTAGACTTAATTCCTTGTTAAGGCATGATTGAAATGAATTGACAATAAGAAATATAAAATGGTTCTAAACTTGTGTTAACAACAGATTGATTATAATTATGGCGACATGGATAGTAATTATAAATGTTTTTGTAATCTTACAGATATTCCCATAACGAAATTTGTGGTTGAAACTGTTAAGCTAGTTCAACTTCAGTTTTCCTTTGCTAAAAAAAGATATGAAAGATGTTGTTTCTCATTATATTAAGGACTTTGAAGCTAATATATGTAAAATTCCCGAGACTTTCCAGAAAGATACACATTGTTCAGTATCTAATAAATTATCGAAAATAGTTACAAGTTTAAACATATAGGATCAGACAATATTGAAGAATTTGAAGTTAACTGAACTGTTTTTGAAACACAATCCTCCTATAAAAATAGTTAAATGTGATAAAAGTGGTGCTTTTGTAGCCATAGATAAGGATGAGTACATAATTTTTGGTTGAGAACAATTTTAGGAATGAAGAAAATTTAGAAAATTTAAGATGTAGTTCTGCTAATAAATATTTTGGTGAGGTTCAAGAAATTATAAAAAGATGGAGGAATAAAGGATATATTTCCAAGTCAAATTATAATTGGATTTATCCAACAACTTCCAATATTGCTTATGCTTATGGCCTAATTAAAACTCACAAAGAAAATCATCCTGCCAGGCCTGTTGTTTCATCGTTGGACGTTCCTGTTTATCACTTATGTAAATTCTTGAATGGGCTTTTGAAACCTTTATTAAATAAAGATTGTGTGTATTTGATTCAGTATAGCTTGGAATTAATTGAAAAATAAAAATATTAGTATTGGATCTATCAATGAGACGTGTGTCTCTTGATGTAATGAGTATGTATCCATCCATACCTCATTCTCTCATAATGTCTGTTTTTGAAGAATTTTTGTCAGTACATAATTTAATTGAATGTATTCCTGATGATGAGATTCTGTTAGTTCTAAGAGTAATAATAAATAATTTTCATTCCATTTTTAACAATCAAATATATAAATAGATAAAAGGTACCCCTGTAGGAGGACCTTTGAGTTCTCTTGTAGCTGAAGTTGTCATGCGGAAACTAGAAACTGAAGTACTTGAAAATGTTGATTGTATGTTATATGTTAGATATGTTGATGATACACTTTTAATAGCCTCAAACCATCAAATTTACCTTTTGTTAAATAAATTTAATGTTTTTAATGTGAATATTAAGTTCACATTAGAACAAGAAGTAAATAAACAACTGCATGTTTTAGATCTAACATTAATAAGAACAGATTTTGAGATCAAAACTAATTGATTTACAAAGGGAATATTTTCTGGTCTCACTTTAAATTTTAAGTCAAAGCATCCAATTGGGATTAAGAAGTCGATTGTATACAATCTTGTAGATAGGGCAATGAAATTATCAGCTCCAGAATTTCATTTGGCTTTCACATTCCAAAATTTAGAGAAAGTAAAAAATATTCTTCATAATAATGATTATCCTTCACACTTTACTGATAGATTGATAAAAAGGAGAATGTGGATGATTAGAAATAAAATGAATAATAGTTTTGTTTCAGAACAGCAAAATATGAGTTATGAGATAAATGACACGTTTTTCTGCCTTCCTTTTGTTTCATCTATTAACTTCACGATGATATGAAAGTTAAAGATCGAATTTGGCTTTAATGTAGTTAATAAAATAATTAATCAAAGAAACGTAATAAGAAATCTTAATGATATTGAACAAAATAGGAACAACAAGGAGTTATATATCAGATTGAATGTGTAGATTGTCCAGAAGCATATGTAGGACAAACTAAGAGAAAATTGAAGTTGAAATTAGCTGTACGTAAAAGAAATATTAATGAGAGTACGAATAAGCAATATTCACTGACCATTCACCAAATGAATACTGGCCATGAAGTAGATTTTAAGAATGTGAAGATTTTAGTCAAAGAGAACAACAAGTATTCGAGATTAGTATTGGAAACTTTATTAATAAAAACTACTAATTGTTGCAACTCACAAATTTAATCAAACAACTTCCCTAGACTGTATGATAGAGTGTTGAATAATTTTAAGGAATGAAATTGTTAATTGTTAGTTTTGTTAAAATATACATAATTTATTTTTGACATTTTGAATTGTCAATTCTTGGATTAGATGTTCTCCATTTCCTCATTTCACTTTTCTTCCATTTGATTCTCATCATCATAACAGTTTTGTTATAAGTGGCATACATGAGCAAAAGTCTGTTATAATGACTTGATTTGAAATATTGAAAGATCTTCTTATCTGTTGAAGAAATGTTTGTTGTTTTAAAATGTAATTCTTAGCGAACAGTACTTATTACACATTAAGGTGAGTGTAAGGTTTTTTGTATCGAGTAATGTTTTTATATGGTTTAACAGATTGTAATTTAATTAAAGAATGTATTTTATTTTAGCCTGATGATGAGGCAAATGTGAGCCTTGAAACGTTGCAATTTACAAACTAAAATAATAATGTAATAAATGCAATTAAAAATGTTTTGAAAATGTATTCGTTGAAAATATAGGCAAGGAACATCCTCATTACCCAGTTCTTTTCTTGAGACAATAACCCTATGATAAAGAAAAAAAGCTTCCTCTTTGCTTGATGTTACTAATTATGAAGGTTTGCCATTAATCATACTGAACTGGTATTATTAGTATTTGGTATGAACAATTTTTAACAATTTTTGAATTATATCAATATTAGAGATAACCCCAGCTAGTATTATCTTAGCTAAATGAAGTTTCACCCATGAATTTGGTTTTTGAATTTTTGATTAATTTAGAGTCATTTTCCAGATGAGAGCATTTGTGGAGTGTGTAGATTTTGGAGTCTTGATTTTCTCTTTGGGTGTGGATTAACTGTTAATCCAAGGAGGATAAAATTTTTGTTTTATCTGTGTCTTATGAGAATTAGTATTGGTAATGCCTCCCAGGATTGAGAGTGCATTATATTGTATAACAGACTGAATTTATTTAAATATTGAAATGGCTTAATTGTTATAGGCAACTTTTTATTCATGATGGGTTATAATTAAATAATTTCTATATAGTGTTTATTTTCTTGTTTCAATCTAGGCTTGGGTGAGTAGCTATTCAGATGTTATGCATGTTCAGTGAGCCCTCTAAACGTTACTGTTATAGAACCACTGTAGGTTCAGAGGCAATGCTACATGGACTTGGAATCTGAAAATATTCACTTACTCAGTTAAGATCTCCAATAAAAGGTCCTCTCAGGATTTGACACTATCACTGATATTTTCAAATAGATTTGTGAGATTTATTGAAATGTCTTTTATGTGATGATCTTTTTATGTGATTTTGTGAACTATGGGATGTACTGCGTACACAGTTAGGTGGTTGATGTCTTAAAAATGTACTACCTTCCAAACAGTTACAGCCTGCAAGTATTATTGCAGAACTAGCATGTGTGTTTCATATGTTTCATACAAAATTGTATCTGGCCTAGTTCTAGTGCTGTTTATACAGTGTTTGGAAAACTACTTCTGGATTGTAGTATTTAACACACGTTTCAATCCCTATTTGTCAACTGTGAATGTCGACTTTTATCTTCTTGGTCTGGGTTTTTCTTTTTAATCTCCTAATATTTTTGGCAAGGAACACAGTATGATCCCTAATATTTAATTTAACTCCACAATTAATAGTAATATATGGAGAGTAACTTAATGATCATAATTATTGTACTGAAGTCAGGTTTATGGGACTTGGTCAGTAGGAACAAAAATTTTTCACACATGTTGTAGGCCAATGTTTTGGAAAATGTATTTCTATCATCAGAGTTATACAAGATGAGAAAGTAACAAGAAAATTATATAAGGCGACAAAAAACTTGTCAGATACTAACAGAGAGTATATAACAGAGACGGCACTCAATGTATATTGGAGAGCTCTTATTTGACATGGTGGGGGGAACCGACAGAGAGAGTGGGGGACGCCGCCATTCGCGGGCCCCAATAGCGTTGAAGCTTTAAAAATATGCCGGGAATACGAATCAGCCAATCACGACGACCCACTCAAAACGAGTAGCGAAGACGACCCCGGTGTCAAGAGAGTACAGCTCTGTTTCACTTCCAATATTATTTATATTGACTTTTGAATTTATTTATAAGTACATATGATTTGCAGATGAATTAAGAACAAAATAAATGTTACACTATTTAGGAATTTGAAGGCAGGGAAAGAAATCTAGGATAAACATGCAAAATAAACGAAAGTGATTTCACATTTTAACATTTATTTTCAAATTAAACATGGAATAATACAAAGACATAATACAAAGGCACAAAACACATACATCCAAAAATTGTGAAATATCACTAATTCAACTCTCTGTTGGCTCCCTACATACATATTTAAACCCTGACAATCTATTCAAAAAGAAATTTTAAAAAGCAGCAAAAACATAGCATAATTCATTGGCATACAGTGATGACAATTAAAAAACACACAGATATATGGATATTGCAATAAGCCTAAAGTGAGTTGCAATGTGAAAAGTATAAAGTGCACCGTTACCAAACAGTAAGAGTTAAACATAGGAAAATACAATTGAGTGATCGACTTGAACTTTTCTAGTCATAACATACAAACATAGATAAGTAAGATCCTATCAATTAATCTCAAAACCCTTTGGCCCAAGATTCAAAGCACTGAAATGAATCAACATACTAAGATTTGTAAATACAAAACGTGTAAATTGAATTCATATACTGTCAATACATTGATATGTAGTAAATATATACTTATGTATTTGCCCACTTGTTACAGTGCAAGCTCTTATTCATGCTCAGATTTATATGGAATGATATACATAATATTAACATAAATATGTACTAATACTGTTCAACTATGACTTACAATACACACCAAAGTTTTTAGTAAAATAATGTCTTAATCGAATGCTTCTCTTGCATAACTAGGATGGACAAATACTGTAGCTAGCCAGTAAACAAATTTTATACATTTGTGTGGCTGAAAACAAGTTCTTTAATCTTTTTCACACAATTGACCATTTACAAAATCTGCGAGTTACCGAGCATTGTTTCAAACATTCCAATGTGGATCAGTGCCTTTTGTTTTAATATTGCTTAGTTCTGGTAAAAACCCATCCAACATGAGAGGGAAAACTGGAGACAAACTTTAATAATATTTTGTGCAGTGAATTCTGTAAGTTCTATAAATTAGATTAACCATGTACATTTGAACTAAATGTCTTTCTAATCTTTCATGAATAATTTTAAAAGAATATGTAATACATTGCAAATAAAATGTAGACAGGGCTGGGCAGTATTTAAATACATAAAATCGGTGTATTTAAAAAAGAAATACTTAAAATACTTCAAAAATACATGAAGATAATGAGGATAGTTTCTTTTGTTTGATTTGGCTAGTGAATGGACCTCATTAAAAATAAATAAATAAAAGATTCTTTCAGCTGTAGAACTTGAGTTCTCTTCATTTTTAAATGACAAATCTAAATTATTAAACGTGATGGACAATTATCAAACAATAATACAAAGTTTATTCTGTATAACACTAGTTTATGTTCATCAGCGCCATTCAACAACTGTTTTCCTGTGCAGGCATTCACAAAGTAAGGGATTGCTTATGCTAATTTGTAATGTAAATGAAACAGGACCAACGACTTAAGCTCACTATAACTGAGAATTCACTGTATCCGAGTTCACTATCAACAGTAGGCTAATTACTAGAGGGTGGATTTGAACGAAATGTAATTCCTTATCTTTTCACTTTACACCAGTACCTTTTAGTATAGATATTCATTTTATGTTATAACTAGAACTGGGACGCTTATGCAAGCTTTTAGCACTGAAATATGCATACAAATATGCCACAAAAATGTTTGGTCATAAAAAGATATTTAACAAGATTACATATTTTTGCCACCCAGAGACAGGGAATATGCAAATTAAAAACAAAGTATCTACTCATTGTACTAACATATTTGAAGCAACAGGAAAGTTCATGCTTTGTATTAATACAAATTTTTTACTTGGAAATTTATGGTTTTGTGTTATTTTAGCGAAGAAGTCGAACAATATGAAAAAACATTCATTTATATGCCAAAAAGCTCTGAAAACACAAGGTATGCAGTATATGCAAATAATTTCTTATTTTATTTCCAATATTTTGCCATGAAACACACATTTTACAATTTCAGGGAAATATGACCATTGACAAAAAACTTGCAATTGCATTAACTTCCCAGCTCTTGTTATAACAAAAGGAAATGACCCCATTTTTATATGCCCTTTTTTGCATTTTTCATCGATTTTGACTACCAAGTCACTTTTTACTTCTTTCTGTCATCTTTAAAGTATGTTTTGCTAATTTCATTGAATTTAATACAATTTTAATGGTACTTGCTTCAAGTAATGTTTACAAGATGCAACAAATGTTTTTCACAGAATTTCTGAGCAGCTTATTCAATTTTTGTGCTCAGAAATTGTAATGTCATCCATTACAAGAATGTAATCACCATTGTTTGGTGGATTTCACAATACCTGAAGACAGCCTGGTCCAGTCCAAACCCAAAGTTTGCAAGCTCTGTTCACTTGAATGAAAGGAAAAGACTAGAGACAAAAAAATAATGTTAAATTAAAATGTGCTCGTAACATCCTAAAAGCAAATGTGCAATAACTGTAAACAGTGAATACTTTACCTCTCTCCTCTGGTACACTCTGCAAGAATGCCCTGAGCATCCTGTCAGGTACCTCAGGACATACATCAGAAAAGAGAGTTGGTACTGCGTTACACAGCACTCTCCTAGAGGCACTAATCATGTGTGGTGTAAAATGATCTACGCACACATATCGACCACTAGTTACAGTGCGCCATGAACAGGAAGCCATCAGGACGCCAATTGCCTTCAGCTACTTTATACACCTGAAGTTATATTAAAAAAATTATCAATAATATTATCATCATCTTCTATTTATTCCACAAAAAAATATAGTGATGGTAATAATTTTCACATTTTTATGAATGTATTTCTATCGTACTACTACTACTAATAATAATAATAATGATAAAAGCATGAACAATATAATTTAATTTCATAAAAATGTAAGATTAACATATCGAGCACATGTGTTAAACACAATTACCTTCCAAACATCGTTGGGGAAAGCAAACAGATTTGGCCTTGCAGCAATTTGGCAACCAACACTGCTTCTGTCGTGGCATTTTGCAGGGAAGAAAAGGGTATCCTCTCCGATCCTCTCAATTGCCTTCAGCCCCTTAATACACCTGAAGTTATATTTAAAAAATTATCAATAATATCGTCTTCTATTTATTCCACATAAAATATAGTGATGGTAATAGAAATACATTCATAAAAATGTGAAAATTATCGTACTAATAATATTAATAATAATAATTATAAAAGCATGAACAATATAATATTATAAAAATATAAGATTAACATATCGAGCACGTGTTAAACACAATTACCTTTGAACATCGCTGGGAAAAGCAAACAGATTTGGCATCGCCTCTGTCGTGGCATTTGGCAGGGAAGAAACAAAGGGTATCCTCTCCGATCCTCTCAACAAAGGTATCCACAAAAGGGCATTCGTTTTGCACAGCCACTCTCGGCCACTCTTCGTGAAACGGTTCACCACGATCATAAATTTCAAAACATAGAAACAGGAAGTTACGTTCTCTTCGGTAGTTGTCAGAAATGGTCGCTAGAGGGTACTGTTGATCCCAGTAGTCGTACGTAATTTCCGGGCCCGGATATGGCGGACCCAGTCAGGCGTCCCCGGGCGTCCCCACCAGCGTTTATACGAGAAAGTGGTGGGAGGTGTGAAGGTTTCCCTACCCCGTGACGGCCCCCTGGATACTAATGAACTCTACCATTATATCTTTAAAAATAATTTAGAAGGAATTAATATGTGATTACCTTACCTTGCAATCACCAGCAGGGTACTCACACAAACAAATAATCTACCACATATTCTTTACAGTAGGACTCCTCATGGGATGTGAGGTGCATAAGGACTCATTCACCACATCAACACACCAGTGGCGTAGCGTGACTCACACGTTTGGGGATGCTCAACAATATACTGCGATTTTTGTAGGAAGAGCTATCAAGATAACTCAAATCCCATCTTCGCGATGGAATATGTCACGGCATTTCGTATCATTCACAGTCGTTCCGCTAGATTTCGCACGATCGCGACCGTATGAAGCAGTGCTTGCGATCATGCGACTTCTACCGGCAAGACCGAGAAAAGACGCGAAATGCCGTGACATATTCCATCGCGAAGATGGGATTTGAGTTATCTTCAGAGCTCTTCCTACAAAAATCGCAGTATAACACACAAAATGTCACTATCAACTACTTCATCTAACAGGCGAACGCAACACAAGGCAGATACACTGAGACTACTTCCACGATCTCGATTGCTTAGGACGGTGTAGGCGCTTCCCACAAAATCCTCACAGCAGTCAGGACTGCCGATGTCTTGAAAGCAAATTATACAATGGCTCAGCTTTAATTCTTATACGCGAATGGCAATAAGACCATTTGTTAATTTATACATTGCAGACTTAAATAATATGTAATCTATTTAAGAGATAATACAATTTCTTGGATATTAATTAAGAAATAGTAGTCAGGCACTATTTCTACAGTTTGTACCCATGACCAAGCGGGGACTCCCAAGTGAGAGAGAGAAAGATAATTTACTGAACGCCTGAAGTGTGCTGCGCTCTCGTGCACAAACGAGCTTCTTTCCGCAGTAGACGCTAGCGTAAAGCAGTCGGGTTTCTCTGGGCCAGGGGTGAAGAGGGGAGAGGGGAACCTCGCCATCTGCTCATGCGTCATTGCTCGTCGCAATCTGGCGGCAGACGCTGAAGTATTTTAGCTTTCAAGCAATCAGAGGCCAGCTTCAACAGCCCGCCGAATTCAATCATAGGAAATCAATTTAAAATTAATACAAAACGTGTTTCATTCAACAGACCACTTGTAAGATTATCAATACAGTATTTAAGGTTCTTATATACGGGGATGCTCAGCATCTCAGCGTCCCCTGACGCTACGCCACTGCAACACACACTGACTGCTAATGGTAGAATTTTGGGCTATGAGAAGAAAATTTTCTGCAATGACTATGTGAAGCAAACCTTGCTTCTGGTGAGGGTCTATAATTAACTGAACTTGAAAAACATTTGCTTAATTAGGTAAAATTACATGACATGTGATTAGTTATTTACTTATTTGTTTTGATTTTTTTTGTCTTTTCTTACTTCCTTACCAATTGTTATTGTAAATTAAAATAGTGTATTCATGAGTGTATTAAATTAAAGTGTATTCAGTAAATAGTGTATTCATGAGTGTATTAAATTAAAATAGTGTATTCATTCAAGTAAATTGGGACGTACAAAAGAAGGAACCGGATAAGAACATATAACAACACATCGATAAACAATACATTTCTAAATATTTATATCCTAAGACTATTCATTTAAAAATATTATATATACTATAACAATACAATTTATTATTTCATTTACATACATTATTTGCATCCAGAATTTTTATTACAATGGTATTAAGTTGAGACAAATACTAACAATTTTAATGCACAAGTAAAAACTTATTATTACTATTTTAATTTTTTTGTACACACATAGTTTTACATCTAGTGTATTCATATGGCATTTAGTTGAAAAATTTATTAAAATTTAATTCAGAACGTCTAAGTATTATTACTATTTTAATTTCATATTCAAACATAATTTCACATCTAAAATAAATTACTTACTATTATCTTTTTATTACAAAGGCTCTAAGTTAAGAAAGATACTAAAATTTTAATACACAAAGTAAAAACATAATCCAAAACTGTATAGACAGAAATGAACATGAACATATAAGGTTGAAACTTAGATGAAGTGGTCTTAATTGTATATATAAAGGAGATAACTATGTAATGTAGTTAAACCCTGATTTTCAATTTTTCCGTTTTTCCCGTTTATCTCGGAAACTAAGCGTCGTAGCGCGAAAACGGCCTTTATCTATGCTCACAACATACGATCATGTTTTTCGCCATTTTCTCGAAAATTAAAAGTCGGATCGAAAAAACGGACTTCACCAGTGAATTCGCCATGAAATTCCGTGCTAGGACGCATAACACTGGGGTCAAATTCGAAAATCGCAAAATTTTTCCGTTTTTCGCGGTTATCTCGGAAACTAAGCGTCGTAGCGCGAAAACGGCCTTTATCTATGCTCACAACATACGTTCATGTTTTTCGCCATTTTCTCGAAAATTAAAAGTCGGATCGAAAAACGGACTTCACCAGTGAATTCGCCTTGATATTCCGTGCTAGGACGCATAATACTGGGGTCAAATTCGAAAATCGAAAAATTTTTCCGTTTTTCGCGATTATCTTGGAAACTAGGCGTCCAAACGCGAATACGGGCAAAATTGATGATCACAACATACGATCACATTTTTCGCGATTTTCTCGAAAACTAAGAGTCGGATCGGAAAACGAACTTCACCAGTGAATTCGCCTTGAAATTCCGTGTTAAGTCGCACAACATCGGGGTGAAATTGAAAAATTTTTCCGTTTTCACGATTATCTCGGAAACTAGGCGTCCAAACGCGAAAACGGGCAAAATTGATGATCACAACATACGATCAGGTTTCTCGCGACTTCCTCGAAAACTAAGAGTCGGATCGAAAAACGGACTTCACTGGTGAATTCGCCATAAAATTCCGTGTAAGGTCGCACAACGTCGGGGTGAAATTCGAAAATCGAACAATTTTTCGATTTTTCGCGATTATTTCGGAAACTAGGCGTCCAAACGTGAAAACGGGCAAAATCGATGATCACAACATACGATCAGGTTTTTCGCGATTTTCTCGAAAACTGAGAGTCGGATAGAAAAACGGACTTCACCAGTAAAATTCGCCATGAAATTCCGTGTTAGGTCGCACAACATCGAAGTGAAATTCGAAAATCGAAAAATTTTTCGATTTTTCGCGATTATTTCGGAAACTAGGCGTCCAAACGCGAAAACTGGCAAAATCGATGATCACAACATTCGATCAGGTTTTTCGCGATTTTCTCGAAAACTAAGAGTCGGGTAGAAAAACGGACTTCACCAGTGAATTCGCCATGCCATTCCGTGTTAGGTCGCACAACATCGGGGTGAAATTCGAAAATCGAAAAATTTTTCCGTATTTCGCGATTATCTCGGAAAATAGGCGTCCAAACACAAAAAACGGGCAAAATCGATAATCACAACATACGATCAGGTTTTTCGCGATTTTCTCGAAAACTAAGAGTCGGATCGGAAAACGGACTTAACCAGTGAATTCGCCATGAAATTCCGTGTTAGTTCGCACAACTTCGGGGTGAAATTCGAAAATCGAACATTTTTTCCGTTTTTCGCGATTATCTCGGAAACTAGGCGTCCAAACGCGAAAATGGGCAAAATCGATGATCACAACATACCACCAGGATTTTCGCGATTTTCTCGAAAACTAAGAGTCGGATCGAAAAACGGACTTCACCAGTGGATTCGCCATGAAATTCCGTGTTAGGTCGCGCAACATCGGGGTGAAATTCGAAAATCGAAAAATTTTTCCGTTTTTCGCGATTATCTCGGAAACTAGGCGTCCAAACGCGAAAACGGGCAAAATCGATTATCACAATTCCTTCCTGTAACTCGTGGTGTAGCCGGAATCCATGTTTTGTGAATCCTTAATACCGAAAAATTGATTGACGCAGAAACGTCCGTCCGTGTCTCTGGTGTATGTAAACTACGGTAGCGTTTACACTATGCGTACGAATTTTTCCAAATTGGAGGGGGAAAAAAGTGTGTTAGGTCGCACAACTTCGGAGTGAAATTCGAAAATCGAAAAATATTTCCGTTTTTCGCCATTATCTCGGAAACTAGGCGTCCAAACGCGAAAACCGGCAAAATCCATTATCACAACATACGATCGGGTTTTTCGCGATTTTCTCGAAAACTAAGAGTCGGATCGAAAAACGGACTTCACCAGTTGATTCGCCACGAAATTCCGTGTTAGGGCGCACAACTTCGGGGTGAAATTCGAAAATCGAAAAATTTTTCCGTTTTTCGCGATTATCTCGGAAACTAGGGGTCCAAACGCGAATACGGGCAAAATTGATGACCACAACATACGATCAGGTTTTTTGCGGTTTTCTCGAAAACTAAGAGTCGGATCGAAAAACGGACTTCACCGGCGAATTCGCCATGAAATTCCGTGTAAGGTCGCACAACTTCGGGGTGACGTACGAAAATCGAAAAATTTTTCCGTTTTTCGCAATTATCTCGGAAACTAGGCGTTCAAACGCGAAAACGGGCAAAATCGATGATCACAACATACGATCAGGTTTTTCGCGATTTTCTCGAAAACTAAGAGTCGGATCGAAAAACGGACTTCACCAGTGAATTCGCCATGAAATTTCGTGTTAGGTCGCACAACATCCGGGTGAAATTCGAAAATCGAAAAATTTTTCCGTTTTTCGTGATTATCTCGGAAACTAGGCGTCCAAACGCGAAAACCGGAAAAATCGATGATCAGAGCGTACAATCAGGTTTTTCGCGATTTACTCGAAAACTACGAGTCGGATCGAAAAAACGGACTTCACCCGTGAATTCGCCATGAAATTCCGTGTTAGGTCGCACAACATCGGGGTGAAATTCGAAAATCGAAAATTTTTTCCGTTTTTCGCGATTATCTCGGAAACTAGGCGTCCAAACGCGAAAACGGGCAAAATCGATGATCACAATTCCTTCCTGTAAATTACTTCCTGTAACTCGTGGTGTAGCCGGAATCCATGTTTTGTGAATCCTTAATACCGAAAAATTGATTGACGCAGAAACGTCCGTCCGTGTCTCTGGTGTATGTAAACTACAGTAGCGTTTACACTATGCGTACGAATTTTTCCAAATTGGAGGGGGAAAAAAAGTGTGTTAGGTCGCACAACTTCGGGGTGAAATTCGAAAATCGAAAAATATTTCCGTTTTTCGCCATTATCTCGGAAATTAGGCGTCCAAACGCGAAAACCGGCAAAATCGATTATCACAACATACGATCGGGTTTTTCGCGATTTTCTCGAAAACTAAGAGTCGGATCGAAAAACGGACTTCACCAGTTGATTCGTCACGAAATTCCGTGTTAGGTCGCACAACTTCGGGGTGAAATTCGAAAATCGAAAAATTTTTTCCGTTTTTCGCGATTATCTCGGAAACTAGGGGTCCAAACGCGAATACGGGCAAAATTGATGATCACAACATACGATTAGGTTTTTCGCGATTTTCTCGAAAACTAAGAGTCGGATCGAAAAACGGACTTCACCAGTGAATTCGCCATGAAATTCCGTGTTAGGTCGCACAACATCGGGGTGAAATTCGAAAATCGAAAATTTTTTCCGTTTTTCGCGATTATCTCGGAAACTAGGCGTCCAAACGCGAAAACGGGCAAAATCGATGATCACAATTCCTTCCTGTAAATTACTTCCTGTAACTCGTGGTGTAGCTAGAATCCATGTTTTGTGAATCCTTAATACCGAAAAATTGATTGACGCACAAACGTCCGTCCGTGTCTCTGGTGTAAGTAAACAACAGTAGCGTGGAAGATATTTGGCGCCGCGATTTTTTCCAAATTGGAGGGGGGAAAAAAAGAAAAAAAAGCTCTCGATCTGAATCGAAGTTCTGCGATTTTCAAAAACGTTCATTACTTTTTGGAGATATATTACACGAATCCCCCGGGATATTTTCAAAATTTTCTCAAATATGATTTCAAATGTTTTCTTTATATTTCTCGTAAAAATGGAATAAAATAGTTATAAAGATGGCTTAGGTCCGATTTTCACTGATAACTGTGAATTTTCGAAAATTGCATATTTTGATTGTTTGATTGCAAAGATTGAATATTTTCAGTTTTCCTACAACTACAATATTGACGATAGAAATTTTTCCTTCCTAAGAAATTTGTTGTACATAATTAGTTTTCATTAAGACCATGAAATTTTTTAAACAATCTTGTGCACAATTTATGCAACTTTAAAAGATAACAAAGCAAGATGTTTTGAAAACCGGCTCCAATTTTTTCTTTAAACTTTTGGTAGGGATAGTGCGAAATGTACTCTAAGAGATGACAAATGCTATTTTTCTCTATTCTTTTGTTTTTGCGAAAATTACAAAAATGAAACTTTTTTTATTAGCCTGTAACGTCGTTTATATTTACATTATCGGCGAGTTGTTCACACTATTACATTTATGAGCACATGTTATTATATCATGTAAATTATATCATTTAAAGTTTTTCGAAAACTCAAAAGTTTTCTTTGGAAACGAACTCGAAACTTCGCATTTTCAAAAACGCTCAAACATCATTTTTTTAAAAACTGTTCCAAAACTTTTGTTCAAACTTTTTGTACGGAAAGTGCGAAATGCACTGTCTAAGGAAACAAAAAATGTTGTGTTGTATTATTTTGTTTGTTTGTTTTTTTTTTCAAAATTTACACAAATGTATTTTTTTAATATTTCGCATGCCTTGTATGCCCATTTGCAGTGATTTCTAAACATTATTGCATTTGTGAGTGGAAGAGCTTAAAATATCTTCCAATAAAAAGTTTTTTAAAAAACTCAAGATTCCTGTGAAAAAGGGCTTCATATTTCGCACTGACAAAGAAGCTTAAACAGCCTTTTCTTAAAAATGGTTTCAAGTTTATGAATGAATTGTCTTAAATAACAAGATTTCAGTCTTCTTTAATATTCTAAAAGCAATATTTTGAATCTACTATTAGCGTAGACTAAGGATGTATCGACAGCTCACTGCCAGCAGCGGAGAGGTTATGCTTGGAAGGTAACTGATTCAGAGATGGCACCACCGTCGCATCTTAGTTCCGTAAAATGTGGTAACCGAGTAGAGTGCGCACAGGTCGCGACTCTGCCCCCACTACCGATTTCACCCCTCCACCATTCACTGGCGGTATTTTCAAATTTTTGAAACTATTACTGCCACAAGCATTACGGCATTTACATTTAGGGAGCACATGGTGGGCTGTTGCCCTAAGCGTAAGCACGCGGGACCTTCCGCCTACACTCTACCAATTAACTGCACCCCAACAATGACGTGATCCTGTGACCATAATTATTATAATCATGCGAGCACTTCTCTTATCCATTCATTGCAACGCTTTTTAAAAATCAATATTACTTATCATATAGTGGTGAAGTGTCCTCTCGTTGCTCAAGCATTTATTAATCAGGGACTGAATATAAATTATCGTAATCTATATTAAATTAACATAATTTCCGTTTTACTTCTCACCAACAGGGACATCAATAATTGAAAAATATATTAACCCTTCGTTGCACGATTTTTTCTTTTAAGGTCAAACTTTTTTGGAAAATAATTTGGATTGTGGAGATATTGGGAAAAACAGATAAAAAAATTCTAATTTACATCTGTGTCGTAAAATTGAAATTTTTTGCTTCTTTGCATATATGCAAAGATGCGCGTTAAGTTATACATTTTGCATTTGCATGCAGCAATATTGTGGAATAGTGAATATGACACGTATAACAAAGTGCTTGCAGAAAGGTTTATAATAATAACCCATAGTAATTTTATTCGTTATATTATATTTTATCTATTCAATCATTTATATATATATATATATATATATATATATATATATATATATATATATATACATACATATTTTACTATTTACTATTTTTCATGATTACATTTTTTACATCATGAAAATTAGTAAAAATCAAATAAATTCGAACACAATACGTTATCTCCAAAAACACTTCTGATGTCGCGGCACGATATATAATACAACTTCTCGAGCTGGCCAAGAGCGACAATCTCATTGAGTGTTCTCAGTACAACACCGCGTCCACTGGAGGTTCAATGCAAATTTACGTGCACCTTTGCAGATATGCAAAGTCCAAAAATCCCTCTTTAAAATTACAATTATAAACAGAAACTAGATTCCAAATAATTCAATTCTTACAAAAAAATTCACTTTTAAACCATAAAAAAACCCATTCAATTAAAGTAATTAACAACCACAAAAAAATCAAAGTAGGGCGACAAGCACTCCCGGAGTGAACAACTACTCACCGAGAAAAAAAATTTCAACTTATGCTCAAATTGTCGAGTACCCAATGAATCTAATGGTAAATAAACACTTTCCGAATACGTCATAGTGCACAAAAAAACTTATAATACAGAAATATAACCGTATACCACTTCCAAAAGTGGCTTCAATGTAATCAATATAGTATATGTAGTAACTATTACAATTTTTACTTTCCCTTTACTTACAGAAAAACTCTTATTACAGGGCCCTGGTAACGAAAAAGTAGATAAATCCAGTTGCCAAATTAAGAAAACAAAATCCTCTAACACGTGGTGTAGTCAAAATCCACGTTTCATCGTACCGAAAAATCGATTGACGGCAAAACGTCTGTTGGTCCGTCTGTCTGTGAGCAACGCTGGTGACTAAACTGTTCAGCCGATTTACTCCAAAATTGATATTCTCTGATCGATCTGACTGATGTCGTGGCCCCTGGAATTTGAAACCGATATTTTAATTTTGGGGGGTACTTTACATGAAGCCCCGCGAACATTTTCAACATTTTCAAAAAAACTGTTCCAGACGATTTGACTAATTTTTTTTGTCAGGTAGTCTAAAGGTCGTTTAAGAGAATGGCATAGGTCTCATGTTGGTTGAAAACTCTGGTTTTTCGAAAATTGAAAAAATCAAATTTTTTTCATAGTCTTCCTACAGCTACAATTGTAAAGATACAATTTTTTTTCTTAATGAAATATGTTCATAAAAACATCTTTAAATAATGTCATGTTCAAATTTTCGAAAACATGAGTATTTTTTGCGATATTCTGTGTCAAACATGTGCAATTTTTATTCCCTTTAAACCATTTTTTCTTAGACACCTCACAACAAATTGTGATTAAATTGGGACCTTAGATAGCATAAAGGTAGCTTAAGAGAATGGTGCATGTCTCATGTTCGTTAAAATGCCTGGTTTTGCAAAAATTAAAACAAACATGTCGGCCACTTCTTACAATACTCCGTATATACGTGCATATACGGAAAAGTAAAATATACTATGTATATACGTATGTATAAGGAAAATAAAAATAATTGATTTAAATATAATTTGTTATTGGAAATGCCAATATTAATTCAATTTTTGCTTCCTCACACTTTAACTTATCGACAATGCGGAGGCTACAATGGAATTCTGCTTAGCGCTCGCGAATGCCTGGGAATTAAGTACATGTCATTGTTACCAGTTGCGATAACAGCTAGAGGCGCGCAACTTGGCGACAACGCGCGATTAGCCACCACGAGTTCGTACATTGCTGTGTGTCTTCTGGCAGCAAATAAAAAAACCTCACTCCTGGAAAACATTGCCTTTGATATTAACCAGCCATTCAGCAATACTAAAATTTGATGGATATAATTATTTGTGCGATATGAATGAAAAACTCAATAGCTAAGATGTTAGTAGCGCAGAAAATGCAATATCTTAATATTGCGTAGCTGTTTTTTATAATTCGGGAAAGAACGTGCTGTTCTAGCATCACTAGTTCAGTTTTGTTATATATTTTTTATTATCTGTGGGGGATGAGGCACTAGCCTCGTCTGCCTGTGCCTAAAGATGGCCCTGCTTGCCAAAAATGCACATTTTAGTAGATATCCCAGAATTTCAAAAAACCTGCACACAATACACGTCTCCCCACAGCAGGTCACACACAGTTTTTAACTGTATTTGATGTTCAATAAATAAATGTTGTTAATTGATTTGGTCTGCAACAATAATACATTTTTGCACCGACATCAATTAGTGTCGCAAACAGCATTTTTCTGTGTGTGGGGGGGAGGAGGAGGTATATTGTGCAGCAGACTAGATGTTTCAATACAAAAACTGTTCCTGTAAGCTGAATTTTAATTTTGTTTTTATTGGTTAATTTATTTAAGAGTTTTCAAATGACATATTGAAAGTCTTTCGTTTCTATAGAAAATGAGTAAATACTGCTTTTATGATGAATGGCATCTCTAGCAGCTTTCCTATTCTGAAGGGGGTAATGAGAGGCCCCTCCCCTATTTTCGTTATTTAACCACCTTTGGTCCACTCCTTTACATCTTAGGAACAACTCTTTGTCTTTGAAAGGCAGGCCAAAGACTTTGCCAGTGCGGCTTGTCCTGAACGGCGATCACGCTGCAAACCCATTCACAGCTTCGTAGAGGCAAATGGTGAGGTTTCCGTTCCAGTCGGCGCGCCGCGGTAATCCGGGTCTGCGGGGCCAGGCAGGCCAGCTGGGTCGGCGGCCCGAGCCCAGTGCCTGCCGTCGCCATGGAAACAACTCATGTTCCCCTCCCCGTGTGATATTTCCTAGAAAACCCCGACCACTAACAGAAAGCCAGACAGCCCTTCACACTTCCCGACGTTGGCGCATCCTAGCGGTGGACGGGGAACTATTCAAAGGATGTAACTAAAAACACGCCTGGTGAGCCCTCTATATACATCTTTATGCTATTAGGAAACCGAAAAATTGAGAAACCCTAAAAAAAATGTAGGGCTGCGTTAGACGGCAGGTGGCAAGACCATAAAGATAGCCCATGCCAACAAAATAGAAGAATTTACTACGATAAAGTGCTGGGAGACCAGTGGGAAGCTTGTAACTTGTCCCGGCTGTGGGCGTTACACTGCTGGTGGGAGATACCTGGTTGAGAAAGAACCCCCCAAGCCGAGGTAGATCGGTCGGTGATTTAGAGCTTGTCCCGGCTGGGGTGGTGCCCCGCTGGTGGTAGATACCTGGTTGGGGGAACCTCGCTAGTGCACGGAAGGTCGGCGCCGGATCTCGCCATCCATCGGAGAACATCACCTACACCTCCCGACGAAATAAACATGCCCTACACTTGCGGAACTATAGACCTCAGTAATTGGCGCGCCCGAAGTCACTAACAATCAATCAAAAATTACTCCAAATGTTTTCCTTAAATTAATTGTAAGAATAAAGTAAAATATACTTATAAAGGTGGCATAGATCTTATTTTCATTGTTGACTCTGATTTTTCTAAAATTGCAAAAGCACGAATTTTTTCGGCGTCTTCCTACAACTACAAAATTGAAGATAGAGATTTTTCCTTAAAATATTTGTTCTGCATACTTAGTTCTTTCAATAAGGTCATGTACATTTTTTTGAAACTTTTTGCAGTTTTTGCGCAATATTGCGGGCAATATGTGCAAGTTTAAAAAATTACAAAAACAAGATTCTCTCAAAAACAGCTTCAATTGTTTTCTTTAAACTTTTGGAAAGGGTAGTGCCTAATGTACTCTATGAGATGAAATAAACGCCATATTGCTCTATTCTTTTTTCAAAAATTACAAAAATGTAATTCTTTAACTAGCCTTTCATTTCGTAAACATTTTCATTACGGAGTGCCTGCCTTGCCTGCCCGTCCGCTGTAGACCGCCGAGACTAAGGTCCGATTAAATTAAGAAGGTGATTGACAGTTCTGTGTGACGTCAGGACGCCTTTCCCGTTTCCATGGCAGCTGCCAACCAGAGAGACAAAACGTGACGGGTCAGGTCGCTCAGTTGCCTCTGCCGAACACGGGGAACATTTGAGCATCGCAAGCGACTTCCCTGCCGCCACGCCGCCCGCGTTTCTGCCTATGCTGCGCGCGCAATGTGTACTGTGTTGTGATGAGTTGCGTTGCGGTTAGGCTTTTGTTGTATTTTTTACACTTTTACACGTATTTTTTGAAGTGTTTGTTTTCGTCTTCCGGTAACACGTGCTCAGTGGTTTGCGGCCTGGCAACGTCGCTCCCCTCCACTCACAAACGTCAATCACCTTCTTAATTTAATCGGACCTTATTAATGCCACTGTTTCGGCGTTGAGGGAGCGGTCCCTCCCCCACCGGGCGGATGGGGTGGCGGGCCGCTGCGACGTGGAAAGGGGGAGTGCGGTGAGGTTTTCCCATAGACTATGGATACATCTTTACTCTATGATTTTCTGAAATTTGACTTTACGACGCTCATATTCATCCGATTTGCATGATTGACACGGTGTTGGATTCTGGAAGCTTGTCGCCATCGCGCTATAAGCCCACATTTTTGAAATTGTTCCCGGAAGTATGAGAAAAAAATTAAAAAACGAGTTTCTACTGTTTTTTTTTGTTTGAAAAAGAGCTTCGTAGCGTAAATTCTATTTTAAAAATGAGACGGAACGACGTCAAATGCCGTTTACAGATCGAAAATCGAACCATTTGTTCAGACGTTATCGGTAAATTCCCTACGATAGTCCTGCGATCTAGTGAATTTTCCTCGAATCTAGAAAGTTTTATTTCGGTATATTTAGCCTTAAACCATGCAGAAACTAGTGGTGCTACAGAATGGCACAGACTTTCCCGTATTCGTTTTCTATTTCCTTGGGTCTTCGCTAGCTATCCGGAATTGCCACATACTCTTTCTTGCCAGCTACCATCTATCACCGCCAAAAGTACATTTTTTTGTCATTTTCTTAATTTTTCGGTTTCCTATTGGTAGAACGAAAATATTAATTTTAGAATATTAAAGAACACAAAAACCTAGTCACAAATGGCAATTTTCTTTTAAAATGTATGTTCCGTTTTAAAGAAAATGGCGTTTTGGCGCAAAAAATTACAATTATGTAATTTTTTAAAAAACAAAAAATAACTCAAAATAAACTTTATGCTATACTAAAGAGTGTAATTAGCACTATCAGTTACAAAAGTTTCAAGAAAAAAAATTGCAGCCATATAGCGTTTGAGCTTTTCTGTAAAAGCAAAATTTTGAGCTACTTTTCACAGAAAACTTGTTTTCGATAACCTTTACTTGACATTTAAAGCACATGTACTCATAAATATAATGTGAAAAAAATCGCCGCTAATGTAAACATTGACGTGAGAAACGTGAAAAAATTTATTTTTGTAACTTTTGAAAAAATCAACCTGTAGAGCAATGTGGCTTTAATGTCATCTGATAGAGTACATTTACCACTATCCCTACTACAAGTTAAAAGAAAAAACTTTGAGCCTTTTTTGAGAAAATCTTGTTTTCGTAAATTTTTTAAAATTGCACATATTGCACGAAAACTACTAAAATTTTTAAAAACATATGACCTTTATGAAGAAAACTCAATATGCGGAACAAGTTTTATTTGAAGGAAAAATCTTTATCTTCAATTTTGTAGTTGGAGGAAGGCGCCGAAAAAAAATTTAAACTTTCACAATTTTCGAAAATTCAGAGTTATCCGTGAAAATCAGACCTATGCCATGTTAATAAGCGTATGTTCCTCTATTCTTACAAGAAATTTAAAGAAAAAAATTGAAGCCGTTTTTGAGAAAAGTTTGAAAATGTCAAATTTTCAAAATCTCAAAGCTTCGACTAAAACCAGATCGACCGGGTAATATTCTTTTTTGGAAGAAATCGTACACAGGTTTAGGCGCTAGCAGTGTTTACAGACAGAAGTTTTCCTTTCAATTGGTTTTTTTCGGTATCAAGGACCTAGAAAACGGTTTCCGTCCCCTACACCACGTGTTACGGGATTTTTTTCTTAATTTAGCAACTGGTTTTATCCACTTATTCGTTTTCACGGCCCGGCAATTAATTTTTTTCCGCCGAAAATTGGCCATTTTTCGCGCAGCATTACATAACTTTCCCTATACTATGTATATCACTGTATACAGGAAAGTAAAAATGAAAGACTACTTACAATGCACTTCACTATGGTGCATTTTTACTTCAATTATTTCTCCCAAGATGAATGCTACGTTATATAATATACAGAACTATCTTTCTATTCCAAACGTGCTACTGAATTTTTCAAGACAGGTTTATACACAAATGAAAATGTTAATTTTAATTGCCTTTTAGGTATTTCAGAATTTTTAGGTCATAAATGCATTATTTAAAAAGCATATTTCAATATTTTTTTACAGCATAAAAATCCTCTCCCAACTGATCATCTACTCTGCTATTTCCAAATCCAATCCTTCTCGGTCATGATCGTCAAAATAAAACAAATCTTAAGTTACAAAAATCATTTATTCAGACATGGATAACATTCAGACAAAACAATCTCAAGCTTATCCATTTTTAATCTTGGCAGATTATGAATCCAAGAAAGGCATAATATCTTCTCCCATCTTCCAGTATAAATAAATATACAAAGCCCTGTAGCTCTCCTTATAATTATTTACACTTAAAAGGCTGTCTCAAGCAATGTATAACTGATGTAAAACCAAATTTGCATGAAGACAAAATGGATTTTTTAAACGCAGGTCACCTCACTCATCCTCATTTGGTAGAATCTCTGTAACAAAAAGAAATACCATTTAGTAACAAGCAAGAAAAAGAATTAACATTTAGCAACAAAAGCAAAAATATGTTCTGCCTGTGGGGTTGAACACTTTTTCAGTTGTTCAAAAATGCACAAGCAATTTTCTGTAGCATGTCTAGCGCCATAACGCACAAAATATGTGAATGGTATTATAACATGCACTTTCAGTAAAACTTTATTCACATGGACCCTGGAGATGCATAACGAAGTAAAATGGATTGCATGTTAACACCAAACAGTCCTGTATTGTTATAAAGTTGCATGACTACTTTCTCCATGAATAAATACTAATACTGTCATTATTATTCATGAACTATCCTTGAATTGGACAAAATGTTTTATCTCATTACACAGGCCTGCTGTAACAACCACAACTGTCGCAAGTTTCTTTGCCAATGTATCAATTAGTTTCCAGTAACATCTACAAGAGTTTGCATTTGATTACTAATTCTATTGAAACTGTAAATGTCAAGCCACTCTTACCTCAGCCAAGACCTACAGCTAATTAATAATTGTGCAATATAATTCCTTGGGGGTAGAGAAAGGGAACAGCAAACCCATTTGAAGCAAAAGCAAATGAAGTTCTATCACTTTTTGATTTTCAAAATGAAAGAATATTATTTTATTTTTTGAAAAAGGCAACTGTTGACCAACCTGTACAATAATCTCTAATGACTAGAAACAAAAGTAACATTTCTTCAGGAAAAACATTTGCACAGAAGTTTATCAAGGTTGCCATTCATTTCCTTGAATAAAGGGAGTAGCAGAATAATATAGGTGTAACTGACACCCAAGAAAATTTTTTTACATTGAAAATCATAATTGAAGATGGAAAAGAAGAAAAAAATTCGGCATATGAAAGTTACTTTACTTTGAATACTTTGGGCAAATGAAACCTTTTTTTAGTTTCTTATACAAGTTTAAATTTTTTTAACCCATTAACTCCCAACTTATTTTTTGTTTTATATTTCAATTATATTGATTACATATATTATTGAAGTGAGTATAATACCGGAAATTAAAACAAAACTTAGATTTTACTTCTAGTTTTTTATTTACATGCCGGTCTATAAATAGACCGCTGGGCGGATTACGATTCTAAAAGGAAATATGCAACACGCAATACACTAAACTAAAAACTTTTTTTAATATTATATTTATTTGTTCTATAAAAACATTTATGTAAGTAACGTTTGATTAGTTTTTCACAATTTTAAAATAATTAATTTATTTTACAAAGTATGGTAAGGTTGGAAACACTTTCTACAAAGCGTTACATTGCATTTCTGGCAGAAAGTTAGAGGCCTTCCTTTACATCCATCGTACTGACAGTGCCTTTGAGATTCTCGCTTTCCTAAATAGTGGTCTTTCCCATCATACCGCATATCTAATGGAATGTTTCGGTGTGACGACAAGCTTGGCCGACCCACTGTCCGTCGTGTAGCAAACATCTTTAGATATTGCACAGTAATATTTCTGTGAAATTCCAGAAGATCCAGACTCTTTTCCATGAACAGTTCTGTATAGGATCCAAGCATTCACCACTGCCATATTTATCATTCGCGTGAAAAGGGGCCAATACCACTTTTTCCCTCTAATTGAAATATTGTATTTTCCCACAAGCCAGTCGTGGTGATCCACGCCTCCCATGTGAGCATTGTAATTTTTTATTACCTGAGGTTGGCCTATATTTATTCTCGTTCCGGTGGCTTTACTCCACCGACTTGTAGAAGCGATTGGTTCTAAAGTATAAAAATTTGTCCCTACTGAAACAGACTTATTGTCATGCCACCTGACAAAAAATACTTCGCCACTTTCATCAAAAGTATAATCGTACGAACCTCTTGGCAATTTTTGAATTTCTTTTCCTGTCAAAAGTGGGCAGCTTGGAAGTCTGTTTTCTCTTATTGTGCCTGTAGCTCTCATTCCAATTTCTTTCAAATGTACTAAGAGATCTCTGCTGGTAAAAAAGTTGTCAAAATACACAGCATGTTTTGAACGATCAGAAATGCAGTCCAACATTTTCAAGACCACTCGTGTTCCAAGACACACATTTTTTCTCCAGTCGCTTTCAGCCTTTCCAATAGATTCCCGTTCTTTTCCACAATACAGATCAAAATTGTAGCAATAACCACTGGAACCACACAATGCCCACAACTTGTACCCAAATCGAATGGGTTTTCCCTTTATAAATTGTTTGAGCCTGTTGTGACCATAGTACTTAACAATCATCTCGTCAATTGACAAATTCTCTTCGAAACACCCAAATTGTTGAAATTATGAATTTAGTGTCGTAATTAGAAATCTGACTTTGAAACCTTTGTCTATCATATTTTCTTGTGCGCTGTTATTGTCACAAAAATGTAGATATCGTTTTATTTTCTGAAAACGATTTCTTGACATAGCGTTCTTCACAATATCGATTCCTAAATCGTCATCTTCTGACCAATACATTCTCTCTGAGGGTAAAGTATGATACCCGGAAAGCAGCAAAATTCCTAGAAACACTTTTAGTTCATCTACATCTAAGGAAAATTCAGGACAATTTTTTGAAGTTGTCGCATTATAAACTGATTCTTTCACAATATTTTCAAACATATTTTCGTAGTTAATTATCATTTCCGTGAGTTGGAGTGGAGTCAAGTCTTTCAGTGCTTTTTTCAGTTCTTCTTGAGTAATATTGGGACATGAGCGTTGTGTGTCACACAGTGTTGAATACGTAGGGTGTGCCTTCTTGTATGACGCTTCGTTATTGCATAATTTCCTCTTTTTGGCATTTTGCTTGCATGTTCGGCTTTGAGATAACATACTGAAAAATGTAAAAGATGAAATAATAGTAAGTCAAGAAGTTCAGAAAATTTATCTAAGTGATACCAAATGTATTACATACGACTCTTCATTTCTGCGAGAAGAATAATGTATTTCTAGAGGTCCAGGAACATCATTTGTCATAGCGAAACCCGTGAGATCGTCCGGCGCTTCATCATTGTCGGTCAGTGCATCTGTGGTATCTGGAGGTAGGACTACAACATCCACCGTGTCACATTCCTCGTCTAGTTCATCAAAATCTTCATCTAGAATATCAACTATTTCATCTACTGTTAGACCCTTCCTTATGACATTTGACATATTTGCCTGAAATATCACATGTATAAACATTACTTCCATTACGCGTCAATTTTCTCAAGAAATAAAAATTAAAAATTTAACTTACCAATGAAATATTCAAATTTCTTGTAATAATAAATATCCAATATTCCTATAGAAGAGAGAGTGCACGCACCAACTCACAAGAACACACTGAAATGGTCGTATGGGTCACGAGCTCTCGCCTACGTGCACAGTCATTGACGACAGCTTATCGGAAACCTTCTCAAGTTACTGTCCGCGAAGCGCTGGATGCCCAGCGGTCTATAGATAGATCAGCAGATTTTGCAACGTTGTATCTTCGGGTAGGGCTGGCATAAATTTTACATTGTTGCATAGAATGTTAGCGGAATAACCAGAGAAGATAACAATTGGTCAATTATACTCAAAATATGGAATTCATTCTTGTAGTACAGTTCAAACGAAAACTCCGCGTAGTCAATACGACAAGTAGTTTAGAAAATTGTTCCTAGGATTTTTAAATATAAGTGTAAAACAAATATATATTTTTTTCTCAATGCACAAGATCCCCAATAACAATGTACACCGATTAAATTTGCCCTGGGTAAAATAACATTCACATAAATGAAATTAATTTCAGCTGATCTATAAATAGACCGCTGGGCGTTAATGGGTTAACCACATTTTGCTGACAAATACCAACTTTAATAATCCCTGTAATTTTCTATAGTTTATCAAGAAGTTAGAAGAATCTTTTCAGGTGTCTTGTGTTCGATTTTGACCCTTACAATCAACAAAAGACAAGGGGGAAAAGAGAAACTAACAACTTTATTCCTTCGTATTTCAAGAATATTTCACGTTTCGACAGAGATGATAAAAAGAACTATAAGTACATTGTAGCCCTGCCCTCTAGTTTCCCAAAATTTCAACCTTTTATCTTATAATTACCTGACATCTCGATGTAATTAGAACAGCAATTTAATAGTTTCTTACTTTCTTAAAATTATGTTTTGTTTTTATTAATTGTTGTAGTTTTTCTGTTTTGTTTATCAGGAAAGATTAATAATGAAAAACAAAATTCTAAGAATAATTTTATAATCTATTGTAATTTGAATATTGAATGAAATAAGATTTTAACTAAAAATAATGAGCTTGAGAGTTGACCCATTTCCTGCCTTAAAAATTTTTTTTTTAGCAATCAGTACTTGAGCCAGGTTTGAGATATTTCACTGTAAAATGCTTATAAGCATCGGCAGCACTGCTGCACGTCTAACCTTGACGCTTTAGTGTCACCGGCAGTGAACGTGTTAATGGGTCTCTCAAAAGAATAGCATTGAAACAAATCAAACCCAAAACTGAATAAAATTGAGATTTTGTTACATGATGCACTGATTGACAAGACCATGTGGACTATTTGTTCTATGCCCTGCATGTGCAATCTGTTTTGCAAGTGATGAAAGGAAAAAATCTGATAGAAGTACACCTACAAGCAACCACAGAATAGGTTAATAAATATTTTCTAAACAAAATATTCTCAAACTTGGAAACTTGTCGCTATCTCCCACTTTACCATGAAACAAAAGAACATGTGTAGGAGTTTGCAGTTCACAACTTGTATCACATGAATTGAATGATTTGAATTTTAAATATATCACGTTAAAGAACTTGACAGAGACTATCAACCAGATTGGGACGGAAAGAAAATTTTTGGGAGAGAATGATCTTAGCTGGCATTAGATCGAACACTAAGAACAAAATCAACGTATGTGCATGCACGCGCATGTGTGAGAGTTGTCATCTTAAGGAGGTTGAAGCGAGATACATCTTACGTTTAACATGCTTATGTTATTTATTGTATAAATTTGAAGATTACAGGTTCTTCTATGTTCTGGTAGAGTTTGAATTGATTTTACTATCTAGTTTTTGTGTAAGAGACTAAAATTTGTTTTAACACAGGCTCTCATGTTGACCTGACAGATGTTCTGAAATTTTAAAATTCTTTAAGTAGCTAGCATCTCAACGAACCAGAATGCGCAATTAGACCTCCACCATTTCAAATTGGAGAATTTTGCAAAATTATAATGATTGCAAAAATAAATGAAGGGCTTAGTGCATGAAGGTGTTAACTCAAAATTTTGTGATTTTTACTTTCATCGTCAAAACAGCTTTTCAGGGAATTTCCTATCAGTTGCTTTACTAGATTTTATAAAAATCACAATGTTTTTCAAAATATTTGATGTGAAGAAGGTGTCAACCCATCACATGTAGGAAACTGTATGTAAGAAGGTGTTATCTCCAAGTTTACAAGACTTAACAGTTGGCACCTTTTTGCATGTGAACGCAAAAAAATAGGACAATATCTTCAAACAAATTAAATCCATCCCTCCAGTTTTGCTGGGATTATACCAGTTCCTGGAGAGGGGGAGATCAACTTTTATGTTAATTAGTAGTTCGAATAAAGTTTTGAATGGAACGTGTTCTTTTATTTCTACCGAAGAATTCAAGTGAAGAGTTGTAATATTGTGAGAAAAAAGAAGCACATAATATTTATTTATTTTATTTATTTATTTATTTTACGCCAATCGGCATTATACAATCAAGTTTTCACAATATAGTGTAATATATATAACAAAATTTTCGTTACACAAAAAGTATAAATATTGGAAGATTAAAAGAATTGTTTAATATTACGTTTGAAACTAAATAAAGATTTATCGAAGAACTCAACGTTTGGAGCTATCAAATTGACAATATTACCTACTCTATTATGTGGCCCAAAGATGACGTAGTTCTTGTTGGATTTCTTTACATCAAGTAATCTTCTTGTCCGCAGATTAGTCGAGGTGCATATGAGGCAAAATTGCTCCAATATTTCAGGCGAGTCGATAAAGCCATTGAATATCTTGTAGAAAAACATAAGGTCTATCATTTGTCTTCGAGTTTGAAGGCTGTGGATTTTAAATAGATCATAAATATCAGTGTTTTTCACTTTTTTCACTTTCTCATCTTGACAATGATAAACTAAGGATTTGCAGAACTTCCGCTGAACTCTCTCAATTCGTGTGATATTTTGGGCGGTGTGTGGTGACCAGACTATGCTTCCATATTCTAGTATTGGCACCACCAATGCAAAGAATAATCGAAATAGAGTGTTGATGTTTTTAAATTCTTTCATTGATCCGAGTATAAATCCTAGGATTTTATGCGCTTTTTTAGAGATGTTGTCTATATGATCGGCAAAGGTAAGTTTGTTATCAATGATTACACCGAGGTCTTTAAATGAGCTGACAATTTGAACGTTTCTTCCATCATGCTGACTGCGAGCACGAGAGAAGATCATCATTGCACATTTTTCAAAGTTCAATAATAACTTGTTATCCATACACCATTTCTCTAATACAGAGATATCATGCCGAAGAGTAGCCTCATCCCTTTCGTCCCTAATAGTTCTGTAGATCTTCATATCATCAGCATATAATAAGAATTCAGATTGCAATCCTTTTCCAATATCATTTATAAAGATAATGAATAATATTGGTCCGAGATGAGTACCCTGTGGTATACCGGACAAAACCTCGTATTCACTTGATATATAACCGTTAATTTTCACTTTTAGACGCCTCCCTGTAAGATAAGAGCGAATCCACTCAAGGGCTGTCAGTCGAACGCCATAACCGCTCAATTTTGACATCAGTATTTCGTGGTCAACCTTATCAAAAGCTTTACTAAAATCTGTGTATAAAGAAAGCACATTCTGTCCTCTGTCCAAGGCATTTAAGATAAAATTGATGTATATCAAGAGATTCGTAGATGTTGATCTTCCTTCAATGAAACCATGTTGTTTAGAAGTGATGATGTTTTTGAAAGGTGTTATTAATTGTGGAAGAACGATTTTTTCAAAGAGTTTAGCAAGTGCTGGTTGAATACATATTGGTCTATAGTTATTCACTTTCGACTTATCTCCACTTTTATGTATTGGAATGATATAAGAAAATTTCCAGGTGGAAGGAAAATAGCCCGTTTTCAGTGATTTATCAAAAATGTGTGAGATGGGTTCACATAGTCCTGTAGCACAGTTTTTTAGCAGTATGTTTGGAATGCCATCAGGTCCTTGTCCTTTATTGATGTTGAGTTTTGTCAATATACGAAAGACGTTATCAAAGGTGACTTCAAAACTAGATAGGTCCGCATCTGGATACTCATTACCAAAATAACATCCAGCATCAGTAGAGGATTCTGAAGGTTCATCATATACACTTTTGAAATAAGTAGCAAATAAGTTTCCAATATCCAATCCATTACTTGCTACATCATTCCAACTCATCTCAGAGGGAATATCTCCATTATTCCAGCGTCTATTTTTCATGAAATTCCAAAATTTTTTAGGGTCCAAATAAAGGTCATTTTCGGTTTTTTCTATGTAGTTTCTATTGCAATTCTCGCTTAATTGTTTACATTTTGATCTAAGTCTGCAGAAAGTAATATAGTTATCGTGACTTCTTCTCATTTTGTAATTTTTATGAGCAATTTTCTTTTGTAGAGTTAATCGTATCAATTCCTTGGAAAACCAAATAGGAAAATCTGCTTTTCTTCCATAATTTATTGGTACAAATTGATCTATAGCCGAGTAGATCACATCGTTAAAACATTTTACTTTGTCATCCAAATTGTCTAATTTATATATCTCTATCCAGTTAATACTCATAAAGTAGTTATTCATCGATACATAATCAGCATTCCTGAATGAATATGTGGGGATAACATTCGATCTAAGGCTCGCTCCAAATTCCAGATCAACGGACCAAGCTGGATGAAATAAGTCCTCATCAACAATTGCAGGTATTTTATCAACATGGGCATCCGAGTCACTGAAACAGAGGTCTAGTAATCGACCTAGGTTATTATAAATATCATTCAACTGAGAGCATTCTAATAGAAGGAATCTCTCATAGAGAAAGGATTCACATTCCAATTGTGGTATACTACTGTTAATGTTGTAGTCACCAGTTATCAACAATTTGCATTTGGGGTATTTTTCTTTTATATTGGAGACCGTTGTTAGATGATTGTGATAAATATCAAGGTGGGATGCACATTTCACATTAGTGCTAATTTCATTAGAAAATAAATTCTCTTGCTCATTCAAATGAGTATTATGTATTGTAATATTTAAAGGGCTTAGTGCAAGAACTTGTGATTTGCATCAAAAGTAGCAACACAACTAATAGGAAACTCTTAAAAAATTAGTTTTGGTGGCAAAACTAAAAATTGAGTTAACATCTTCAAGCTCTTCATTTTTAAAATAAACACCATTTTCAGATTACTTTCCATCAGAAAATATTCCCAGAGGAGTAGAGTTAACACCTTCTTGCAGTGTGTTTCTTTATGTCTCCTTACTAGCAATAGGTGTCAACTCCGAGTTGATACCTTCTTCCAAAAAAGATGTGAATATTTTGTAGTTATATTAGAGATAAGAGCACAGAAGGTACACCAAATAGTTTAGACCAAGGAAAGAAAGAAAAATATATAAAATAAATCATTTCCAATAATATTAAAAAAAGTTCCAGGCAAGTTTACTAAACTTCAAATATCTCTTTTGGGCATTTTCTGAGTTAACACCTTGCACAAAGCCCTTCAAATCAGTCCAAAGAGATGTTTGTGCACTTTTTGGAGGGTCGTGACCGATTTGTAACTTGTCAACAGAACATGCTTCATTCAAAATAGAACGACAAGTCCTTGGCAAGAGTTCTTACATTCCTCTGGGCCTTCTGGGCACAATTAAAAAATCCTCACTCCTGGAAAATACGGCCTACAATGTTAGCCAGATATCCAACAAGACTGAAATTAGAGATATTATTTGTGCGATCTGAATGAAAATTTCAATTCAATTAATATTCCAAATGAATCACTAACAACTCTGAGAAAATGGGTGATCTCGTTTACATAGAATTTTTAAAAATTTAGTACAGCATTATTATTTTGTCCTGTGCCACACATCAGCGTTTTAACTTTTGCTCCTGAACAATGATTATTTGATTTTCCCCCGATTTCCGTTTCATTTTATGCTAAGTGTGAAGAAGAAAGAAAAAAAGAAGTTATTATTTAGCGAAAAGTGTTGTAGTAAAAAATGTCTCTTCAGGTCAGCACAAAGGCATTGCCTCCTGCAGTATTATTTGTGTATGTCAGTGAAAGTATGTAATTATAACCTGAATATAAATAAACCCAAAAAATTATTCAAACGATTCATATTCTCTTTTTCCTTTAAAAAATGACAAATTCTCTTTTTTATTATGCGAGAAACTTAATGGACTGTCATTGCCTTTCTACACCTCTAATGCAAGATACCTTACACAGGACTCAACAGCAGCTATCTTTATGGTAGAACAGCACCTCAAACTGCCAAGCTACAGGGTGGACATTCAATTCACAAAGGTATTAAAAAGTCTATTTAATGGCATCAATGTATTGAAATGTTAAAATAGTTTTTTGTTGGTTATAGTATCAACAAGGTATAGGTAAATGCAAGCTGGATTTCCCTACTAGCAAAATAAGAAGGCCTGGGACCCCCATCCTCATGCCTGGATTTTTTAAAATAAATATTAAAAACTTCATAAAATGTTTTTATCTGAATAATAATCATTAAATCAAATAATTTACTGAACCACAATGTTTGAATTTAAAAATAATGTGAACAGAACAATAAGAAACTACATGTGTATTTGTTAATGAGAAATTTAAATAGACATTTCTACTTCGCAAGCAATTTGTTAATGTGCATATGCATTTGTACAAGGATTTATTCTGTCAGTGTTTTATATAAGAATTTTCTGAAGGAGTGCCCTGTACGTTTTTTTGCTTGAAGGCCTACAATATCTAAAATCACCAATGGGCAAATTTAATTGAATTTGTAAGAAATGATAAATTCAGTCTTTGGTGGTATTAGTATTTTAATATTGTGTTCCTGGTGTTCTAGTTGCTGTTCACTTGACCTTTGCAGGGTCTCTACGAACTGGGTGGCTCCCTCGGGTTTGTGTTCAATTTTATTTACGGCTCCTCTCCCCTATAAAGGGACAAGGATCAGGAGTCTGAGTAGTGCTTAGACAGCTAATTTCATTAGGGTTTTAGATGACTGGGATGGGTGGGAATGGGAGTAGGGTGAGGGAGGGGGGTATAGGAGACAGTTGTTGATTGCATCTTTTGCTATGTAAAGGCCACTCTACAATGGCCAGCGAAAGGGAACGCCAAGGTACCTGCGGTACATGCACTTCACAATAAACACCAGCGGGAAGAGGAATAACGCTATGAACCTGCATCAGCAAAAATGAGAACTTCAAGAAACAGTTGCTGAAACCAAAGCACTTCTAGCTATGCTGCTCTGTTCACCGTTTGCTTTGACCTCTGTCAGTTTTTTTGCGTGTGCTAGTATGAATAATGAATACTTCCACGAAAGAATATTAATTAGAAAAAGAATTCCTTCAGAATTAAAAAATGCAACAACTGCGAAGAACTTGTGGAAAATACAACTAACGAAAAATTTATCAATAAACAAAGCACTCCAATATACTTCAATGAAAAAAAATTAATTTTGTGGGAAATTTTAATGTGAGGTTTTAATATGAATAGAAAACTTAAATAATTACACAGAAATCACTAAAAACAACTAAAACAATTCAACAATGACTAACTATACTGTGATTTTTGTAACTTTGACCCTGACAGAAATCAGCTATTCATGGTTTCATCCAATCGGGAGCTTGAACATCACCATAATGAAGTCACTGTCGCGAAATATAAGCCCCTGATTGGATGGCAGCAAAACAGCAGATTCCTGTCAGGGACAAAGTTACGAAAATCGCAGTATACATCCGCTTCAAACCCTAACCTCATGGCTCTAAATGTAACGCCGAATACCAAGTGGGGGTGCACATTTACCCTACTCAAATAATATGAAAGATTGCTTTGCAGTATAAAATAACGAACAACAATATGAACATTTTCATTATTTTGAGCAGTTAATACATAATGAAAAAAATTTAATAGAAGTTCCTTCATTCCTATGTTTCTCTTACTACACCAAACTCTTCATTAAAATACTTCTTCCAAGATTACTCGTGTTTTAGGCAAATGATGCACATTTTTATTCTTTGTGTATCTGAAAGCTCATTACACGTAAATTACTAACACTTACTGCATCTTGTTCAACTATTTCTATCTGTTTCTATTAATTAATGAGAAAAAAATTTGACCTGGAATACCAAACTGTACAAATGTACCCCAAGTGCTTGTTTTTAAGTAGAGAACGCAAAACACCTTAACACTTTCTCTAAGACTTAATTGTCAACGGAAGTATTTAAGACGATGTAATGAAATTTCAATATCACAAAATAAGCAAAACATACGCAAGTAAAAAAGTGAGATTGAGATACATGTGTACCCTGCTTTGTATGCAAAGGGTTAATAGAAGTTATGAAAAGGGAAATGTATGCCTAATTTGGGCATTTTAATGGTGTGAATTTGTTATCTACACTTTTAATCACACCTACCATATGATTGCCATGGATGCACAGAAGCTTAACTCTCAGAAATTAATCAATTCATGCATGCCACATAACAGTTCAGCAACCTGGCAATCCATCTTAAAATGGGAAGATACATAACCAACATTTGGACTTTTACCATTTGGTCTTGCGCTTCTAAAATAGATTGACCAAAACTGCAATGTTATCAGGATGTAATGTCTGTATAATACAGGTTTACACATGAATATGCCTAGCCACTGACTACAGGAAGAGGCAACCTCTGAGAAGTAATTTTAACAAGGGCTCATCTCATCCCCATCATTATGACCTAGTTTTGATTCTTAATCCATATGAACTTTGTAGAACACAATGGTAAGTTTTAAAAGGTTAGTTTCCTTGCTCTTCATTCCACTATTTCTCCATCATTCACATTATCAGTATCTACTCATTACTTTTGGACTTTCTTTACCATAGAAGCTGAAAGATCCCAAAACCCAAATAGAATTATGGGAAAATCAAACACTCAAGGTTCTAAAGAAAAATGATTGTTAATGGTAAATACCAAGTGGTTCAGTTGGTTTCAGCATGTTTCTCTGTACTTCATATTTCCAAAAACTACTACATTATTACCTACTAACCTTTTAGTTTCAGAGTTTTTTCCTTCTGCAGTACTAGCGGTAGACTTTTAAATAGATGAATATGCTTGACCCCCAGTGGAGGTATAACCACAGGGAATGTTGATGAGGGCTGACTCAGGCTAATCTTGCATAAGAAGGCAAGTCTTCCTACCTGCCTCATGGGCAGTGGGCCACAAAGTGATGTGTATATACACAAGCAGAAATAGGGGCTATGTCTATATGGGTTACGTACTCTTCAAATAATAATAATAATGACAATACAGTGATTGAAATATTTAAATACAAATACACCGTTTCTAGTGTTATTTTAAATCATTCTGGATACAGTACCATAATGAAGTGCAGCTGCTCATATGAAAGAAAACTGGTATCACTTAATTAGAAACATTTCTCAATTAAATTCAAATTATACATTATTAAACAAATTTGTGCAAATAATTTGCAGTGCACATTTGCAAATTCTGTTACCGATTGCAAACTATGAAGTTTACTGACTGACGTCAATATTGTTATTACCATCTTTTCTCCATTTCCAATTTATTTTCTCTTGTTTTCCAATATATTAAAAACAAAAATGTGTCGCTGATAAAAGAAGCGAAGTTTGCAAAAACATTGAAAATCCAATGTTTACCTGGTTTTTCCCGCAGGAAAAAAAAATGTTTATTTACAAACTTTAAATTTGAAGTCTTTTGTATTTCACAAACAATAGGGGACGCTGTTTCCTCTTATCCATATTCCTTTTAGATTTCTTCTTGAGTTAGGGCACCATCTCCAGGTGAAAGTAAGCTTTCATAATACTCTTAATTTGCTTTGAAAGCCATGGCACACTAAACACACAGAATGTCACAGCGGCCAACGACTGCTGATATTGCACTCCTGGACCTATCCCTATTATCACCTTGTGTAGGCCGCATCTCCAATACATGGGAATTGCTGCCGTGCCGCTTATCATCCTCAGTAAACGCCCGAGATATGAACTGTCACATGCCTCTAAGAGGTCCGGAGAGAAACATCCCATTCATAGTGCTAGGTTGAAAGTCACGAAGAAAACTGTTTCCCAATCGTAAGTAAACAGTTAAAGAAGAAATATTCTCTCCAAAAATTGTTATACAAGTTCTAAACAACCTTTTTATAGACTATATGCAAACTTAACCCATTTCAGCCAGTGTACCCACATCTACTACTTCAAAAATTGCCATAGGGAATAACTGGAAATGTTCATTTGTTTTCCTCTGAAACAGTCATTTATAGATATCTTCATGCATTTCACAAGACACCATTAATGTTCACAAATGAGCTATAGAAATAATGTGAAATTTAGTTTCTTAGCAACAATCATATTGCACCCTCAGCTGTTCATGCAAGTTGCATAAAAACCCTTGTTACTTCAAACTTTTTACATTTTAAACTTATCAAACCTTAAATATGGGGCATACTCTGCACTTTGTTGCTGAAAATTGATATTAAAAGAACACAAAGCTGTCCACCTATGGTAATTTTGCTGTGAATAGTGCACGAGGTATTTGAAATATACAGATCACAGAAAATTTAACAACGTAACTGTCAGATTTCTAACAAGATTGACAACACAGATTAAAAAACAATTCAATTACCCAAGTAGTAGACATTTAAGAAACTAAAAATGTACGTAGTGAAATATGTAACTTACCAATAATCCATAAAAAGTCGCAATCTAAAACTTCTCCTCCTCTAGACCATGCTTGAAGAACATAAGAACTGGAACACTATCTCCATCAATTTCACGATATTCCAGCAAGGCCACCATTCCGTCAATATCCATTGACTCACCTGTAATCAAAATTTAAAAGCATTTGCAGACATTGTTTGGGATTATAGTACTAATATTACAGAACATTCCTCAGAAACCCAGAACTTACCAGTGAAAAATTGTAAATCTGAAAATCTACTCAGAATGTCTTTCATAACTTTATTGGTGTTGTTCTTGAAAACACTAACTTGGTCAGGAGCTTTTTCTTCCAATCGCTGGACAAGCCTAATAACAATGCATCAGTAACTTATTCTTTGTTCACATTCTAATATGCTAAGAAAAATACCAAGTTGTATAAACTCCAAAATTCATAGAATAAATTTGGCAGGAATACTTAATGACTTTCCACACCAACACTAAAGACGTGCCATATAAAAAAATATTAAAATAATTTTAAATCAATTTTAAACCTTGTAACATGACCCCTCAAAAATTTATACCATTTTCCAGGAATATAAACATTACTTGCTGCTTTATTTGTAATTGAATGAACTTACTTTTTCATGTAATCTTTAAGGTAAGCAGTGTAGCCCTTCTTGTCTCCAAAAGCATAGGTTTCACAAAGTCTGTGGTTGAGTACAACATCAACTCCAGATTCAACACCTTCTTCGGTGCCTTCATCAGCTTCTTCTTGGGAAGGGTTGGAACCTTCTAGAACTACGTCTCCCTGCTTTCTAGTCACAAGCTGTTAGGAGAAAAACAATGCTAATAATTCTATTTTTTTTCTTCACAGATGTTGGCTAACGAGTTCTCTTCGTTCACAAAATGTGAATATGAAAACTCTAAGCACATAATGTCGCACACTTTGCTCCCATAAAATCATACACAGTATGGGTATTAGTATGTGCAGAGGCAAACTAATTTCCATTTAAATACTAGTGACTTACTTTTCCATAAATTTCGTACATAACATCATCGACGAGTTTCATTTTGTAGGAATCCGAGAACATTTCATCACCTAAAAGAAGAAGTTTAACAATGTAACACTTGCACTTATAATATTCGTAACATTTAATAAGCTAACTTTAGTCTATCTGTGTAATGTCACTATAACGCCTGTCTGGATCGCTTGACACACGCGAACACCAAGACACTCATTGCATTTCTCTCCAGTTTTTCCTAGGAAACATTCACAAACTATACCATAAATTGAAAGAAAGTAACCATTTGAGTTAACATACCGGTAAATATATCCTTGTAGATCCTCATTTTGGAAGATGGGAAGAGATTTCGAACTCAACCAACAAATTCCTCTACCTTCACCCTGTAGAGCACACCGGAAAGGGCCTTCCCACCCCTCCGCAGGTTTTACGTCACCTCCGTTTTCACTGCCCAGTCGATACTTCAACACCACGTTTTCTATCGAGTGCGTTCAATGTGTAATTTTCCATCAAGCATGGTTTTTCTCATGCATTATTCCACAAAATACTTCGTTAACATAACATTTTAAATTAAGTTCATAATGGATTATTCAAACATGTCTGTTTTATAACGAAATAATATGTAGTATATCATTCAATTATATTGTAATTATGACATTCATGTCATTGTTTATTTAATATGAATTATTTTCAATAGATTTCTGAAGTTAAAAGATACATGATAAATATTTTTTCAATGCAATTAGATTTATATTAAAAAAAAAGTTTGTCTATGACAATGTTGTGAGTGAAATACAGTTCTTAACTTTTAGTGAATACCCTCCGGTGAATATCCTTTAAAGTTCTGTGGTTTCACACACGCACACAACGAGATTCCTCAAAATGAAAGAATAAAATGTAAATGAAATGAATTTTGTCAATGGCCGCTGAATGTACAAATGTACACTTGCGTATATATATATATATATATATATATATATATATATATATATATATATATATATATATATATATATATATAATTAGTATTATGTATGTATACTATGACTGCGGAGCTGCAGAGGGTTGAAATGATTACATATCGCATTAAAGACTTCCTAGATTTTTGTCTCAATCGTCCAAATTTAGTGAATGTTCAGGAAACATGCGAGATTGCCTAATTTCTGCTACTATTTACTATTAGTTTGCAAATAATTACAATACCTATACGCCCTCAAATTAATCATTTTTCAAATCATAAAGTTAAATGGGCTATCTAACCAATTTTGAAAATAAAGCCTCTAGCAGAGGACATCAAACCAAACGAACATTCATGATTACAAGTGAACGTTTCGATCCTTCTCACTGAAATAAATGTTTATTTTATTTTTGCCTGAATTTCTTTAGGTTTTAATCAAAAGTTGATAGACTTCCCGCAGAATGAACTCTTGTAACATTTAAGTTGATTTTCTTTTAAAGCATCCATTTTCGTTCAGTGAATTCTAGACTGATTACTACTTACTGACACTTCGTAGACCAAGGTCAAAAAGCTCATAGAATTGGTCACGGGGAAGTTAATTAGAACGCGCTTTAGTAAATCGCGCAGGTGCAAGGCGTGTGGAAAGCGTCCTGTTGTCAGTGTCATAGCATCCAAGCAAGTATTTTGTATTATCGAAAAGCTATCTGTAAATTTTCCTGTTGGAATTAGGTAATAAACATAGCTTGGTGTGATTTTTCTGCCCTTGTTTTTCTGGTGTCTATATTAAGATCACTCTAAATCTCTTCTGGTTTAACATCAGGCAGTATTAGGAAAATTTCTTGTTTGTGGTAGAGTCAAACCTGAAATTGATATCATTTGATAAATCCAAATTTTCAAAATTATGTGGGTGGATTTTTGCCGCCCGGAGATATGTGTTTTAAAGATCTGGGGTAAACGGATGTCAGTTCGTGCAGATAGTTGTTGTTTAAACAACATGTTATTTAAGATTATACTAAGTACCATTGTCTTCTCATAATTTTGATCAATTGTTCTAGCATACAATTTTGATCGATGCCCTACATTTTAGTGAGAGGAAACCTTGCATCTTATGGTCATCGGCAACCGTGGCGTGTTTTAGTATCGGGACTAAAAGGTATGTGGGGACCCTTTTGAGTTCTAGAAATTAAATTTTGATTTTTATTCTGGTAAGATCAATGAAGACGTTATGTACAATCTTTTAACAATTAAAAATATTGTCCTTGCTTTGTGTCTCAAAGACAATGATTAGCCTCCAGAAAATGTATTTGTGTATCAACATTTCACAATTGTGGCTAAAAATGGTAACAATAAGCAAAAACATTGGTTTTCCATGATATAATTTTTTGATGTTTGTTGTTTTTAGTGCAGAAGAAATTGTTGATTGGAAGAACCAATTACCTAACAATGTATTTACTACACATTTTCCTTGTGTATATTAAACCATTGATATGTGGTCATTGTTTTCTGGATTTGCAAACTTAAGGTGACCAATTGTCCTCCTTGAGGGAGGACAGTCTTCCTTGGTAGGTTCTGTCCTCCCTCGGAAAGTGTCCTCCTATCCAGAGACGAATCTACAGTCTGGCAGTCATGGCACGTGCCATGGGTGCCACTCGCAAGGAGTGCTATTTCAAGTTTGCATGCTTAAACAAATGATAACCCTAATTTGAAGTATGCTGACAGGGGCGCAAATTCTGTGCTTGTCATAACCCCCTGAATACCTAGATATGACTCTGCTCCTACCTATCCTACTTTTCAATATTTTAAAATTAATCTGTTAATCTCTGAATTTAGAGATTAACTGTAATGGAGGGAACATTTGTACTTCATTACAAAATTCATAGAGTTTTGTTAATATAGAATGTACAACTAAAATATTGGAAAAGTTTTGTAGCTGTATTGAAAATTTTCTGTTCAAGTATTGAAAAATGCAGTGTAATGGTTTTATCTGATGCATCAAAATGTTGTTTTTTTCAATATTGGTAACGATTTTTGGACTCGTAAGAAATCGTGATTGAATGTTGATTCTCTAGCTACAGCATTTTCTATATAGTTTAATATGAAGGATATTTCTTGCTCTGAAATTACCAATGTATTGTGAGAAAATGATATATTGACAAAAAATATTCATTCAATGGAAAATATTGGTTTAATTAAATAATTAAGTGATTTAATCACAATTAGTGTATATTTGTTTGAATTAATAAAATATTTCTTCTATTTATGTTATATATTTTCTTAAATATTTTTTGTCCTCCTTTTCATGAAAAAAAAAATTGGTCACTTTAGTAAATTGTTTACGGAAAGTGGTGGTTGTATGTAGTGTAAATGCTTTAGGAAAATTCAGTGTGATTTGGTAGTCAAAGAAATATTTTTGTGAGAATATTACTTTATTCTACGTTTTTTTGCACATATGACATGTAAAAGTTTCATGGATATTTCTTTTGTTTAATTGGCTCATTAGTTGTTACAGTATACACTTACAGTATTGAATCTCTATACAATATTCATTGACAAAAAGATTATAGAGATGTAAACATTGTCATTTAATGTTCATGAGTTTTGTTGAAAAATATTTCAGGATTTGCAGACTGTACATTTACTTACTAAGTTTTGTTGAGTCTTTATTTTTTATTCTGCATTTTCAGTGAGAGAGAATAAAAACAATTTTATCCATTAAATAAACATTATGTAGAAGTTATTAAACAAAGACAGTAAATTGAGGTAGCTGAAGGTTATTTTCAAAGTAAGCGTAATAGTAACGTATATCTACATTGCCTGTCACTGTATTCTGCACACTAGCAATCATCCAACTTTTGTGACTGTGTATTAGGAAAGGTTAAATAATGGTGACTGCAGAGATAGGATGCCTAAATAAATTGTCAGTACTATAATTGTCAAATGATCAGTGATAATAGTTTTCAAGTTTGCTATTTATAGTCATGAGAATAAAAGTAAGTAAATGCTTGATTGTCTCATGTAAACTATATCTTTTTGATTTCAGCTTCTGATATAGAACAACTAAAGAGATTTGCTTCAGGAGGGTACAGTGATGATTCCACCATTGTATATTTAACACATCCATGTGTAATTCTCACGGCTCTTGAAGTATTAGGATATAAAGTTGTTGCATCATCATCAACTTCTGTTAAACAAGATTATAATGAGTATATGTGGACTATGAGAGCAGAATTTGCAGAACCAGAACCTTTAATGACATCGAAACCTTGTAAGTATTAAGAAAGGAATTTTATTTATGAAACTTTTTTACTCCTTATTTCTCATAAAAAATTTTTTTTTTAAATGTTTAATTAAAACTCTAAACAAGAGACAAAATATTGATAAATTCTGGAAACAAAAGGAAAAATCGCTGAACTCAAACTCTTGATTCATTTTGCTCTATTACCAGACTTTTTAATATTATGATTGTTGACAACAAATTATTTCTTTAATTTTTTATTTCTGAAATTTGTTAAGTATATTGTTGTTGCCAAGGGAATTTTTTTTTTTATTGAATTGGTCAATTTAAATAAATTGAATAGCCATGTTACATGCAGAGTGACCGTTTTGGAAGAACAAAAATAATTTCAAATAATATTTTTGCTTGTTTTAATTTTGTCTATTGTAAATGTAATTGCTTACTAATTGTCTTGTAAGCAAGATTATTCAAGAATAAAGCATATCGATTGTTTTGAAATAAACCTTGGGTTTAATGTTTCTTAAATAAACTTGAACACGTGTTCTTTTAAAATTTATAAGTAATAGTATTTTAAGATCTCTCAGTATGACAAAATGTGAAAGCTTTTATTAGAAACGTGGTATTATAGATGGTTTCAAATTATTTAAAAAGGGAAATTGTCTCTGCTATACCTGTTTGCATATTAATAAACTACATGTTTCATTGATATTGCTTTTGAACATTGTTGTAATACACCATTGCACTGTCATTGTTGTGCTGTGTACACATATTTGAAAAATATTATTTGTATTGTCGTTATTTCAACTATATGTAATTACAGAAGCAGTACTTTTCATATAGTGTTCATGATCAATGGTCTCCTGTAGGCCTTATAAGTTAACTTGTTAGCTTGTACTAGTCAAGTTATAACTTCTTATGTTTTCATCTGTATATTTCAATTTGTATTATTTATATTTTTTTATTAAAACATGAAACAAACATTTATTTAAAAAGATTACATCGTAAGTCTATGTATATTATTATGAGACTTTTATTGAAATATTTAAATAAACTAGTTTAGACGGGTGCCTCTGCTGGTGAGTACTTTCAAGCTGACAATATTGATGTGTTCCTATTAGAAAGAAATTTCAAAAACAATAAAGTCGCCTTGCTCATCTGTCCCCAGAAACATGAGTCATTTGAAATACTATTGCTAAAAGTACTTTTTATGAATTTGTATTTCATTACACAGTAGTAAGTTTTAACTATCGATAGTTTAACGAATCGTGTCCTAAGGATTCACGTTGAGCTGGAAAGGCAGTGTAGTAATCTACAGCATTTCAGCACTGTAGGTGTACTTTAAAATCAACCAAAACATATTTATTTTAGAATACTTCCAGAACATTCTAGAAAAATAAAGCTAAAAAAAGTGCCAATCATTTCATCTTGATGAGACCAATCAATTGTGGTCACTTTTGCTGGCGGCTTCAAAACTCCCCCATAACACATTTTAAATGTTTGACCCTTTAAGGGGTTAAAGGTTGGGACCTGAAAATATTGTATCACTGCATCAAGAGAAAATGTTGGTAGTATAAGGAAGGAGGTTCTGATTAAAGATATTAACACATTTTATGAAAATTATTTTTATTTTGAAAGTTGTGAGGTAGGAAGATATTATCGCAGTACCTGTTCCTGGACTTACAATAGTCATGCGTAGTTTTCTGGGAAAATATTTTCTCATGTACCTATAAATCCAATAGAGTTTTAGCTTGTGATTTTATGGGCTAAATAATCAATGGAATGAAGTTGTATAAAAATAGTCTCAAATCAAAAAATTAAATAAAATAAAGGAAAATAACTAAATCAAGTAATTAAAATCGAGGGGTACAAATTATTCCAGTGAAGAGTGTTACGTTGCCTGTTTTAACATCAGAGACAGAAAGATCTGCATTGTTCTAAGAAGGAAAAAGACAATTATGCTACAACATTTTCTTTCTTTGGTGGGTTAGGGAACCATGTGCAGGAGGAATTATGTTATGTAGATTCTGTTTGTCTTTCAGTAAATGACAGATTTTTCAATTACAATATAAAAGAGAAATATAGAGATCAGTTTATCTGTTCAGAAGAAAGATTGCTAAAAAACAATATTGCGTAGTTGCAAAATACGGACAATGGAAAATCTTTTGACAAGTAACATGACAAGGTGCCAAAAAGAGTTCTCATCGGAAGATGCAAAGATCAGGCAGCTGCTCATTTTTCTGGTTTCATTCAAGATCTGATGCAGTATGTCAGAGATCTGGGAAATAAAAATGTTTAAGGAGTTTGTGGAAGTTATTTCTCTGCAAAATTGTAATAATGATATTGTATGTATTCAGAGATATCAGATAAACATGCTTGCCCGTACCAGAAAATATAATATTGAGCATATTGTCATCATTAGAATCGTCATCAATTTTCCAGGTGAATGCTTGTTCATTACATTTCTCCTCACCAGGTGAGAATTTGAAATGTGGAATTCATGAATTGAAAATTAATGTCATTGTTAGAATAAAATTTTACTGACTCCTCTGAGAAATAAAATAATGAAAAATACTGTTTTCAGCCATCTTTCGATTATATTGGGTATCTAGACACCACTTAACATAATCGATCATAGTATCTTTGCTATTTCATAAAAAATGGAAGATGGTGCTTGTTTTGAAAGGCCACGTGTGCACTAAAACAATGTATTACTACTCGGTATTTCTCTGATCTAAATAAATAAAACAAAGTTGAGTTAGTTTATAACTCAAGAATGGCTGGACCAACTTTAATTATCTCTGATTTGTCAATTTCATCTCTGCTCCAAATAGCAGAACAAATATTGAAATATCGGAAAAATTCATGAAAAAAAGTTATTCAGAACAAAACTAGATATTCATGTCAAATGCATTCCGCAACACTCGGCAGCATTATTGAATCTATATCATTAACACCTAAACAAAGTGTTCTAGGTCATTAAAAACTAAAATTTTGAGATCAAAACCCTCAAAGAAATGTTTTTCATACCGTAATCTACAGGATGAGATCTTGAAAATTCTGTATTTTTGCTGGTCCAGCACTTCTAGATTTTACCCCACCTGCTCAGAGACATGCAGAATCTGCAATTAAATGTGAATGAGAGGGGCAGAGACACAGAGAGAGACAGAGATGGTCACACTGAGATGGACAGAGAGATGAGGGAGTGATGGAGAGAGGGAGGGAGACGTAGGAGGGGTGGGAGACGGAAGGAGAAAGAGGGAGATAAAGGGCAGATCAATGTCTGCCGGGTTCCACTAGTATTTAATAAATGTTTTAAAAAAAATTCAGGAGATTAATTTGTAATAATGCAGGAAATAAGACTATGTATTTTCATACTGATCTCATCTATTCCACACGCAAAAATAAACTACTGAAACTAAAATTCTTTGCAGGAATTTTTGCAATCTGGAAAGGGCTTCGCTCACAAGGAGGAATAGGAGGAATATTTCCCATTTACCTTGTTTTTAATTCGTAAAAGTTTCACCTGGTACTAAATAAGCAAATTTGTTATGCACCTCATTAGAGAGGGCAGAAACTAATAAGATGTCATGCAGGAATTATAAAATCTTACAAACTCCATTGATATAGGAGGTGGGGAAAATATTATCCCAGGGACTCTTAAAGAATGAACCTCCCCAACATATTTCTTGATAATTCATTACAAAATTGGTTTAATTATTGGTAGTCTTTTGGATTGTATTGTAATGATTCACATAAATGCTGGAAAAAGAGGATATTAATTCATAGTAATCAGTGTTTCCCTGATATTCTCATAGGTGTTTTGGAACCATAAAAATATAAGGATGTGGCTAAGAATTTTGTTAATCAATTTGTCTTGTCAGGAGGAATCAGATGAGTTATTGATCACCTCTTATAAATGCTGTAAATCACAATTTATCTTTGGATGGAGCTGCAAAAAAAATAAGTCACAGAGACAAATAACACTTCCATGGTCTCGGTTGGTGAACGGAAAGGGATCTAACCGTGAATGATACAGACACACATGGGTTACTCGATTACTTTATTAGGATGTTTGTTTCATGTTATAACAAAAACATGTTTAATATTGTAAATTTGAATGACCCAAAAAATCTTGGTAAAAAATTTTATCTTTGGAAGCAAAGGTGGTGATTTGCTTTTTCCTGGATTCTGTGTCATGGGGTGGCTGCTATTATGTTAGTTTGCATTCAGACATACCAATCTCTATTCAACATATGCCATCTCAATTTTTGGATTTTATTTTAGGCATAAAATGAGACCAGCAATGAGGCAACTTCTCAGTTCAGAAATATCTTTTGATTAGTCCATGAAATAGTGAGTAGAAATTTCTTTTGAATCATTGGATTCTTCTGTGTTAGAGCATGTATGTCTGTTGAAATGTGTACCTAATATAATTTAATAATAATAAGTTAACTTTTGTTGTATATTTCTTTTGTATGTTTGTTTTACGTAGTTTATTAACTGATGAATGTCAATCTCATTTTTGATAATTCATTGCTGTAATATGTTCTTCAGCTTTTGAAGAAATTACATTTGTATATTGTAATGACGTACTGGAAATATGTATACAGTGAAACCTGCTGAAATGGTTACATCAATTTAATGGTCACATCCATTTGCATTTTCAGCATCGGCATTTTTCCTGTAAATCAATTGATTTTCCCAAAAGGCGCATGTAAATATCTCCTCTTTGAGGGGTCACCAGGCCCCAATGTCAGTGGCCAGGCATATTTTGTAGAGTAAACTGTTTTAGAGTGTCACTACTTTGTACTAAAGAATTTGCGATATTGATCTGTAATGCTATAAAAAAAAGTGGATATTACTCCCCTCCAGTACATTTGTGCATTAGGATGCAGTGTCAAGTTGTATGGAACAGTGATATCTCGGTTGTTTATTTTGCAGGGTGATTAATTGTGCCTCTTGTATTGATTAATGATGTTCAAGCATGATCTGAATTTTCTCAGAAAACTGCAGCATCAAGTTCAATTGGGAATCAAGTCCATGAATGGGAAGAAACAGTTTTAAAGATTTCAAACTGCTAAAAAGCTTCTTGAATTATTTAGATTATGTATAATTTATAATTAAAAATTAGCTGAACCCTTGCGATCACATCACACCAAACGAAGATTTGTTGCAAAATTAGGAAAGTTCTACAAATTGACTACATGAGAAATCAAAAATTCCAAAAATGTTGATTCATGTTGTTTAGTACTTATTCTAGAAGACCAATGAAATTTGGAAGTATATATATTCTAGAACAATACATTTACTGTGAACACTGAGTTAAAGTGTTTCTGAAAATGTAATTCAAATGTTGTAGTGGCAAAGAAATCTGTCTACCGTAACTTAAAAATGTAAACCATACTCTCCTTTACTTGCTGAAAATTTCTTGGGAAGGAATGCATGTCAGATGATTACTGGACATGGGTAACAAGTAAAGGATACTAACTGGATTGTTCAAAGCAAAAAGAAGCCAAATGTTCGCTTCCGATAGTATCATTACTCCCCAAAGCAGCCAGCTGTACAAATAATCTCTTCTACAGAACCACAAGTGACCGCTTAAGACAGGTTTCAATGTATTTGTTTCTGCCTTCAATGAATTTGTTCAAAAATTTTTAACAGGTCTTTTTGACATGATATTTTGTTTCTGCCTTCCATTTTAGTTTGATTGTTGCAAAATCATCATAATTACACCAGCAGTTTGAGCATTTCAAATTTTCAAGGAAACTATAATTAATCTCTTTTGTGATGCTTTGATTAAAAAGTTAAAACTAATAATAATGCTAATTATATAATTTAAATTGAACCGAAATTGATCTAAAGAGTAAAGCAGGAAGTTTTTTTTTTAAAAGAAGCAGAATTGTAAAAATGTTTCAGAAAATCATTTTTACAAAATAATATCTAATTAACATTCTTTAAGTGCAGTTCTAAACTTGTAAGATACTAAACATTATGATACTAGAAATTTGGGCATGTATTGTTTAAAATACGAATCTATTAGCTAATGAAGTAGTTCTTGTAAATCTCACAAGTTCGTTTTTAATGAAATGCTTGTTGTGTAAGTATGAATGATGTGTTAAGTTTCTTTTGATTTGTTTTTAGAAATATATATAAAAAAACAACTATTTCTGCAAGTTTCAAGAAATGGGTTCCTAGATAAAAAGTAAAGTTCTAGAGACTATTCTGCATTACCTTAGGGGAAAATTTATGTGTGGTTTTACATTTCGGCAACATGTAGTAGTGACGTATGCTTTCTATCTCATTACTGCTTGCTAACCAGTTTCATGTATTTAGATTGTTTTTCTACATATTAACAAGTAATTCTTTGTACAAAAGTTATTGAATTGTTTGTAGCATTTGTTGTAAAATGTAATTGTCTATTGATATTTTAAATTTTATATTGATTTGTGATATTTGAAATGCCTACCAATTTTTTAATGAATTTCAATCATTTACTTCCAGACACTGGGATGTGCATTATTTCTAGGTAGGAAATAATTGATGTTCTTCATCTTTACAGCTTCACCTGTTGATTAAGTTTTTTTAGGAGAACAAACTATTCTTTGAGATGTCATTGCCTAATTACTACTACGTTGCTGTGAAAGGATCTCTTCATGCCAGTGATTGTCAAGTGTTTGGTCTCAATGAAGATGAGAGAGAAGCTTTGTCGAAACGTTATTCAAATTCATCTGCTGAAGTTATTATGAATGGTGTAATTATAAAAGGTACTTTTGTGTTATTTCTTTACTTTCACTTTTCTTGCAGGTTTTCTTTTCTACAGTTTCTTTTTGTCTGCTTCAGTTGTTCCATTTATTGCCTTGTATCACTTCTCCAGGAACTTTCTCCTGTTTATTCATTAAATTTTCATAATATGCTGAAAATGTTCATTTTGCATTCTTCTGTGCATGTACATAATTGATTGTTTATTTCTTCTGTAATTCTGTTATAACTTTATTTTGAGTCTATTTTTTGTGTTGTTAATATAGTTGAAGGACTCATTTCAAGTTGTACGATTTTTTTCCTTTCGTAAGATGAGAATGTGTGATGTTGGAATTTATTTTACGATAGAAAATGTATTAAAAAATGTATATTATATCAAATAGTTTTTTTTTTTATTTTATGTTGGGCCCGTCAAGGTGGGTTGGTCCACGTCCTGACGGGGGGATGCAGAGAAGGCTCTCAAGTGTTCCTTTCTCCATTTTTTTCATCTTCTTGCTTCTCATTTCATGTCATGTACGTTCTTTTCACTCCCTTTTCTTCCTCACTGGCCTTCTCTGTATGCTGAACGCCCACCCATGTGTTTGCCGTGCATGGCGACCCGTGTCGGAGGGAATGTGTGTCCTGGCAGTTGAGGGACCTGTTTGTTTCCCTATCTAGTCCTAGTGCTACTGTTCGCCTTGCACTAAGGAGTACGTTGATAACGTATTTTGGGGAACATTCCCTGTAGGTTCCAACATACTCGCTTTGGCCCCGGACTCTTCTAGACGGGCGGTCGGGAGCTAACCCACTCCCGATCAATCGGCTCGGACTAGGTCTTGTACTGAACTCCAGGGTGAGCGGGGGAATCCACGGCGGTGCAGCGCTGTGTTATTCCCCCACTATATCCTCGTGGCAACCCTGGCACTCCGATGGAGTGTCCCCTTGTTGGGCTCCGTGGTGGGTGGGGACCACGAGGATGAACCTATTCCATCTATATGGATACTTCACCTTTCCCCCCGCCCTCTTCCGCAAGGAAGAGGAGATCTGCAGAGAGAACTATTGATTTGAATAGTTTCTTTTCTAGAGAAGAAGATCGACCCAAGATGCCTCGTTTCCTCCTCATGTCATGCGCTGAGGAAGGTAAAACTTTTAAAACTGTAAGTGCTGTCCGTCTGGCGCGAGCCATAGAAGAGGCTTACGGGAAGCTCCAAGCGGTCGTGCGACAGAGGAACGGAACGATTCTTTTTGAAGCACGTACCGACGAGCAAATTGGAAAAATTAAAAATACAAAGCAGATTGCCGGCCTCCAGGTAGTAGTCACGGTTCATCCCACCTTGAACCTGTGCAAAGGCGTGGTAAATCACGAGGACTTTGCTTCAGAAACGGAGGAAGATCTTCTAAACTTTTTTAAGTCCCATGGCGTGACTCAGGTGTACAGGATCGGAAGGAAGGAGCAGGGGAAAGTGATTCCTACTTCTACCCTGATCCTTACTTTCGACCGACCATCTCTCCCGGAAAGGATCGTCACCGCTTTCTACAACCTCCGTGTGCGGCAGTATGTGCCGAACCCTTTGCGCTGCTTCAAGTGCCAAAGGTTTGGGCATACTCAGCAGCGATGTATGCCCGTAAACGCGGTCTGCGGGAAGTGCGGATCGTCAGTTAACGACCAACAACCCTGCGACAAACCACCGCACTGTGTGAATTGCGAAGGCGATCACCCAGCCAACGACAACCAGTGTCCCACGTTTCTCCGGGAAAGGGAAATCCAAAAAATAAGGGTAACCGAAAAGGTTTTCCTTCCCTGAGGCGAAGCGTAGGTTCCAAATCAGGAATCCAGTGGACCTATCACGATCCTTTTCCAGTGTTGTAAAACCTAAGTCCCCGGGGGTAGCAGCGAGTTGTCAAACTCACTGTACCCCAGCGGTAGTCTCACATTTCAGTTGTCAGGTGTCGCCGGTAGACTTCCCCGAAGATTCGGCGTGCGTCCAAGGTGGGAAAATTATCATTCCCACAAAGTACCAAAAACATGTCCAGAAACTCCACCAGACATCGACCACTTCAACTGAAACTTCTACTGAAATCGATCTTAAGCAGACACCGCCTCCCAGGAAAAATACGTCATCCAAATCCCATCCTCCTCTTTCTGTTTCCGAGAATCACATCGGACGATCCTCCAGCTCTTGTAGATCTCGGTCACCCGTGGCCAAAAGTCGGGAAATCCCCCCGACACAGACGACCATATCCAGCAGCAGTCAGGATGACTCTGCTGTTGATGAGGAACCCCACGAGAGTTCCTCTACAACCATTCAGAAGGTGAGAAAGAAAAAAAAGCAACCAAAGAAATAATTTCTCGTAATGGCTCTCTCATGGAACTTAAATGGTCTTCGTGCTCACTCAGAAGAATTAAGATTAATAATTTCTCGCCACAAACCATTTATAGTCTGTCTTCAGGAAACTCATCTTCTCCCTCATCATCCCGTCTCTTCGCGGATTCAACATCTATCGGTTTGATCAAGACGACGGACTTCGTGCTCACGGCGGCGTTGCGGTACTCATCCGCGACTCCCTGTTCTCGGAGGAACACAACGTTCGAACCTACCTCCAAACAGTTTGCGTACGGGTACACCTACCATCCTTCTCTTTTACGGTGTGTAGTATATATATTCCCCCTGGCCAAGTCGTGTCACAAGAGGAACTCGAAGATGTTTTTTCTCAGTTGCCCGCCCCTTTTTTATTGCGGGGGATTTTAATGCCCACAATCCCCTCTGGGGTGGCACGAGGACCTGCCCGAGAGGTTCTATCCTCGAAAATATTATTGACCAGCAAAACTTAATTCTTCTGAATTCCGGGAATCACACTCATTTCTCCATGGCGTCAAACTCCTTCTCTTCAATCGATCTGGCACTGCAGTCCATCCCTATCTACCATGGTAGAGTGGACTGTACTCGATGATCTACATGGGAGTGACCATTTTCCCATTTTGGTCCACTTTAATGTCCCTAATTTAGACGTCATCCACCCTCCTCGCTGGCTATTCCATCGAGCCGACTGGGATACATTCAGCGAGAAAATTATAATGCCAGACCACTTTTCAAATAATATCGATACCTTGGTGGCCCAATTCACCGACGCCCTTCTTCGCGCAGCCACCATTGCAATCCCGAAGTCTACGTGTCGGCCACGACGCGTCCCTGTGCCTTGGTGGAATGCTGACTGTGCCACCGCGGTGCGTGACCGAAAGCAAACACTCGCGAGGCTCAATAGGTTCCCCACCGCATCAAACCTGATCGATTTCAAAAGAAAGCGGGCCAGAGCCAGATTAGTAATACGGGAAAGTAAGACCGCTTCCTGGAGAGCCTTTATTTCTTCTCTTTCTTGCCATACCCCGCCTAAAGTAGTATGGCGAAAGATCCGACAGATCGGAGGAAGATTTTCCCCACCATCTGTCCCAGGACTTATTAATGGAAATCTTATTACTTCTCCAGATAAAGTAGTTGAGGAATTGGCCTGTCATTATGAAAATACCTCCAGTTCCTTACACTACTCCCCTAGCTTCTTGAAAACGAAGAGTAGAATGGAGAAATGCAGATTGGACTTCTCAACCTGCCTGGAGGAAGATTATAACGCCCCTTTCTCCATGGATGAATTTTCCTGTGCGCTCGCCCGTGGGAAAGATTCTGCTCCAGGACCAGACCAGATACACAACCAAATGTTAAATCACCTGCCGGAAGAGGCACGTATTTTTCTCCTCCGTATCTTCAACAAGATTTGGATGGAGAATACCTTTCCTAGGACGTGGCGCGAAGCGATTATTATTCCTATTCCTAAAGAAGGAAAGGACAGGACAAAGCCGTCAACCTACCGCCCAATCTCGCTCACAAGCTGTATACGCAAACTTCTGGGGCGAATGGTGAACACGCGTTTGGTCTGGCACCTGGAGCAGAGAAACCTACTTACACCCATCCAATGTGGTTTCAGGAAGAACAGGTCAACCATGGACCACCTTGTCACCCTTACCACACAGATCTCCTCTCCTTTCGTGCTACGTCAACACCTGGTAGCAATTTTCTTCGATATAGAGAAAGCATATGATACTACCTGGAGGTACGGCATTCTTCGCACCATCCGTTCTTGGGGCCTTAGGGGCCGGCTCCCCCTTTTCTTAGTAGCCTTTCTTTCGTCAAGATACTTGGTGACAGGGTATCCGCCAGCCACCATTTAGAAAACGGAGTCCCTCAGGACTCAATTCTGAGTGTCACTCTGTTTGCCATCGCTATCAATAGTATAGCGTCGATAATCCGAGAGCCGGTGAAAGCATCGCTCTTCTTTGACAATTACAACTTGTTCTCAACAAATTGCAGGAATGGAGTGATGCTACAGGTTTTAAATTCTCCGCATCAAAAACTAACTGTATGCACTTCTGCAGGATTTATCATCTTCATAACCACCCCGATCTTTTTCTTGGAAGCCATCTTCTACCTTTTGTGGACTCTGCAACTTTCCTTGGGCTTACTTTCGATAAGAGCCTAACTTGGCGAAATCATATACGTAAAATGAAAAGCCGATGTGTCTCACCTCTGAACCTCCTCCGCACCCTTACAGGCAGTTCTTGGGGAGCAGACCGTGTGTGTCTCTTGCGTTTGTATAGAACCCTCATCCACTCTATTTTGGATTATGGATGTATTGTATATGGGTCAGCGTCACCATCAACCCTCCGGCCATTAAATACCATTCACAACGCCGGTATAAGGATTAGTACCGGTGCCTACCGCACGAGTCGCGTCGAATCGCAACGAATCGCATCGTGTCGGAAGCTGGAGAACCATCTCTGAGCCGAAGGCGTGATATTTTATTAGTCTATTACGGGGCTAAAGTGTCGGGACTGGTTGACCACCCCTGTCGTCGTATAATCATCCACCCAAAGTATGAGTCCTCGTACATTCTTCGAACATCGTTACCCCATCCCCCAGGTATTAGATTACGAAATCTTCTCCGGGAATTAAATGTAGAACTTCCCACCCCTGTGAAACCCACAAGAGACCGGATTCCCCCTTGGAAACTCCTCCGTCCCAGTATTGACTTCAGACTCTCCAATCTGCCCAAACAAACTACTAGTCCTCTGGTTTACCAGAAGCAATTTCTGGATATGAGAGAATCCTATCCGGATCATTTATTCTTATACACGGATGGTTCATCGTGCAGCGACGCGGTGGCATGTGGTTTTTACTGTATCAGGACCACCAAATCATTTCGGCTTCACTCCAAGTTCAGTATATTCACTGCCGAAATGTATGCAATTTTTGAGGCCCTAAAATACATTGAATCAGCGACGTTGCGGCGAGTAGTTATCTGTTCTGATTCTCTCAGCTCTCTTCAAGCTGTCTCCCGTCCTTCGTCAGACTACCTGACGTTATCCGTTCAAAGCCTGATCCATCGTCTTCTGTCCCGCCGCTATGACCTGGTACTTAGTTGGGTCCCGGGCCATGTATCAGAGGGAACGAACTGGCCGACCAGGCGGCGAAATCAGCGACTCGTAAAACTCGTATCGACATCCCTTCTGTGCCATTGACCGATGTTCAGGCTTTCTTGAAACGATCCGTGCTTAGAGCTTGGCAAACAGTGGCACAATAGCACTTTCAAACTAAGTGCGATAAAGAATTCTGTGTATCCCTGGTACTCCTCATCACGGTCCTGTAGGCGCGAGGAAGTTATTTTAACCCGTCTTCGTATCGGACACTGCCACTTTTCTCACGGTTTCATTCTTCGAAATGAAACTCCCCCTATCTGTGACTCGTGCAAGACTGTTCTTTCCGTGGAACACCTCCTGCTGTACTGTAGGAAATTTGTTGGCAGTCGACGAAGACATGACCTGGGCAACTCGCTACAAGTGGTGCTCGGGGATGACGATTCTGCGCTCGCAAAACTTTTTTGTTTTTTGAGAGAAAGCAGAATATATAATTTTATTTGAAAGATAACAATGTTATATGTTGTTTTTTGGCCCCTTTACAGCCAATTTTACGTTTTAAGATAAATTTTACGTGCCCTTTTTCTATTTTCCTTCTGCCATTTCTACATGTATGCCTGAAGCAGAATTCGAGCCTTCTTTTTAGCCAATGTACATGCTTTTAAACAGTGAGTAAGTTACATATGCAACACTGAATATTCTTTTCTCCAAATACTCTGGCATGGGCGCAAATGACCACAGCAGTTGAAGTGCCCTCTAAACCCTATTCAATCAATCAATCAATTATGTTGGGATTAAAAGCATGATGTAAGAAACAAAATGTATTGCCAAAGACACACAGTGGCAATTGATCAGAAAAATTTCATTCCAAACCATTATGCACATTATATAGCTTCTTTGTTACACAGTTGATGAGTAACTCTTGATGAGATTAGCGCATGAATTTGGAAGTGTATATTTGTTTTGAGTTTTTATAATATTGTTTTGTGAATGAATAAAAATTTTCGTTGCTTCTTGAAGGCAATTAGAGAACTCTTTTTCATTCTCTCTCATATTTTGCTTTGTTTATTCTTTTTACTCCTTGGAATCATGCTACTGATGTAAATTGCATTTAGAATTGTATTTGCTCTGATTTTCACTTCTTTTTTTGTCATCATCTTTTTGCATTGTTAGTAAATTTCACCGTTGTTTACTTACTGGGCTGTATGTAACATTTCTACTTCATTTGATGAAATCTGTTGTCACCCTAACCAACTTTTCATAAGTTGTTTTACAAAATGTATGGCAATAGAGGTTCTCAACTGCGTAAATTAGCAATGAATTGGGTGCTCCTAACGTAGCAAAGAGATGTTTAGAGTGGTAATGGAAGGTTTAGGAATGTGACTGTTGAGTTGGGCATCCATGTGACGACGCTGACCAGTTGGGAGGACATAACATTAATTTGGGTGGTCATTTTACCCCTAACTTTTCAATAATTCAAGAAAGTTTGGGCTGTTTTGGCACCTCTATTTGTTTCAACATTGCTGTGTTGACAAAAGCGAGCATTAGCAACAGGCACTGCAGCTGTATTATTATTAACTTTTCAAATTTTTAGGCTAAAATACGTGTTTAGTTGTCGAATTTGTGTTGATTTATTAGCTTTAAAATAATTCGTTGTTGCACCTAACGTTCTAACCGGGAGAGATGGCTCAGAGCATTAACTGATGTTACTGCAGTCCCTCTGACTGGGAGGTACTAGATTCGAGTCCCGATGGTGGCAGGATTGTCGATACTAGCTTGTCAGCTAAGTCAAATTCAGTCGCAATCTGGAGGAGAATTCTAGTGGCCAGCTGCTCTGATTGGTAGGTTTCTGTGTTTCTCCGATCAATACCAGGTGATTGCCGGAGTTGCCTAACAAATGGGCCACGGACCGCACACAAGTTTTCCTATCCCTTTCTGTCCTATCCTCACCCTATTACACACACTAACATGCACTACACTACCATACATGTTGGGAGACCAGTCAGGAACCTAGAGCTTGTCCCAGCTGGGGTGGTGCCCTGCTGGTGGGAGATATGTTGGGGAAAACCCTGCTAGCCAATGGTAGGTTGGCACCGGAACTCGCCATACAGAGGGGAGAAGACCACCGCTACATCCCGAGCAAAACACGCACTACACTTACGGGACTAATGAGCCTAGTAGTTGATGTGCAGGGAATCTCAATCAAAAACCTAATGTTGTACGATTTTTTTAAGGAGTTTCACAAGCACAAGCAGTAAACATGAACATATTCTACTAACCAATATGTGCAATATAATTCTCTATAGAACATTAAATATATCAATTTAAAACTAGAAATGCTACAACAGCACATACTTTCATTTATATGGATGTTCTAATTGAGTGACTAGAAACGTTTGTTACATTAACATCAATCAATGGCTCATGTTTATATTGAATGGAGGGTACAATTATTTAAATTAGAAGACTGCATTGAAATTGTTTTCCTTTTGTTTACTATTAATTTGTTAGTAAGGAACCAATTTGAAAGGTCTCATATTGTACTAGTAACTGTTTCTTTATTGCAAAGATAACATATCATCAGCAAAGAGAACTGTTCTTCTGTTTCAAATCTCTGAGGGGCATATTGTTTATGTGTAATAAGGATAGTGCTTGACCTAAAATTGAACCCTGCAGGACCCAATGCACAATTGACAATGAATCGAAAAGAATGAATAAGTAATGTCCTTACATTTCAATGTGATATTTCTACTCTCTGAGGAAATTTTTGAAGTTATGAACATAACCAATCCAGAACAATGCTGTGAATTCTATAAGAAGGTAATTTTGAAAGTGTAAAATAAACCTAATAGTAAAATTTATATGCGACTATAAGATAATAAAATGAGCTTCAAATTATTTATTTATTGACAATAAACAGGCAATTGCCCAATCAAGGTGACAAAACAAAATATATACATAGCTATTAAATAAAGTCATTCAATAAAGTCATAAAAATTGCACAATTTATAAATTTTTTAATCAAAGAACAATATAAATCAATTTCACAATTAGCTATTTTACACATTTGCCATAATGGTGAATTGAATCCTAAGTTTGATCTAGGAATGGCAATACAATACATTTGGTTATTTCTTGGAGTGTGTAAGAGTATTTTCCAATTGATTAAGGATAACGGTTCAGTGCTATCGATTTTGTTATCAGTTTATATAAAAATACAATGTTTTTATATTTCCTAAATCAGTGGCATAGCCTGAGTTTTGGCTTAGGGTATGTAACTAGAGAAATGAGAAAATAATTTCAAACTTAAATTATAATTAAAATATTTCTCATTCACCAATACCATTCTGTCACTTTGATCAATTAGAGCACACAAATAATTTGTATATTTAAAATAAAATATGATCCAGTAAAAGTAATAATGGCTCACGTACTTGTGTAGTTTACTGGTTGAAAGTTGGAAAAAGTTGACTTATGTTCACGACCTTGCAAAATTTAAATGTGTCTCCTCATACTTTAATAAAAAGAACACTAACAAACCCAATAATTTTAAAAATTGTCCATTTCATATCATTTCGAACCCAATAGAATTGGCATTATTTATAAAATGGAAAACAATGATCTATAATAAAAATATAATAGGAAAGGGAAAATCAATCAATTTACAGACACGTAATGAAAAGCAGTTGACAGTTGTTCTTTTTGCTGCTTACATCAAGAGTTTCATCCAGCATGGCGGAAACAAATGAGACTTTAGAAATTTTATTTTTAATTTCATGGCACATTACCGTGCTTACACTTGAAATCCAATGAATCTGAATTTCTGGTGAAATTGCATGAAACACTGGAATTTTCATATCACCCTTGTCAGTTCTATCATATTTAATTATTTCACTTATATATTACATGAAATTTTCTCTATTTGATGATCCCCTATTCTCATTATGGCTAGAAAATACAAGCCCTTGTCTTCCAAAAAAGCATACAACTCGAATGAAGTGTGACAAAATTTCCCTATTTTCCCTTATACCACCGTTGTATTGCTCAACATAGCCTGTGTTGGCTGTTTAAATAAAATTCTATCCTCTCACATTTTTTACAAATATTTTTAACTGTTTCTCACGTGCTATAATTTGTACACAAAAATACGACTCCATAATTATGTAGGCACTTTGGATCGCGTGGTGCTCGCCATTCCAGGGCAGAGATGTGTATTGCACAGTCACATACCCTTGTGTATTCAACCAGCACAATCCCTAACCTAAATTGGCTACAAATATATAGTTGCTAAATGCATTAAAATAAGGTAATAAAGCTTAAATAAAGGGACAATGTTCATTAATTCACCTTGTTCTTTTACAAACACCGAAGAGAACAATGAAGTTTCGTAAAGTTTCGCATTTCTTAGGCACCGCGGTAGGCACCCTGGATGTAACGGGTCACGGTGCATCTGATTCACAGCGCACCTAGGAGCAATGATGTATACATATACAATGTGGTATTTATATAAATCATTGGCTAGGAGGCATTTCAGAATGATTTGAAAATGCGCAATTTTGGGCTCATTTTCATAGAAAACTTTTGAGTTTCTAGAAACTATATAAGAAATCATATAAAGTCATTGTATTCACAAATGTAATAAAGCATAAAAACTCTCTATGAAAATATTACATATTAGATTTTTTTTTTAAATTACACTTGTGTAATTTTGGGGAAATCAAAAATACATTGATTATATTTCATATGTTATATATAATATGTTTAATAATTTGACGAAAAAACAAATTCCAGAATATGTTGTTGACATGTTGACACAGTTAATTTGGGTTCGAAATTCAGTTTTCCGTTAACTGACAGACAAAAATCAATAGCTATTATAAAGAGTATTAAACAATTTGAGAATTCCGTAAGAGGTATTTCTATTGAAGATTCCAACCAACTCAGAAGTGAGCTTATGACTCCCATGGATTTATTTCTACATACAAAGATTAGACATTCTCTTAATGAGATAAAAATACTTAAGAATTTAAAGGCCACAAAAGAGTTTTTGAAACAAAATCAAGACATAATTATTATTAATTCTGATAAAGGTGGAGCATCTGTTGCTATTGATCGAAATGATTATATTTAGTGAGTTAAAGCTCAATTTATTGATCCTTTGAAATATGTTCAAATTTCCAAATCTAAAATTAATAATTTTATTAAAGAACTTCAAGAAATTGTTAAAAAATGGAAAAAATATAAATATTTAGACGTCAACACCTACTATAAAATATATCCAACAACAGGCAAAATTGCTAGGGCTTACGAACTTATCAAAATTCATAAACCAGAACGACCAATGAGGCCTGTGGTTTCCAGTATTGGATTGCCCCAATACGAAATAAGTGAATATTTAAACCATATTTTGAAACCTCTACTTAAACAAGATTCCCAAAAAGTTGTTCGTAGTAGTCAGGAATTAGTGAACCAATTGAAAGAAATAATAATTCCTGACAATCACATTTCGGCTTCCCAAACATTCCACATCACCGTATTATTGAGAGTTTGAATGAAGCCCTTGACCTTGATGATTCGATCCCGATTCCTAATTCTGAAATTATTATGTTGGTTAGATGCATTTTAGCTAATATTGAATTTTCATTTGATAATCAAATTTATCAACAAATAGATGGAACTCCCATTGGAGGTTCTCTTAGTTCTTTATTCTCTGAGCTTGTTATGAGAAGACTTGAAAGAAAAATTTTACCTCGATTAAATATATATTTCTATAAAAGGTATGTATATGGTGTTATAATTATATTGGATAGAGATAAAACCAACCATATTTTAGAAACTTTTAATAATTACGAACCTCAAATTCAATTTACAATTGAAATAGAAAATAATAAATTACCTTGATATAAAAATCATACGAAATAACCTGATACAACTGATAGGTACCAAAAACCTGTTGCCACTGGTCGTACACCAAATTATCAATCTAGACATCCAACATCAATGAAAATTGGAGTGATTTATGGTATGGTAGATAGAATGTTTAGCATATCAAATAATGAAAATTATGAATATAATTTATATAAAATTGAGAATTTTTTAATTGCCAATGACTATCCTTTAAAATTTATTAAGAAATTTATTCGAAAAAGATTAATGTTCCACAAAAATTTAAGCTTTCAGAATAAGTCTGATATTGAAGATGTAAATGGTAATAACATGTTAAATTAAGTCATTCCACATATTTGTGGGATCAGTAATAAAATTCAGAAATTTGTTAGGAACAGTTTCACTGGGAAATACAATGTTCGAAATAAAATTCTCAATAAGATTAATGTAATTAAGAATGTTAAAGATGTCATACCATATAAAGAAACAGAAAATACTGTATATCAGATTTCTTGTCAAACGTGCGACAAAAAGTACATTGGTCAGACGAAAAGAAAATTACAAATGAGAATTAAAGAGCATGAGAGGAATATTAGGGAGCCATTTAGCAGACAGAACTCCGTAACGATTCACAGAATAGAAACTGGTCATGGGTTAGATTTTGATAACGTTAAAATACTTGATCAGGAAACCAGGAGATTCCCAAGAATTGTTTCTGGAACTATTCATATTAAATTAAATGACTCTATGAATTCGATGGTTGAATGTAACAACTTCACCAATGCGTGTGATAACATATTACACAAAATAAAATAATATTTATTATTTTCTTCCATTATTGACCCCTGCCTATGGTTACCTGACCCCCTGCCTCTTTATTCTATTCATTTGTTTTACTTACTATTTACAAACGTAAAACTTATATTTAATAAAAGGTGAGCTTCCATTATTTAACGTTTTCTGCTTACATTATATTTAAAAAGTTTCATTTTATTTAATCATATTTATGGAATAAATTTGATTTTAGCCAAAATGTACCTGATGATGGAGACAAAATATCTCCGAAACGTTGTGAAACTCCAACCTGTAAAACTCCAACTTCGTTTTTCTTCAACTTTGTATTAAATATATTTTATTATCACATGATCTGATTGTCTATAATTAATGGAACCTTTCTTGATGCAATGAAGAATAGACAATCAATAAAAACGTAAAAATACATTGAATTGTTTGCCATGATATTCTGTGCCTTTAACTCACTGTAGAAAACGTTATAAGGAAAAATTTTTGAAAATACCGGTTTTGAGATCTTGATTTTTATATTGCTCATATTTCACTCAAAATTGAGAAAATTACTGATATTTTCAAAACAATTATAACATTAAAGAGCTAATTGTAGAGAACAAATTTCCTATGAAAAAAATACGTCTTTAATACTGTAGTTGTAGAAAGACGCAGAAAAAATGCATATTTTTCTAATTTTCGAAAATTTAGAGTTACTAGTAGTGAAAATCGGACCTGCGCCATCTTTGTAAATGTATTTCCAGTATTCTTTTTTATTTAATTATTTACATGCATCAGCAACAAGTTGATGTTCACGTATCTCATACAAAATAATCGACACATTATGGGTATTGCATTTAAAGATTTAATTTCTTTGTTAATAATTCTCTAACAAGGATCAGAAAGACACAATTTTTCACAACAAAGTTCACTGGGAGAGCATTCCATTTGTTCACGATCCGAATCTCTCCCGTAGGCCATCGTCAACATTTCGAGTTTCCGATTGTAATTTGTTTAGCAAAACACAAAATCCTTCCTTCAACTGCTTACTTCAACTGATATGTATATATTAGCTTTGGGAGGGATCCCAGTGCTCAAGAAAACGTGCACTTCTCCCCACAGTACGTCATACGCAGGTTTAACTTTTTTGGGCGTTAAAGAAGTAGCCAACAGAGACTAGTGCCTAACAATGCCTATTGTGCGTTACACAAGGCCCAAGGATGTTTTATGTTAATCTCGTAGACAAGCTAGGAACCTCGTTTATTAACTTCGATAATCGAAGCGTCAGGCGTAAGTTAATCTCGAAAGCCTCGTTATGAAATTGGACACGCGTTGCTTAGCGTCTAATTACTTTTCAAGTTTGAGGTTACACAAAGCCATTCCGTTCGCGGGTATTCGTAAGTTTATACAAAAATACACTGGTGCTGTTGTGTTGGTTAATCAATCCGCACTTAACGTTTAATATCCATTAAGTTGGTTGTGACGAACACAAATGGCGTTCTGTCCCAGTAAGTAAACAACCACAGTAAATTCTAGTATTTTGCTTGTATTTGCATTTACGTTTACGTATGATGCTGATCTTATTTTGCATTCCCAAATTTTTTTCACTTTGTTTATATTCATTACTCCCTACAAAAGTGCTGCATCTGTAAATTTGCTGCCACTTTTATGTTCAGTTGTATTTACTTACATTCATATTCAATAATACCCACTACAATGATTTTGTATTGGTTAAATTAATTGTAATTTGTATTACTTTTAATTATTTTTTCATGATTACATGAATAACGTATGTAAATGTGTTGATTATTAATACCGTTAGGCCTTAAATATACAGTATTTTTTGAATTATACACCTCAAAAGCAAATAAATTACATGCAGAGATTAAAGTTTTGAGACTACTATCACATGTTGTATTCAATAAAATTTACATCCACATAACCAGTAACTATATTTGGAATTGTTGAAATTTGTGCTGCTCAATTTCTATCTGGGTTTCAATTTTTAAAAAAAAATTCTGATCAAATAGTTTTAATACATTTGGAAACTCCAAAAGAGCATAATTATCTAACAATATAAAATTAATTATTACTAGGAAGCGGATTTCTACGATTTTGCAGATTTTTATCCATTGCTTCAGGGCATAACTAGGTGAAATCTTTTGACATTTGGTTAGAATTGAATGCTATGTAGATTAATATGTTAGTGCACATTTGCCTCTCTCTTTTTTATTTATTTATTTTTCTGTTGGTGCATATAATTCTAGGAACATATTTTGTTAAAATAGAGGGTCTAAAACATTTCAGATTTTTGTATAATCTATTTACTTGTGAGCCCTCATTCATTAGAAAGACGTCACAATTTAAATTTTTTCTTCTTTACTATAGATGATAAAATACTTAAGCAAATGTAGGATATTTCTTGATGTTTTCTTAAACGAAGCAGAAAAAATGAAAGACAACATACACTGTACTTTTCAAAGATGCATATTTACTTCAGTTATTTCTTCCAAGGAGTAAGCTAGGTTATATTACGATTGCACAAAAATATATCTTTTCATTCCAAGTATTCTCTCCTGAGTTTTATCAAGAAAGGTTTATACAGGAAATGGAATATTGTTTATTTTAATTGGATATTAGAGCGCATATTTCGGAATTCTTAGGTCATAAATGCTTATTTCAAGATTTTTTTAGGGTCTTAAGAGTTCTCTCCCTAATTAGTACCCTTCTCATTATTCAATAAAATTCTTCTTGTATTAATAAAATATAAACATTACTATTACAAAGACTTACCACTCTTGGATAGTATTTGCCAACTTGAAATATTCATTTATTTGAGAGTTGTTTTTCATGAAAAAGTTTGCATGCATGCAAGATTCTTATCTTCTGATGTGTATTTAGTTGAATTCATTTCTTGAAAAGTTTTTCCCAGAAAAATGTCAATTTCAATTCTTGTAGATCATCCTTTACAGTTTTAAACTCAAAGATTTCCCTATTAAAAATTCAAAAAGTTCTGAAGTAACTGTCCTGTTTCATTGAAAGTTTTAGCAAATAACATTTTTTAAGTTATTTACCATTTTCCTTAATTACAGGAAACTCCTAACATGAAATAATCAATATTTACATTTAATTCAAACTCATAACACAAGGGTTTTTTTTCAAAGCCAAGATCATTCTCTCCTGCTCAGTTAAACAAAATTGCATTAATCTTATTATTAGGCTCAAATGTTATTCAGTTTCTCCTTAGTATTGCATCTTGCATATTTATGTTGAATTCATTTTTGGTTTTACTCATTTTTTGACAATATTATATTAACTAACTTTTATATTCATTACCCTTTTGGTTTTTCTTAATGAATCTTTTATCAGTTCACAGTAAATATTTTATATTCTAGGTCTTGTACATTAAGGAAATTAAAAATTAATTACATTTAGCTATATAAACATCTCATAATAGCATTTATTTATTTATTTACGTCAAAAACAGTTAAAAACTGCGTATGACGAGCTATGGGGAGAAGTGAATTTTGTGCACGTTTTCATCATTCTGTGGTCTCTATCCTAAACCATATTCTAGTCGAATTTTGAATACAGAAAAGAGATTTTTTTCGAGTTTTGTTGACAAAAATATTCGCTCCTATATAATAAAATATATTTTCAAAGGTAAATTAGCTATAAATTCCTACCCTGAACCCTCATGTTCTTCATGAAAGAATAATACTTTTTGCCGCGGTAATATGAAAAACGATAATTTGAATAACTATATTTCCCACTGAAATTCAGAAGACGTGCACAAATAATGAAGTTACATTTATGTCCAGAAGCAAAACAAGGGACCATCTCAGCATTTGCTCAAGGATCAGGGAAACTGGACGAAAAACCTGATCGAGATGGGGGCCATCAACCCAGAAACTGTGGTACAATACTTGTTACAGGTTCTTTAGAATTATACAGTCCAAATGATAAATAATTACATTAACTATCATTGTTAAAATTAATTCTACTTTCCTTTTTGATGCTCGGTATAGTCTCGAATTGTATAGAAACAGTTATGCAGCAGAAAAGATTTTACTTGGGACTTAAACTTTTCTATTGAATTTAATCATTTAATGTCTTCTGGCAAAGTGTTGTAGAGTAATGTACATGAATGGTATGTGAATTTTTTGTAGTGAGTTGTTGATACTGCCACCTGGTGAATATGATTACTACGTCGTGTGTTATACTTATAGACATCGGCGTTTGCTGAAAATATATTCCTTAAGTAAGCCATTTTTGACAAAAACTACTGATTCGTAAATCAGGAGACAAGGTAATGGTAAAATTCCTAGATTAATAAAGAGTGACTTACAAGAATCACGTGGGTTGGATTTGCTTATTATTCGTACAATTCTTTTTTGTAATCTGAAAGTCTGTGAACTATAAGATGTGTTTCCCCAAAATATTATGCCATATTTCAGGCGGGAGTGAACATTGGCAAAATATACACAACGAGCTGTATGAAGGCTGACGGAATTTGAAAGAATTCTGAACGCGTAGCATAATGAGCTTAATTTTGTGTTCAATTCATTTAAGTGGGCATTCCATTTGAGGTTTGACTGAATTGATAGACCTAAAAATTTTGTTACATTAACATCAGTCAATGGCACACCGTTCATTTTCAATGGAGTACAGAATTTTTTATTTGATATAGAAAACTGCATTGAAACTGTTTTATTTTCATTTACTTTTAATTTGTTATTACGGAACCAATTTGAAACGTCTGATATTGTACTATTTACGGTTTCTTTGTTGCAAAGAATATTTGTATCATCCGCAAAGAGAACTGTTCTTCCGTTTTGAATCGCTAAGGGCATGTCATTTACGTATAATAGGAAGAGAATAGGGCTTAAAATCGATCCTTGCGGGACTCCACATGCAATTGGCAAAGAACCGGAAAGGTGTGTACATAAAGTTCCATCATTCCAGTAAGGTATTTCTACTCTCTGAGATCGTTGTTTAAGGTACGAACATAGCCAATCTAGAGCAATGCCACGGATTCCATACGAAGGTAATTTTGAAAGTAAAATGTTATGATCAATGACGTCAAAAGCTTTTGAAATATCTAAAAAAATTCCAATAGTTGCTTCGTTTTGATCCAATGATGAGGCAACATCCTTAAGAAAAGAAAAAATGGCTGTTTCCGTAGATTTTGATTTCCGGAATCCATGTTGGCAATTTGAAAACGTGTCGTGTTTATTGAGAAAGGTTTCCATTCGCACATAAAAAAGTCTCTCTAATATTTTTGAAAAAACTGACAAAAGAGAAATTGGCCGATAATTTTGAACTTCATTTTTGTTGCCTTTTTTGAAGAGCGGCTTAATCTTAGCTGTTTTAAAAATATCTGGGAAAATCCGGTGCATAAGGATGCATTAAATATGTGAGTTAACAGGTGTATAATGGCTGGCGCGCACGTCTTTAACAAACAATCCGGAAATTCATCTAAACCGGCCGAATATATATTTTTTAATTTATCGATTATTTTGAGAACTTCATAGGAAGAGGTTTCGGAAACGAACATAGTGTCTAAGACTTTTAGGGAAACGTCAGATGTTGAATTTTGTGGCTGAAAACCCTTAGTGAGATCGACAGCAATTCTCGAAAAGTATTGGTTAAAGAGACTAGCCACTGTTGCCGGATCGTTCACATCTCTATCGTTATCTTTTAAAACAACATTCTCTACAAGGTTTCTAGTTGGTTTGGTCGCATTTTTTACTATATCCCACATTGATTTTGTTTTGTTATTTGAGTTCAAAATATCCTGATCGTGTTTCAGGATTTTAGCCTGCCTTATGACTTTTCTTAACAATGATTTGTATTTTTTAAAGTACAGGAGGAAATCTTGAGATACGTTATGATGCTTAGAAATGAAAGAAAGAACTCGTTTGTTTTTACATGATGTTCTAATCCCTTGTGTTATCCAAGAATTGTTAAATGTTAAAAAATGTTAAGAATTGTTAGCTATTAAACATTATCAAAGCAAATCTGATGAAGATAATTGCCAGTTGTGGAGAGTACTTCCCTCAATAACATATTGCAGAATTCGTTTCAAATAGTGTGTGTGATGCCAGAACATGGTGGATGGACAACATAGTAAATTGTGTATGTGTTTACAGAGTTGTCATATATATTTTTGGAAGGTTAATTTTTAATATACATATCTTTTTATTTCTCATGGTGTACAGAATATTGAAAGTACTATCTGACTTTGTTCCTCCTGCTTCGCCAGTTGACCCTTTCCTTTTTACATCAGATCTGTTTGCTGAAATATCTCCTGATCATAATCATTTTTCAAAAAGATGTTTTCTTGTAAGAAAATAGTTATTTAAAATGCACTACGAGGTGGTATCAGTTTCTCAAATAAATCAATTTTTTGACTCTTTGTTTTTCTTGCTCATTTTAATTTCATTACAAAATAATTTGCAAGCTAAATTTTATTTGCAGCGTGTCTCATATTCCTTTTCTGTTCCTCTCTCTTGTTTTGTGGAGATTCTTTAGCGACTGAATACAATTGTTTTTCTTTGATTATTGACTTTATTTGTTGATTGAGGAAGTTACCTCCAGTACTTGATTGTGACATAAATTAGAGTTAATTGGATCAATGAAATGATTTAGTTGTTATTTTGTTATTAAAATGTGAATTGTTTAGTAATGATTTATTAGTTTCCAATTTGTGTATAAAACTTCGAGTAACCTTATGAAGGAAGGAAATTTTTTTTTCTTGCAGGAGCTGCTATGGATGTAATCAACTCTTTAAGTGAGTTAGGGTATCATGTAGTTTGTAGCACTGGTGAGGCAGAAATTGTTTGGACCATGCAACGGGAAATATAAATTTATTATAGATGCCTCACGTTGTGATAAAAGGGAACATCGATGGAACTGAGACCAAAGTTTTCGGCATGTCATTCACAGAGTTCAATGTCTGCCGAGAAATCTTGAAGTTGTATGGTGGAAAAGTTGGCCAGGATGGCCATACCTTTCTTAATCCTCCGCTAATGGTTCTAAATTTATTTGAGCAACGTTTTGAATATAGAATTGTTGCTTCATCCGAACAAGGATCACAAAACTGCCCAATATGGACTCTTCATCGCCCACACAACAGCCATCAACGCCCAACAAGTTTTCGGCATGACTTTCAGAGAGGTCAATGACTGCTGAAAGCTCTTGCAGTTGTGTAGTGGAAAAGTTAGCCAGGATGACCATACCTTTTTCATTCCTCTTCTTATGGTTGTAAATTTATTTGAATAATATTTTGAATATAGAATTGTTGCTTCATCCAGAGAAGGATCACAAAACTATCCAATATTCCACTCAACACCTGTCATTTTGAAGTCTTACAGATTGTACTAATTTTTGTGTATATAAGTGTGTAGTGTTGTTTAAAGTAATAGAAGTGACTTTGTAAGAGAATATGAACTATAATATTTGAGATGTATATGAAGTGAAATGCTTTTGTGAATACTCTGTGTGGAAAGTTGTGCTTTAATTAAAATGTCTTTTGAGGTAATTATTATTGTTTTAAGTTATTGATACAAAATATTACTTGTGAATATTTTCTGAAATTTTTTATTGTTCCAGACAATGTCACATAACTGTGGTCATAGTCATTCTGTGCCATCATCTGTTTATCAGACTCTAGAAGAATTGGATTTTGAACGTGGAATTTGGTATGCAGGTGAGGCAGTATGATTTGTTTTTAATTGAATTAACATTTTCTCTTAGTTTACTGTTTTTCTATTATGTAATACACAAAATGGATTCACTTGCATTAACTCTTCAGTAAATCTAGAATCTTCAAAATGAAACTTATTGCTTATAGCTCAACACAACGATATAACCCGCATTGAAAAACTTCTGAGGCAAGGTGTATCTCCAAATGCTGAAGACGCTGCTGGTTATACTGCTCTTCACTATGCATCCCGAGCAGGCCACTTGGAATTATGTCGTATCCTGTTATCAGCTGGTGCAGAGCCCAATTCACTCACCAGAGCAGGCAGAGCATCATCTCTCCACCGAGCAGCCTCAAGAGGTACTGTAGCTTAGATGGATGTTATGGAATAACCTGTACTGTTGTGTTTTTCCATAGTATACATGTCTGTTGAGATCCTTTTTATCCTGTGTATTTCCCCCCATTCTTGTCTCTGAAGTACAGATGTGTAATCAACTGATTTTTCTTTATTTATTTTGAAAGGGCTTGTAGACATCGTGAAGCTGCTTTTGAAAAGTGGAGCACTTCCTGATTTGCAAGATTCAGATGGGAAAACTGCTTTACATCGTGCTGTGGAAGGTGGTCATTATTTAGTTGCACAGGCTCTTTTAGATGTAAGTGATGTTTCAAAAAACATCCCTGATTTGAAAGGCCAGCTGCCAATTGATTACGCTAAAGGCAAAGAAAATTTGGAACTTGTGCTATCATGAAGGATAATGAGGAAAATGAGTTTGTCATATATAAACTATTTTTGACATTGTGCTTATGTACTCCATGTACTGTTCTAAAGTTCAATATTCAATCAGGATATTTTTGATATAATTGCATTCTTGATGAAAATAAAAAGCTGTATATTATTTGGAAGAAGAATTGTACTATAGTTTTATTACCTCTATTTCTGAGAGTAAGTTCTGCATGTGTTAGAGCATGATTCATACCTATATGTGGAAATTATAATGTATCTTTAGAATTACATTTTGTTACTTCTATCACTTTCTCATATTTGTTTTTCTCACAGTTTTCTCTTATGTTAAATAGTCTTCGTGTAAATAATTAAAATTGTATGTAGTCACATTGTAGAAATAGCTGTTTATATGCAAAATACAGTAGAGAATCAATTATGTGGACTCAGCTAGGATTTTTTAAATATTCTTGTAGTGAATGTTTCAAAAAGGTTCATGTGTTTTGTGAGACTTATTTCAGCTTTGCAATGATTAAAATATTTAAATTAATATACTATATCACAGTGTAATCATTTTTTTCCCATACTTCTAATTTTTCACTATCTAATATTTATTTAATTATCCAATGTATTTTATTTTAGGGATAAATTCTGCATTCATTGATTGGTCCAAATAGTTGACACTCTACTGTGTTTTGAAATGTTACTTTATTGATAAGAATTGAATTTCATAACATGAAAATATTGCCTAAAACTATTGTATAGTAATTTATTCAAATCCAAATATACTCTTATAAGTAAATAATTTTAGGCTGCTCTGGATGATGTTTATAAACTAAAAACATTAATTTATTAATTATACAATTATTTGGAACATCATTGCTTGATCTTGTCAACTTTTGAAATGATCAAAATGATGGATTAAGTTGTTCAGAATAGTCACTATATTTAGTCATTTACTTTATGCAACTGATATGCTAGAAAAGTTAAGCGATATTTTTTGCGGCCAAGTTCTGGAAGCTTTATGGAGTGTTTATAGTAAGTTTGCTTTACTCTTCCTTTTCTATATTTCTTACATTTTTGTCTGTTAAAATTCATTTAATGTTCAATTTTTAATTCTTTGTTGGTTTGGTTCCGTCTTCCTTTAAAGTACATCATACAAATCTGTAAAAAGAGAACAAATATTATTGTTTTTAACTTTCCATTGTATCAGAAAAATTCACTTTTGTTCGTAAGAATGTTAAGTCGTTCAAAAAAATTGTCACAATTAAAACTTTAACTCTGTCTTATTTTGAATTAAGTGTGTAATTTGACAATTTTGATAGGTTTACACTATTATTGATAGTATCTACTTTTATTTTTAAAACTATTAAAGATTTTAAAATAAGAATTTTGTATGTAAATTATCATCATTGTAACTAGTTTTGAGATTGCATTTGTATTATCATTTGCAGCTTATTTGCAGACTGACTAAAGTATGCAAAAAGTAATACAATTGCAATATTTTATAAAAAAGTAGAGATTCTGCTAAACTTGAAAAGGCATGAAGAAGAGTGCTTTTTGCTCATTTTGTGTCATTCAGGATTGAAAAGTAGGATAGATGAATCAAAAAAAAAAGAAGCAAAATGGTATTTCACAATACTGAGCAATAATTTTGTTTATCTTTAGTTCAAATTAAGTATTTCTGATGTAACATTGGTATTGATGGAACTCCTCTGCACTTGTCATGAAAGTCTGTCTCATTTTATCTCGTTCACAATTGGCATCAGTACTTCAGTTGTGTTCTTTATTTGATGATACACTTCTTATATGTTCTAAAACGTAATGCTGTACTTTAATGCTATGTTTTCTTTTGATCACATTTGAGCACTTGATGCATAAGACTGTAACCAATAGGTAGGCTACATAGATTCTAGAGCTTATTAAATGTTTTGTCATTAATGCATAATTGAATGTCACCACAGTATCACTTTGTGTGTTTTTCTTGCAAAGGTGTATGCATAAACAGTTTGACAGATGAGTTATTTGTTGGAATTTTTTAATTTAAATTGTATTTCATATGAGCAAATATGAATGTTGCTTCTGTCAATATATGCAAACAGTGCTCTGTCAAAGAATTTAATAAAATAAAAATATGATAGGTAATACCCGTGAATGTGGAATGTTCTTGAAAGCAAATAGCTCTTGCTGTAGTCGGATCAAATCACAATGTTGACCTTATTAATTGGGAGTGATGCATACAAAATCAGATTCATTCTTGATGAAAAAGTTGTTGTTGTTGTTTTTCTTTTTTTCTTTCTTCAAAAAATATTTTCAAGTTTTAATTTCAAAAAGCATTATGTTGAAAAATATTAAATGTGTTCTATGAATTTCAGCATTGTGTTTTGAGATGTCTAATTGAATCTACCTAAAACTCGTGGATTATAAGTAATTAAATAATTACGTGCTTGTTTTACTTGTGATAAAATAAAATATATATTACCAGCCAGACACTATAATGTTTTATAATTTTCTTCTTTAATTGACTGCCTTGATTTTGTTTGCCTCCTCCAACATGTATCTGTATGAAATAGTTGCAACAGCATGTTTAATTTTTTTTTCTCTCTCTTTCTTTTCTTCCAGGAAAATTGACCGTGAAAATTAGTGAAATGTAAAGTTGCATTTGCGTACATTAGCTTCATAGTGGGGCAATCTTGCGTGTAGTGATCACGCTGCTTACCTTCATCTACTGGGGCCAGGGTTCGAATTCCCTAGTTCAAGTAGAATATGTGGTGCTCCAATTGGGATAAGGGCAGGTTTCTTTGGGATCTTCCATTTCTCCTGCCTCTAAATACATAATTTTCATCTTCATGGTGATTACTTATATTGTGAACATTTTCTTCTGCACAACTTTCTGGTAAGACTAACAATGGTCATGCTGTGATTTCTGGCTTCAAAAATACAGCAATTACACTGGCTCACCAAAAGTGCATGTTTTATAATAAATAAAATAAATCTGTGGTTCTGGTTTTTAAACTGGCAGGAAATCTTCTCTCCCTAGACAATTCTTTACAATTTACTTTTGATCAATTGGGATGTGATTATCCAATTGAAAGCTTTAATATCAAAAATAGATTTGGAACGAAGATTCTGATTGGGTAACTATGTCCCAGTTGATTACTAACAATTCACCCTGTTTTAACCTGAGAATAATTTGGTCTTCAAACAAGGAGCAATAATTGAAAATATATTAACTCCAAAACAAAATATAATGGGACAATGGTCGTGTCACTGGATTTAACATTTTATGTGATTCTGTTTTTTCTTTTTTCTGTGTATTTACTAATTTTACTTTCCCGTATACGTACGTATACACGGAGTGATACACGTAGTATAGGGAAAGTTATGTAATGCTGCGCGAAAAAATGGCCAATTTCCGGCGGAAAAAAATTCATTGCCGGGCCGTGATAACGAAAAAGTGGATAAAACCAGTTGCTAAATTAAGAAAGAAAAAAATCCCTTAACACGTGGTGTAGCCAGAACCCTCTTTTGTGGGTCATTGAATCGAAAAACCAATTGAAAGGAAAACGTCCGTCTGTGAACTCTGCTAGCGCTTAAACCATACGTACGATTTCTTCCAAAATGGATATTTCCGGGTCGATCTGATTCTAGTCGACGCTTTGAGAAAAAGATTCTGTAAAATTTGGGGGTACTTTACATGAAGCCCCCCCCCCCGACATTTTCAAAATTTTCTCAAAAACGGCTCCAAATTTTTTCTTTAAATTTCTTGTAAGAGTAGAGTAAAATATACTAATTAAGGTGGCATAAGTCCGATTTTCACGGATAACTGTGAATTTTCGAAAATTGCAAAAGCTTGAATTTTATTCGGTGTCTTCCTCCGACTACAAAATTGCAGATAGAGATTTTTTCTTCATAGTGAGTTCTTTCTTTAAGGTCATGCACATTTTTTTGAAAATTTTAGTAGTTTTCACGCAATAATGCGTACAATATGTGCAATTTCAAATAATTACAAAAACCAGATTTTCTCAAAAACGGCTCCAAATTTTTTCTTTAAACTTTTGGTAGGTATAGTGCCTAATGTATTTTATGAGATGTCAAAAACGCCTTATTGTTGTTTTTTCAGAAATTGCAAAATGTAATTTTTTGACTTGTCTCTCTCGTCGTTAATATTTACACTAGCGGCGAATTATTCATATTATTATATTTATGAGTGCATGTGCTTTAAAACGGCACATAATTTTTAAAAGAAAATTGCCATTTAGGGCTAGGTTTTTGTGTTCTTTAATATTCTAAAATTAATATTTTCGTTTTACCAAAAGGAAAACGAAAAATTAAGAAAATGACAAAAAAAATGTACTTTTGGCGGTGATAGATGGTAGCTGGCAAGAAAGAGTATGTGGCAATTCCGAATAGCTAGCGAAGACCCAAGGAAATAGAAAACTAATACGGGAAAGTCTGTGCCATTCTGTCGCACCACTAGTTTGAAAAGGCTTTGGTGTACATCAAGAAAGTTTAAAAAATGTGAAGACTTCACATCATATTAAATTTAAATGAATCATGGAGTTTGTACGTTTTGTTTTTTTGCTCTAATCAAGAACTGTGTGGATGTGGCACTTTGATCACGGCAACGGGCAGTTCTGCAGGCTCTCACCGAGTGGCAGCTCCGCTGAGGGTATGCCCTTAAAAACATCTTACCTTATAGGAGGGTTGTAAAATGCACATCATCAACCATGCACTTCTGGCTCTAACAGAAAAGTTCAAACTCATTTAATAAAATGCTCTTTTCTACGATAGTTATTTTAATATAAAATTATGGTCCAGCAACTCCAACAAATTCCTCAAATGCCACGTTTCAAGAACTTTAACTAGCAACCCCAAGGCCCTAGGTATCACAAATGACAGCTCTACAGTACAATAGCTACAATAATCTTGTCAATTTGTGCAATCACTGAAAGCATTTCAACATTAAAGTTGAAAGGAATTTGGAATGAACTGTGGAAAATCTCCCTGTGATAAAATTTTTGAAGTGGGAATATAGTGGAAGTGACGATTAACATTGACCAATTCAAAAATTCAGTCTAAAATGTCAATGGCTTAAAATGATGGAATTTTGTGTGTTAATAATAAACTCGTCACTGTTGCAAATACCTCGAATTTTGTCTCTAACTTGGGGCATTGTATGTCAGTTTTAGTCAATAAACCCATTTTTACTTTCCCATATATGTACGTATATACGTAGTGTAGGAAAAGTTATGTAATGCTGCGCGAAAATAGGGCGAATTTTCGGGAGAAAAAAAATCGTTGCCGGGCCGTGATTACGAAAAAGTGGATAAATCCAGTTGCGAAATTAACCCGAGAGAGGTGGCGCAGGGTCTCTTATGACCCCACGTATCTTTGCTTAGCTGCAGTTGTCTAATTTAGCGAGTCAGAAGCTTTGCATTTCACATACCTTTCATCACATTCTTTAGCTTTTGTCTGAAAGATTTCCAAAATTTTATATGTAATAATTCATTTGTAAATATTTGTGAAACGAACACAAACATCTTAAATTTCATACTTTTTCTTAGTTGTGTTGATTGGCTTTGAAGCATTTTCAATAAATTGTTTGTTTCTATGTGAGACAATGTTAGAAAATGAAACTTATTGAATATTTTTATACCTTTGTCGTTGAAATATTCAAGAAAATGTAAATGGAGTCTACATAAAATGAAAGTTAATGATAATATTGTCCTTTTATTTGTTTCAATTCCTCATTTGCATATTTGTTTATAATAGTGCATTAAGTTAATACGACCTTATAAATGATTTATTATTATTAAAATAACTAATTTCGCACTAATTTCGAACTAATTTCGGGACCGGCAATAAGAGTTATTGTGTCGAAAATTTGCTGACGCACGATTACAATACATTCTCTGCTTATGAAAGGTCGACAAAGTAAACAAGTGGTTCTCAATCAGCACATACTTTCTCGACCTTAGTAATGGTTATGTAATACTATTTATAACAATTTCTCATCGAATTAACATATGTCAGTCATCATTGTTTGTGAAACTCATTACAAATGGTAGAACGTTAGCTGCGAAAACTAAATATTTTCAAGCAAATATCATCACAAATTTGATAACGGCGTTTCATACACATAAATCATTCCCAACAATGAGACGGAATTTACAGAACTACAACTGCTGTCTCGCGGGGCGGAATGCTATCAAATGCATGCAATCAAATCCGATATTTCCTGATTCTTATTAGGGGAAGGTCGTGTGGTATCGGCCACCTTAGCTTTAAATATGATTTCTTAATTAAGGTTAGTTAAAATTATTCCTAAAATACAGAATATGAAACTTCAATCTCTTACTCACACACTCTATCAAAGCCGTTTGATTTGAAAGTAAAATAATATGATTATTTGGGAATAGTAAAAATCGTTGACAATTTACACGTCTGAAGAGTGGAGGGTGGTATCGGACAACTAAGTAAATAATGGTCAAATAATTTTAATGAAGTTTTTTTACAGCAATTCATCAAAGATACGCTCACTATTGAGACAAATATTTAATTGATTAATACAAAGAAAATAGAGTATTTGGTTACAAGGGAAAATAACAGTTCTTGAATTAAAAAACAAAAACTCAACTATTATGTTCAATTTATAGCTTCACAAATATCATTATTGACGGGTTTTTCTTTTGAAATGACCTTCATAATGACTATCTTCCTATTATTTCTTCCCATTTCCCGAGAATTTTACCTATAGTGTCTTGAAACACGGACAAAATCCACATTAGTATTCGAATATTACCTCCTAACAACCTACACGTAGGAAATATAGAAAAGTGAAGAGAAGGCGAAGAAGTAACTGTCCGGTACCATCCGATTCTACTTTGTCCGATACCACCCGAACGACCATCATCCTTCAGAAGAATTCAACACAGATATAAATTGTACAAACAAAGTTGTACTGCCGTAACGTAACAAATACTCCTAAATAAACATACTAGTCACAGTAGAATGTATTTAAACTTATCCTAAGAAAAGTTTCATAGCTCCAAAGTTATCTTCGTACACCGGTCAGCATGAAAAAAACGTAATGCGTGTCGCTATAACCAAACTGATCGATGTACTCACCTCATACGGCGTAGGCAAAGCTAATTCGTGTCCAGGAACACACTGACAGTGCAGCACGTGCTACCACCAGTGCCCAGTTCCCTAAATTACTTTTGTCTGATACCACCCGCTGTCCGATATCAGACGACCTTCCCCTACATTTAAATCGTATTTTTAAGAGAGAAAACCTAATAGGGCTCATTTCAATTATGGTTTGCGGATTGTTTGAAAGAAAATACATCAATACCTACATTTAAAATTAAAATACATTCCTCGCATCACGAATAAAAAATATGGATTATCAAGTAGGTTTTAAATATTTTCTAAAAGATTAATTTGTAAACGTCTAACAATAGCTTTAATGTAAGAAACGAACAAAGAAATATGAAACAATATATAAATTCTAACTTGCGTAGTATCCAACTGCCTCCTTACACCTCACAAATTACGTTCAGGAGACGCAGTAAATTCGAAATGGGCGACTTTGATACCACCAAAAAAAAAAAACCTTATATTTTCGAAAATTTGAACATGACCTTATTTGAAGATGTTTGAATTGATGATTTTATGAACTCATTTCATTAAGAAGAAAATGTTATGTTCACAATTGTAGTTGTACGAAGACGCCGAAAAAATAACTTTTGCAATTTTCAAAAAAATCAGAATTTTCAACGAATATGAGGCCTAAACCTTTCTCTTACGAGTCACTTATGCTATCCGAGGTCAAAATTTATTCAAAAAATTTGGTGCCGTTTTTTGAGAAAAAATTAAACAAAATTAAAAACTAGCTTTATTTTACGCAAAATTACGCGAAAAATACTCAAATTTTCGAAAAATTATACATCTTACATGACCTCATTTCAAAATCTGTAATAAAGGAACAGATTTCATTATAGGAAAATATCTCTATTTTGAACATTTTAGTTGTAGGAAGATGTCGATAAAACATTGAACTTTTGCAATTTTCGAAAAATCGGAGTTTTCAACAACATGAGATCTGCTCCATTCTCTTAAACGTTCTTTACGTTATCCAACAACAAATTTTAATCAAAAATGTTGGAGCCATTGTTTTGAAAATGTTTCAGGGTCTTCATGTAAAGCATCCTTCAGAATTAAAATATCGGTTTTAAATTCAAGGGGCTGTGGCATCAGTCAGATCGCTCGAGGAAAATCAATTTTGGAGAAAATCGGCTGAACGGTTTAGCCACAAGCGTTGTTCACAGACAGACGGACAGATCAACACCACTTAGACATATATTATAGGTGGTGTTCGACAGACGGACAGGCGGAGATACGTTTTGACGTCAACCAATTTTTCAGTATCAAGGACCCACAGAACATGGATTTATGACTACACGATTTTTTTTCTCTAAATTTATCAACTGAATTTATCCACTTTTTCGTTACCAGAGCCCGAGAAATAGTGAGTACCCCTGCAGCATTGCACTGCGTAAGAGGTAGCCAGAAAGTGTAAGGGAAAAGATCGGATCAGAGTTTGCAACAGTGTTGTCAAGGTCGATGCCACGAGCGGGAGTCCGTGGCACGAGTGCCACAACGAAATCGTCTCTCCACGCAGTTATTAATTAACCCTGCCGCAAGAGACAACGCCATCACTATTGTAAAACGGTGTGGTTACTAATAATTTCCTTTTCCGACGCTAGTGATGTGGAGAAGCTTGTGGTATGGCACGGTGCCGCGAGGCGTGTCACTGCCTCCAGTAGCAGACATTGACACCACTGGTTTACAGGGATAATGTCAATACGATGTTATCTGCAATTTTTCGTGACATCTCGAGATCAGCCCGACCTCAATATCAGATGTCGCCGTGCACTTTTACCTTGTATCCTTAAGGCAGGCCTGCACAACGCCTGCTCCCGCGGGCATTCTGCACTTGCGAGCCGCTCGTCTGCCCGTGGCAGCGCCGAAAGTGCAAGTAGTGGGGAGTAGGAAGCTTTGCGGGGAGGGGAGAAGTCTGACGTGGCACGACGCGGCGCGTAGATTGAATGCCTGGACGTCTAATAATGATCCATGCTTCAAAATTAAATGCCCATTTGTTTAAATGGATTATGTCCAGTAATTCAAGTTACCAGGGTCATAATTCACTGTTTACGTTCTGTGCACTGCAGCAATAGCTTTAAAATATATGCTTATATATATATATATATATATATATATATATATATATATATATATATATAAGAAAAAATATTATTTAGTTCTATCTAACACAAAATTGCAATTTAATAATTGATTGTTCACCAGGAATGTTATAATCTCCAAATCATAGAAAAATGAACAAAATCATGAGAGTAATCTCTCACATCAAGATTGACACAAAATAGAATATGTGGCAATTCCAAGAACGGTAATGTTTAATAGCACATTTGTGACCATTTTTCCCCATTATGAAACTGAATACAAGAGATCAACGAGCAAACGTTTGTGACGATATGTTGCGGACAATCATAAGATAATCATGGGTATTGGTTAAATAGAATGCAAAGGGCTTTATATTTTTATACGATCTCGTACACGACTCTACTCTCTTGTCAGAAATTAGAACAGAAAATAATCATGATTTTTTTAAGAACAATATGTTTTTTCTTTGAGAGAACCGTCTTATTCAATTAAACATAGTTAATAAAAAATAGTTTATTGCTGTCATCATCAAACAAAAACAATTCAGTATCAAAATTTTGTGTTTAGCACAACACTAAATTTGTGATTACATCGTAGCAAAGCGAATTACATTATAAGCCCTACAAGCAATTATAATACTTGGTGTCGAAATCTAATATGTATAATTCGTTGTAGTTTCATATTTCGCCCTGTCATAAACCGAGAACAAACATTTGCAATATAATACAAAAGACAATATTACTTGAACTGTATATGACCGACATGTTCTTGCCGATTACTCTTTAAATTTACGCGCTATCTTTCGAATTGCGCATTCTGATTGGTGGTCCCCACTCTTAGATTGGGTCTCATCCCCACCTTTCATCGATTTTCTCATTTGCACCCGAGTTGCCCGCACACAGCTCCTGAGGTCAGTGAAAGTGCAAAATGCTGTGCAGGTCTGCCTTAAGGTGTCATTCATAACAGCATACGGCTACACAATATTACAATCAGAGAGTATATAACAATAGTATATGAACCTGCAAAAGTGTTTCCAACCAGCAAACATGTTTTCTCCACTTTGGAATTTGAATCCAAGACCGTATACTTAACACGCCACATAAGTTACCCCTAGCTACACGGTACGCACTTGTACTCACACATTGGTGTAAATATTATCGACGTGATAGTTTTTAAATGCATTTTTTATATTCCAGCATTATAAACGACTTTTCTGTTGCAAGAAATCGTTCATAATCAGGTGTTTTATGGCACAAATGGTGACGTATTAGATTTTAAGGCTCGAATGTTTGCGTCATCACACATTCAGCCAATCGCAGCGAGAGAATTAGCAGGAGGTAGAGGTAAACAGAACAGCCGACCACAGTTTTCTCGCACAGATGTCAAATACCCGAGACATCACAGGAAAGTTCTTCGCAAATTTAAGTTTCATTCTTTTATAAATTTATAATGCTGTCATACAAATAAATAACGTAAGCAACTCGTTTATAATGTTGCTTTATTGCATTCGTACGAATTTGAAAACTCGCTCCTAATGTCACTTGTTTTCAAAACATGTACTCATATAATAAAGCTTAACATTATGAACTAATTGCATAAACTACTATTGTGATTAATACATTATTTCATGTTTCCGGGTCTCTTTCGATTGCTAAGATCATTAGTCCCGTACGTGTAATCCATGCTGTTTCCTCTGGAGGTAGCAGCGATTTTCCCCGCTGGATGGCGAGATCCGGCGTCGACCTACAAGTCGGCTTAGCAGATTTTACCCCTACCAGGTATCTCCCACCAGCGGGGCACCGGATCAAAGCTCCGACCTCTGTGGTAATGTAGAGCATGTCTGTGCAAGTATATGTAAGTAAGGGTTGAGGATAAGGTCTTGTCGTGGGACTTCCTCTGACCAGTCCTTAGGAAGATTATAGGACAAGTTGGTCGAAACGTCGGCATCACAGCCACCAAGGCGGCATCACCCGGACAGTCACGAGCACTCGCAAAGTAAATTATTGTATTTCAATTAAAACAAAGTGTCCCTTTAAGGTTTAAAAGAGAGGGGGACAGTGTTATCCAATCGGGAGCTTCAATACCAAATATTTAAGTCGTAACGAATCTTGCGAATGGATAATAGTATACCCCTTTCCTGTCAGCTCGTGACCTACAAGGGACACTTTGTTTTAATTGAAATCGGAGCATAACGACGAGAGACGTCAAAAAATTAAATTTGTGCAATTTTTGGAAAAATGAAAGAATACAGCGAAATGGCGTTTGTGTCGTTTTAGTCAGTGCATTTAGCACTATCCGTACAAAAAGTTAAAAGAAAAAAATATACTTTTTGAGGAAATCTTGTTTTTAATGTATTTTAATATAATACATTTTCACTCAAAATTACGGGGAAACTATAATTTTCAAAAAATGTACATTAATTAAAGAACTTATTGTAGAAAACCATTAGAAGAAAAAATCGCAATCTTCAATATTGTAATTGTAGGAAGACGCCAAATAATTCAAGCTTTCGCAATTTTCGAAAATTCAGAGTTAACAATGAAAATCGGACCTTCACCATTATTCTAAGTGCATTTCGCTATATTCTTACGAAAATTATAAAGAAAAAATTCCAAGCCATTTTCGAGAAAATTTTGAAAATGTCCCAGGGGCTTTATGTAAACGTATCCGCAAATGTTTAGAGAATACTTTTCAAAACCGCAGAGGTTTCTGATGGTCCAGATCGACCTGGGAGTATTCATTTTGGAAAAAATCCTACGAGTGATGTCATCGCTAGTGTTCACAGAGGGGCTGGTAGACAGAGTGAAGGATGTTTTGCCGTAAACCAATTTTTCAGTACCAAGGTTCCACAAATGGTGGGCAACCCAAGAAGAGGAAGGATTCAAGTGAGATGATGTAATTTACTACATATTGGATATGATTTATTCATTGCGTAACTTTCTCTATACAACGTACAGGGTGTTCGGGGAGGAAACGTCGAAACTTCGAAAATAAGCTCTTAAGACAATTCTAAGCATATTTTGTCTAATAAACTACGTGGATATTCCGAATGGTTGGGCAGCAATGAGTACTCAAAATTTGATTTGAAAAAATGATTTCTAGGCAAAAATTTGCATTATGGAGGAATAGAATCACTTCAGAAACATATAAATTGTTTTTTATTTACAAAAGAAATGAATACATTTGCTCAGACAGAAAAATTAAGCGAGAAATAAAAAAGCAGTCGAATCGTGTAAATTGGGTGCTTTTTTATTTCCTCCCCGGACATTCTGTATATTATTCCGGTGTATATTAGTGTTCTGTGAATTTTGGAAAGTACATTTCCGTCGTTTGATGGAGCAGCAACCTCCAGTTTGTTGTGGTATCCACCGCTCTTGATATGTAATGAAACTTAGCAATTCATGTAAAATATTAAAAATAAGTTCAAAAGTCTATCTTCAAACATTACTTGCATAATGTTATGCGTAGGGTTCGTGTCAGGTATATTCACCTCCCGCTCACGTACGTTGAGGTTTTGATTTCTAGTGAGCGGTCCAGTTTTTGTATCAGTTATGCATTGAGACAAATGACGGTAATAGAATTCATACAAAACAAAATATAACTTGATTTCGAAAATACGGTTATGTCACTCCAGCATTTTGCCCCAAGAACTAAAATTTGGACACGTTTTACACAAATAAAATTATTTTATTTCGAAAATGGTATGTATTGCAATAATGAAAGACCTTACACACACACACACACACACACACACACATCCATATTCACAACAACGCTTACATACTATCATCGTGGTGATGGGATTCGGTGGTGCCATTATGGTTAGAGATGCACACACCGAGAGAGATTGACAGATACTTCCCTCCAAACCGGCCAATATTGTGCAAAGGATTCATTAAATGCACATTTTGAATTAAGAACCTGAAATCAAATGAAAATAAATGTTCCAAACGCCATAAATAATGCATTCTATGCCTTCAACTTGTGTAGATTCAACCATGGCGTAAATATAATGGTGAAGCGGTGCGCCGGCACTCTCCACGCCTCCTCTGCGCGTGACGTCATTTTGGAGGTTCGCGCTCGGCGAGCGCAGGGCAGGCGTGTGTCTTCCTCCGTCTGAGTTACGTTACGGAGGTTCTGCTAAAACTTGAGGCATCCGTATCTTTATCAGTTTGTGTTTCATTGTATAACTCGTCTTTACAACTCTAAATGTAGCAGGTATTTCTATTTTTACAAAATAAATGGGCCACCTATTTTAGGAAAGAAAGGGACCTCAGACAAAGTTATTTTTCATTAACGTAGGAATTACCCATTTTATTGCTGTTTTATTATATTTTATTGTCTTATTTATGTTTCGAGCTGAAGCAAAGAGAAAAGAACTTGCATATCCCGTCCTACCTGTGTTTAATTGCAGTTGGACTGATGAAAGATAATGTCTGACCAAAAATCTAGTTCCTTCACCCTGAATTCGCTAGATGCATTAGGGATTGTTAATAATATTAAATAATTTCTCAATAAATACTACTATTATTTTGCATTCTTATCATTGTCATTAACTTCTTCAGTTGTTCTTCTAATTGCACTTTCTCTAAACAGTTCAGAATATTTTCTTTTCCATATTCTAATTTCATCACGTAACTCGTTTATTGTTTGTGTTAAATCAATTTGAAGACCATCTCCACAAACTGCGTTTTCATTAACTGACTCCTCTGGAACACTATCCGTCACATCCATTGTTGCTAGTGATAACAGTACATCCACTAATTTGTGCATATTCCTTGAAACTAGTCGAATGGTTCAACTAGGATTTATTTTTTCAAAACCAATAGGCAACTTCTCGGTAGGCAGTACGTCAGGTTTTAAGTTTCGACTTTTCTGTGGTGTATAATTTAATAATACCTGACGCAATGGTATTGCAAAGTTATCCTAAGCAAAGTATAGAACAAATACGCCCTGAAAATAATTACAATTAACGTCACTATAATAAAATAATTTACGGAAACAAAAGATACCTTAATTAGTTAACACCGTTATTTACATTGATCTTATCCTTTCTTCTAGAAACATTTATCCACGCTTCACATAAATTGGCATCTTTCGGGAAAGAAAAATACTGAATGTCTGTTCCCTTCGTTTTCTTGTTCTAATTTGTGCAACCAAAAATAGCGCACGACGGCATTGTTTATTTTATTTCAATATCAATTCAAGATATGTTCACCTCTCTGCCACTAAAAAAACAACTAGAAAACTACTAACATAAAGTAAATCGCGATTACAAAACTTCGGCGTGTACTCAACGAGCGCGTACCATACAATCTCACTAGGCGCCAAGCAGGCGAGCATCATCGTGACGTCATGCGCAGAAGAGAACGAAATTTCGTTCGGGATCCGTCTCACCTTTATTCTTACACTGTGCTTTCAACAATATGTAAACTTCATAAAATTATATTGCAGATAGAGACAAAGACAGAAGGACAAAGACAGACGTGTTGTCCCCTCGGATGTCGTGCAGCGGTCGGCGTCCGAACCCCCCACCTACTGGTCGCCGCTCCGAAGACCTCGTGTTGAAGCAAAGGGCCAAAGAGTAAATGGAGTAAACGCAGTAATAAAACGAAGAGCGTTATGTAGTGCAACACGCAGGAGAGCACCAGACACCGGAGAATACGCTAATTGGCCGCCCTTTGGTTTCAAAATAATTTCATATACATCATTTTTGCTGCGATATCTCGTATATTGAATGTCATTAAAAGGAAACTGTATCTTCCTAAGATATTTTTCGATTATCTGGGGGTTGTGTAATCGTACAAGCTACGCACGAGCCGCCACTGGTGGGAGTAGATATTAATACTGCGATGTATCGTATGACCCATCGCACATCGCCACCCCAGCGTCACGCCACATTAGCAGAAGCTCGGACGGACAACCGGCCTCCCGCCTCGCCTGATTAGTTCCGCCCAGCTGCGTAGGTTTCCCGAACCCTGAACAATAAATCTAACCCTCTTTGTGTCTCCAACAAATGATAGATTTCTGGAACAACCGTATTAGGGACACGTGCGCTAGCACACAGTACCATAATCCCTAAGGCCCAATAAACATACCACCGTCACAGCAAGAAAGCCGCGCGCGCGCTTCTCCGTTCTTGACAAAGCCGCCCAATGACAAGCCAGGAGGCGAAGGTCGCGACATAGCGATGCTCATCTTACCCAATCAGGTAACTAAAAGAATAGAAGATTCTGGAATCTAGCAAACCGGCCTATCAAAACGCTTAATAGAAGCACGTGACAACTCATGCGCGGTGCGAAAGGAAGGGGGGATCGAGGCCGTGTAGGGGGAGAACGCTCGAAAATCGAGAGATGAGGAGAAAAAGCACAGCAGAGGGCGGTCGAGCAGAGATTAGCAAAAAGATCACGGTAGAGGACAGAATTAGCAGGAAAGTGACAGTAGAGAGCGGTCGAGCATCGGTTATTAGTGAAATCACGAGAGAGAGCAGCGGCGAAAGACTAACAGCAGTTCGTGAGAGACGAGCATTGTGCCGATAGCAACGAGATCCGCCCGGCCTTCACTCAGCAGCGGAATTTATTCCGCATGCCAGGCTGGGACTGAAGGGATCCACACCCTATAATTAATTACAAGGGTGCATAGCCAGACTTTGGCTTGCAACATTACATGCGGTCCAGGCGACGTTTGACGACCTGAGACGCGCGCCTGCTTCAAGTCATCGCTGCGCGGACGCTCAACGCCGACTCCTCGCGCGCCGGAGCATTCATCCCCGGGGCCACTGTGACCGTCAGGCACGCGTTCCAACGCTCCAGCGTCGCCCCTGAGGACCCGGCCGCGACAGCCCATCGGTCGGCGAGCAATCCCGTTCGCGGTGACGTAACTACCACATCATCATCATCTTTATGTTAGTGTCCATCGCCATCACTTATCAATAGCCAAGGACTGTCTCTTTTTTAATAAATGTGTTCCCGCCCTTTTGGCCGGGTGAAAAAGTCAAAAATCTAAGAGAAGTGTTTCATTATTACCATAAGCAAAAAACAAATGCAATCCTTCGACCCAGGGCACTCACCCCTGAGACGCTCAACGCCGGCGAAAAGATAGCGGGTAAGTGGACATGCGCTTGGCGCCCCTCAAATAAATTTAGCGTGTGTTCTCTCTGCTATCCGGGAACGACCGTCACACCTTCAGCGTGACGGCGCTTCTACCCTGTGATGTGACCCCCTCCGGTTTCATTTCAAAGAATCGGCACCCGACGTGGGTGGTTGCATTACAATACCACGCAGTTTCAAGAAATTCAGATTTATTGATGTTTCCGGGCGCGTCTACGTAGGTCATTAGTCCCGTAAGTGTAGTGCGTGTTTTCTCTCGGGAGGTGGCGATGATCTTTTCCCCGCTGGATGGCGTGATCTGGCGCCGACCTACCGTCGACTAGCGGGGTTTTCCCCTCAACCAAGTATCTCCCGCCAGCGGGGCACCGCCCCAGCCGGGACAAACTGTAAGCTCCCGACCGGTCTCCCGGCATGTGTGGTAGTGTAGTGCATGTTAGTGTAGGTGTGTGTGTAAGAGGAGAGGATAGGACAAGAAAGAGGAAGGAAAGATCGCGCGCGGTCCGTGGCCCGTTTGTTAGGGTACTGCTCCGGCATTCGCCTGGTGTTGATCGGAGAAACCACGGAAAACTACCGATCAGAGCAGCCGGCCGCTAGAATTCTCCTCCAGACAGCGACTTAATTCGACCTAGCTGACAAGCTAGTGTCGAAAATCCTGCCACCGTCGGGACTCGAATCTAGGACCTCCCGGTCAGAGGGACTGCAGTGACATCAGGTTGATGCACTGAGCCGTATCTCCCGGTCAAGAAACTCAGCAACTCTCTTTAAGGGCAAAGGCCTCCTGTTTCAGCTGGGTGAAAAGCAGGGTTGATTCGTACATTCATATTTAATTAGATTGGCGTCTGATAGATCATGACAAATTTAAGTTGTAACGAAGCTCCCAATTAGATAATTGCGTCCAGCTGATGATCTGTCGGAAGTCACTCTATTTAAAATAGAAGTACTCGTATACGTCGACATACTGGTATACCTGGCAAACTTGCGTATGTGGTGTACAGAGGTGTATCTACGGTACGGCAGGTATGGCACGTGGCATGGGCGCCACTCACTAAGGGCGCTATTTACAGTGTACCCGCTTGAACAAATAACAACAACTCTCATTTGAAGCATCCTGTCGGGGGCGAAAATTCGATACTTGCCATGGGCGCCTGAATGCCTGGATACGCCTCTGGTAGTGTAATCTAGTTTTCCACCCGCACTCTGCTACAGTCTACAGCTGGTAGCATGTGACCACTGGGATTTCTAACCCTTCTACTGAAAGAAGAGGAGACGTTCAGAGGTAGTGAAACTTCAGGAGAGGAGACTCAGAACTACCATTCAGAAGATTGAGATGCGATAGCCAGCGTGACATCAGCGTCAGTTGAATATAGCGCATGGCAACACAAAGAAAGGCCACGAACTTGAACTCTGGCTCGCCGACGCCTCTGCTGCTGTAACCCATGGTGTAAAGAAATCTGTGGGCTCCTCCGGTGCACCGATTTTTCCTCGTTCTGCGAAGTACGAATTTGCGTCACGAACCACGTGACCACAACAAGAGCACTTCGTTTGAATAGCCTGACCAGGCTTTGGCCGCCATGTTGCATGGAGAGCGAGAAGCTTTGAGAAACATTTTGAAAGTGGCATGAAGTGACAATTTTGAACGGTGACCAACCAAAAATAACACGATGAAGGTGTAATTGAAATAAAATATGCAATATTAAAAACATGCTTCATACGTCGTTGCAATGACTTGTAACAATGTGATAATAATTGTATCTGACTGCGTTTAAAATGCCCGATAATATTATAACGCAAACTGGTGCCTGAAGCTCATTGGCTGAGGTGGATTTGATGCGCGAGAGCCACGGTGTAAGATATATAGGTGTGTTCATTCGCAGTCTAAAACTGAAGCTTATGTGAGGCTAGTTCTCACAATTCTCGCATATAAGTGCTGCGATCTTCGGGTCTCATTTGAGCAAGGTCGTGATTGGTCGTGATCCATTCGACCGCTCTCTGGCCAGCTGATTTCAAATTTCAAATCAGTGATTTGTCGTTTCGCGGTGGAATTGGTAAAGTCTAGAGCGAACAGTTACGAAAATGGGTAGTAAATGTTTTGTAAAACTGAAATAGCCACAATTTAAGATGTCATCTTAAGATGTATATCTTCCACCGTGACCCAAACCGATCGTGCGCACCGTACAAGCGAGAAACTAGCCTCAAACTGGCGTCAGAAAATTTGCCCCAAAGGCGGCTAGTTAACACACCTATGTATCTTACACCGTGTAAGACCCCACCCACCTCTTTCCACCATGCTGAAAACCAATGCTGCTCGAACGCCGATTCGATAGTGTCGAGATGTAGCGGTTCTTCCTAGCTCGCGTGTGTGAGGTAGAATGCGGTCTGCGGACCGACGCATTTATCGAAATTATTTCCAATACGAACAGAGAAGAAAATGCAGTTTTTATAAACAGTAAATCAAAAATATTTAACCAGAGAATATAAATGCAACTGAAAGTATTTTTGGACCATGGCATTCAAAATAGAGTGTATTAACCAAATGGAAACAGCCTGATGTTAATTTACGAGAAAAAAATTGGACATATTTTACAAAGCACTGTTTTTGATAAATAAGGATTTGATAGTCCTCTCAATTACGCAATTAATTTGATTCTCATAATGTTACAAGGTAATGTGCAGAACGACCGTAAAGTACTTGAATTTCGGGAGATATGTTTCTTAAATTCGTGTATTGTCATCCAATTGGTAAATGCTTTTGAAAACATGTTTTCCTTTACTTTCTATTGATTTTATTAATTAATCTTCCACTCAATGTAACTTTTAACATTACTTATAAATATATTTGTGATTATGAAGATGTTTACTTGTTTATTTATGCAGAAATTTCTTACCAGAACTTTTCCATATTTGTTTGCGTGTCGTTTATCAATTTATTCCATACAGCGGTCCCCACAAACACCGTCGATATCAAAAGAGTACTACATCCATTTTTAATCTAGTCAACAAACGCTCTAAAGCCCTGACTCGACTGAGAACCATGATGGAAAGACATGGGTGAGCTACTACGTATCGTATCCGGCTTCAGCCAATGTGCTTCAGGTTGCGCCGCAATAATAGCAGAAATTTTAAATGCAGCCAGATACCAACATTATCACCTTGATACAAGCCATTGAAACTGATATATGATGCATTTACTTTAAATATTGCATTTTGCACACCTTAATATTGTACATCTTAGTACACCTTAATATTTTTTTTGGTTGGAAACCGTTGAACATTCTCACTTTATGCCACTTTCAAAATGCTTCTCAAAACGTCTCGCCCTCTATGCAACATGTCGGCCAGCGTCTGGTCTGGGTTTCCAAATGAAGTGCTCGTGCTGTGGTCACGTGGTTCATGACGCAAACTGGACTAGCGCAGAATGAGCAAAAATCGTTGCGCCGAAGTAGCCCACTCATATCTTTCCACCATGCTGAGAACCAGCGTGTGCAGCCAGCGCACCGAAACTCCCACGAGTTCCGGCAGCTGGCACGCGTTGATGAGTAAGCGCTGATAATTTTCGCGGTCGTTGTGTCCGCCAACATTTGAAAACGTCGCGCAATCAAGCTGCTGAGTGACATCATTCGGCGCCGGGCCCTGTCGAGTCGGAAACCAGTGTCCTACGTGCAAGGATGTTTATTGATACATCCCTTTCAGAGAGATGGCACACGTCTATTGGAAAGCCAACGAAAAGAACGAAAGGTACTAACGGAACAGCGAGATATATTCTTAAGAGATAGGAAAAGAATTTGAACAGAATTTTAAAAGAACCGAAAATTTTGGGAATGTGACAAATCACTCACATTCATTGGGCCACTGATAAGTGAGCCGAAAATGACACGGTTTCCAAAACGCTCCGACGACCGTTTATCATATACGACTTTTTATCAAACACTTTTGTGTGTAGAATTTCTTTTTTTTATCCGTCAGGGGACCCACTGCACAGTCTGCCAATGAAAAGTTTAGACAACTTATTTCATAATAAAAAGACACAAAATAATATCTGATTTTACAGTTTATCTTCAAATTGAACATGTGAGGGAATATGCGAGGAACGCGTGTAGAGTCGTACAAGAAATCTAGGAAAACAAATGAGGAAAGGTAGGAAATCAAGTAAGATTACATGTGAAGAACGTGCGGGGAACTTGCATGAAATCATGCTTGGGGGCACGTGGGGATCGAGTTACGTTTCTTAAGCTATGTGTGTAACAAAGACCTGATACTTTCTCCTGTAGGCAACAGAGAAAGTATGTAAATATTGTATTCAAATGGTTTATAGCCACTTATAAACATTTTTATTACACATCGATATGCTTTCATTTTTTATTCAAAGTCATAATACATTTCTAAAAATTGTAAAATATACTTAACAATAAATACATGAAAATGTACGCGATGTCATGCCTTGCTGTGTAGTAAAGAATCATAATGCACAGTTAAAAGTCAGGGAATGAATGTTGTTTGATTCATTTTAAAATTATATCAAAGCATGTTACTGATAATAAAGTCAATAGAATGCTAGACGAATCCAGTAAAATTTGCGTGTTCGTAGAGGAATCTTAGAATGTCTTTGTCGATGAAAAGATGTATTTCTCGTATTTTATCTTATATAATTTCGATCAGGAATAGAGGATTCTCCTGAAAATGAGGATGGATTTGAATGCTGCTGTGATGTCCAAGACCACGCTGAAATCATAATATTCAGTTAAGTTTGTATTCAGTCTCTAATAGGATTCACGATTGTGCGTTTTAAGAAATGAGGTGCGTGAGTACTCCCCATGCAAGCAACCGCCACAGTAAACAGATGTCAGTAGAGACTGTGTTCATTCCGGTTACCTTCCGAAGGATATTGTAGGGCAACGCTGGAGAAATCCCCCAGGGTATGCCGATTCTCCGAGAAAGTAATCGGAAGCGCATGGTGTTGTTGCTGATGGTGGTGATGGTGGTGCGCGTCGAGGTGGTGCACGTGCGGCTGGCGGCGCGGCTCCACCAGCAGGGGCACGTAGGCCTCCTGCACGTAGACGGGCACCCACTGGTGGGTGGTGTCGAAGGGCGGTGGTTGGGCGGGGGCGTGCGGCGGCGCGTCCGCCGGGGCCGCGGGCGGTTGCTTGAGGTCGGCGGGCGCGTACGGCTGGATGAAGATGACTTGCGTCGGCTGCTTATGTACGCGCAGCGGCACCAGATGCACGTCCCTGGGCGGCGCGTACGGGATGGGGTCGACGTTGCCGCGCTGGATGCTGACGGACGAGTACGGGTCGCCGGACGCCTCTTGCACCGACTCCGCCCCGGCCTCGCCGGCCTCGGCCTGCGTGGCGGGGGCGGCGGAGGGGGAGGGGGAAGGGTGGCGGGGCGGGGCGAAGGTCGGGGCGGCGACGGGCGCAGGGACGGCCGGGCGCGGCGATGGCGTGGACGACGACGACGCGCGGTACTTGGCGGTCCCTCGCTCGCCCGAGTGCGCCGTCTTGGCGCCGAACTCCAGGTTGCTGGCGGCGGCGGCCACACCCTCGCCGGGCGCGCTCGCCGGGGGCGCCTCCGTCGACGGCGTCGCCGTGGGGGCGGCGGTCGTCGGCGCCGACGAGCCGATGTACTCTCTGGTCGTCGGCGCCGGCGCCCCGCTCCTGACGGTCTCTCTGGTCGTCGGCGCCGCCGACTCGCCGCTCCTGACGGTCGTCGCGGGCGTCTTGGGGCTGGTGGCGGCCTGCGTCTGGTTGGCCAGGTTCCTCGCCCTGGTCCTGGCCGCGAGGCGCCGCGCCGCCGCGGCGGTCGTCCTGCGGGGCACCGTCTCCGCCGGGTAGTCGTTCTTGGAGGTGTGGATCGGCTGGAAGTCCAGCACGCGAGACTGTCTCACGCTGGCCGACTCGGCGCTGTCGCCCGCGCGGCTGCGGAGAAGCACCCTGCCCAACAGCAGCCTGCTCTGGAAATCAAAGTCGTTATCCGGCTCGTTCTCTATGGAGATGGAGCGCGTGCGGATCTCCTTGCAAGGGATGTGGTTGACTTCGGAGGACGTCGCTAGGAGGACGTCCTCCGGCCTGAACGGGATGGCGGGGGAAGGCTTGAACTGGGAGGTGTCCACGCGCCCGCCGCCGTAGTCGTTCAGGCGTTCGCTGAGGGTTGGGACCGTGGAACTGGAGTTACTGTGCGATCCGTTTTCATTGTCGTCGAAAACGAGGTCCAGTTCGATGGATCTGATGATCTCCACGTCGCCGCTCGCGGCCTTGCCGGGGGCGTCGGGGGCGGTCTGCTGCCAGGGCGCGCGGTGCAGCGTGGTCTCCGCCGCCATGGAGTCCTCCGCCGCCGTCACCGCCTGTGTCGTCGTGGGCGACACGGCGGGCGCGGGCGCGGGCGTGGAAGTGGGCGTGGGCGTGGATGACGGTGAGGGCGGTAGCGCCAGGCTGCCGCTCAACGCGCACAGGACCGCCAACGAAGCTGTCGCCCACATCTGCAACATACCATACACATACACCACAACATACCATTGTGGTCCACGTATTAAGCTTCAAGGAGAAAATGTGCACTTTATATTTACTAATATATCCTTCCACAGTCGAAATGCACGGAGTTTTAATCAATTTAAAATCTGAATATGTACATATTCAGTTTTAAATATGCCCGTGAGTCGTATTTTTATAAATTCAAAACTCTCCAAAATATAAATGATTTTAGACAGCTTCATGTAAATGTTCAATTTGTTAATAAATTTTAATTAAAATGAAATCTATTTGCTAATGCCCGTTTTAAAATTAAACAGTTAGAGGAAATCATTTTCTTTATTTACGAACAGAATTTATCCACTTTTCCATTACCAGGGCCAGGCAATAAGAGTTTTTCTGCCGAAAATTTGCCGTTTTCCAGAGTACGATTACAATACTTTATCTTCTTACGAAGTAAATGTGAGGTAGTAAAATAGTTTATTTTTCATAACAAAAAACTTGAATCGTAAATATTTAACGGAGAGCGGCCTCTTCCTTGGAGCCTTGCTGGGTAATGACGTTAGATGTAACTTATTCAGTGACGCACTAAGTATGAGCATTTAGTCGGCACACGCAGTGAGAGAATAGGCGGAATGCCACAATAAAGTATTTGCATTTTTCAGTTCAAGTCTAAAAAGTTTTTCTTTTATTTTTTCCGACTTCGTGGATATCTAACGAAACCATAGTCACCTCTCAAAAGTGAGGAGGCTGTACAGTTTTCTTTCAATTTCTGCACGGTTTGGAAATTAGCAATACAGATTGATAATGATAAGAGCGAATTCAAAAAATTGTACCGGAGGGCAACTTCCCTGTTTTTAGGAAATAAGAAAATAATTTCTGTATTATTGATTTATTACAAAGTCATACTACTGACAATTCTCAATAAACAATTCTGTCACACACACACACACACACAGATATATATATATATATATATATATATATATATATATATATATATCAACATAAAAAAGAACTAAATAGACGTCTTAAGCTCCACTGGAACACTACGTGGTATAATTTTCCAAGTCACCTCCACAAAATTAGAAGCATTTTTGATAATGACGCTCCTTCAGTACAAACAAGAAAAGAAGAAATTGCTTTCACAAGACCTGTATTGAACATAGCCGTCTTACTCATTCACATTTCTTCAAAAAATAACTTCCATTACTTTGTCCTTGTAACATCCCCAGAACTATCCAACATATTTTAATAGAAAGCCCGCTGTATTCAGACTCACGTATTACTCATTTGCTTACAAATAGTCTCCCCAAATTACTGATTGAAAAATCTCAAGTATATAATGTTTTCAAATTTCCAAAAGATGTAAATTTATTTAACGCACTGTAAAGAATTGTATGTATGGTCGCAAATGACCTTGCAGGTCATGCAATCAAAAAAATAAAGCATATTTAAAAAATTCAACTTCGAAAGCAATAACGATATGAAAATGTGTTAAAGTCCAACAAGATATTCTTCAATCAGGCGTTTTCGTAGCCAGATTTTTAAATGATGGAACACCGAAAAACTAATTTTCGCGCATGGAAAATGTTTGGCTAACTTAACACTAGAACGTTCGACGTACCCCTTTTGACCCATTTTAGATTTTTGTGATCTGCCATAAGCGTAATTTTTATTTTGTGAAGTTAGTATTTAATGACTTTTCATAATTTGAATGTATTAATAACACCACCAAATTTTATTGAGCGGATTATATTGTATATTTTGAGTTATAAAGTGGACCTGGTAAATGATATAAGGGCCGCGTAGTATCAACTATAAATTTTATTGCATTTTCAAAATGCAACAATAAAACATATTAGTTTCAAAGTAATACTACAAACGATTTTTTATTTTGACATCTACCCTATTTCCCAGTTTCACTTCACAATTCATCTCAAACATTTAAATTTGCTAGTTTTGGCACACTGCTATTTTGCATGGAGAGAATACGAATGGGTAAGCAATGGAATTTTGCGGAAAGCAAAGAATACCTTATCGGAAAACAAACGTTAAGTTAAATTAAGTTAATGCCTTATTTTACGTGGAGCGACTAAGGCCATCAGGCCCGCTCTTCCGTCTGACCACGCAAAGGGTCCCCCCCGATAAGATGGTAAAAAGTTCCCCTCAACCAAATTACATATGAGTGGTTACACTATAATTCTAACATAAAAATAATACTTTTGAAAGGTTTCTTAGCCTCCGTCCTACCACCCACACCCCTATACAGCCAAAAACGTGGTTTTTGAATTTCAATTTTTTTCGACAACTGAACACTATTTTATCAGACTGAAAAAAATATGATAAATAAGAACACAACTTGGACTATCAGAAAAATATTTTTCAATATTTTCTCAAACCCAAATTCGAACACAAAAAAATATTTTCGAAAAAAAAGATCAAGAAATATTTTTTACTGTGTCTTAGAAGCCTGTAACAGGCTCGAAAAAAATGTCAAAGGTTTCTCTTTACACACAAATTGTTGTTTATTTTTTTCAGATTTTTCCGATTACTGGGCTGCAGTTAAAAAAATAAAAACCATTTTCCCGCCTTTAAAACACCTGGGCTTTCAATATACTTTGAAACTGACTGCAATGGTTCTCTGCATTTATTTTAGTGTTTATTATACATTTGTATACATTGCTGTATCACTCAATAAAGTTTTGATTTTGGAATATACTTACGAAGTATCATTTTTAAAGCTTTCTAATCGTTTGCATAAGTAATCGTATGCTACGGAAAGACGATAGTTTTGGCAATTTATAAGAAACAATCGACACAAGACCTTGTAAGTGTGATACTGGTGGATAAAGAATTACACCCCATCCTACATCAAACAGATTTTAGAAGAAAAAAAAGAAGTTTGCAGATTATGACATACAAAAAGAGATTATTGCAACACACATTATAATGGTAAATAACTCGGTTCTCTGCATTTATTTGAGTGTTTATTATACATTTGTATACATTGTTGTAGCAGCCAATAAAGTTTTGATTTTGGAATATACTTACGAAGTATCATTTTTTAAGCTTTCTAATCCTTTGTATGAGAATATCATACGCTAAGGAAAGATAATAGTGTTTGGCAGTTTATTAAATAATTATTCCGTCATATTTGAGGGATAATTGGGAGACATGTGGAAAAATGAAGGGGAAGAGGTTAGACCCAGATTTACAAGAACTGTTTTACTTGTCTTAGAACACAGACACTGGCACGAAAATAATCTTAAAACTTCATCTCAGAATGCTTGTGAATTTTTTTCATATTTTTTAATAGCTGGGTCATAGTTTTTTAAAAAAAACTAAAACATTTGTAGTCAACCGCTTGGCAAATTCGGCAGTTGCCGCGTCCTAAGCACGTGCGACCTTGCTTGAGGAGGAAGGCCACAGAATAGCAGCTAACGCAGCGTCTCCCGGACAGATAAATAATAACGCATTGGTTGCGGAAGGCTGTGGTCTCACGTCTGTAGATGTTTCAGACTAGAGAAAAAGTTGTCGTTTCCTTTACCTAAGTATTTGTTCTTGAATACGTATAAATATGGAGACACTCGTACAATCTGTACACGTGCGAAAACTCTGCACTTTGTAAATAATAATTGTACGAAAATTGAAAATTGATTTAATGTAGCACCCAACTGCAAACGCTCATCCCGCGAAAAGTAGTTTACGGCATTATAGACCCGGTAATGTGCGAGAGAATTCATTCCAATATTGCTGAGCGTTGAGATAAAAATTCGCAGAAAATAAAATAGTCCCGTTAATTTTATCGTGAAAGATAATTTCAGTATTTTCCTTCAATTTAATTTTACATTGATATCGGCTTCTCTTTTCTGTCCATCTGTGCTACGGAAAAGGCGCACCCAAAAGAACTAATGTGGAAACCTGTAAAATGGGATGATCATGAAAGTGGTATTTTGAAAAATACATCCCAACAACGTAATCGGGGCCTAATATGTTCCCCTTCATTTCCCCACTGTCCCCCATCTATCCTGCACACGAAATGTACCTTATCATTTCCCCATTTGTCATCTACCCGTCCCCCAAAACATGTGTGTTAGAATTTACTTGTTCTCAAAAAAAGGCGTGTCCCCACGAGACAAGCAAACCTGGTTTAAAAGGCCTAGGAAGCAGCGCTTCCAAGTTATTTACCATTATAATGTGTGTTGCAATAATCTCTTTTTGTATGTCATAATCTGCAAACTTCTTTTTTTTTCTTCTAAAATCTGTTTGATGTAGGATGGGGTGTAATTCTTTATCCACCAGTATCACACTTACAAGGTCTTGTGTCGATTGTTTCTTATAAATTGCCAAAACTATCGTCTTTCCGTAGCATACGGTTACTTATGCAAACGATTAGAAAGCTTTAAAAATGATACTTCGTAAGTATATTCCAAAATCAAAACTTTATTGGGTGATACAGCAATGTATACAAATGTATAATAAACACTAAAATAAATGCAGAGAACCATTGCAGTCAGTTTCAAAGTATATTGAAAGTCCAGGTGTTTTAAAGGCGGGAAAATGGTTTTTATTTTTTTTAACTGCAGCTCAGTAATCGGAAAAATCTGAAAAAAAAAATACACAACAATTTGTGTGTGAAGAGAAACCTTTGACATTTTTTTCGAGCCTGTTCCAGGCTTCTAAGACACAGTAAAAAATATTTCTTGATCTTTTTTTTCGAAAATATTTTTTTGTGTTCGAATTTGGGTTTGAGAAAATATTGAAAATATTTTTCTGATAGTCCAAGTTGTGTTCTTATTTATCATATTTTTCAGTCTGATAAAATAGTGTTCAGTTGTCGAAAAAAATTGAAATTCAAAAACCACGTTTTTGGCTGTATAGGGGTGTGGGTGGTAGGACGGAGGCTAAGAAACCTTTCAAAAATATTATTTTTATGTTAGAATTATAGTGTAACCACTCATATGTAATTTGGTTGAGGGGAACTTTTTACCATCTTATCGGGGGGGACCCTTTCTCTATGCTCCTTTCACCATCTAGCGGAGAAAGAAGGTATTATCTCGGGCGACGAAAGAGGCGATTTGAATTTAGCTCAGAGGCTTCATTTAGGCTTGAGGATCTTTAACACGCAAGTAAATATACTAACATATATACTAAAGAAAGAAGCATGTCAATCAACTAGTATGCACGAATGAACTGTAATAGTGCGACTTAGTTATGTCTTTTACGGTGATATTTATGTTTTTATTGTATTATTCCATGTAATCAAGAGATTGCACACATTTGCGTTTTCCAGTATAATAATAAATTTACTAACATGGGACAGCCGGCTTTACTTCACCTCTGAAGGAAGGCGTACGAAGAAATTTTTTTGCCCTTAAAAATCCACGGATTCGATCGGGTTTGAACCCGCAATCTGGGATACAACAATCCGATAAGCTGACCTTTATACCATCTTTTAATGTTATCTTTTCTGGGAAAGAAAAACTTTCTCCCCTTTCGGTGGACGCAGAATGCATGTGGTACATGCGATTGCACTTTCGCGTGCATAATTGCCATCAGTTACGCGCACGACGTGAATCTCTTTCCATTCAAAATGTAAACGTTCGTTTTGTCAGTTTCAGGTATCTCGAGCCGAATTACGGACAAGCATTTTGAATGCGTATAGACAAGGATTCAAAACATGATAAATGCATTTTCTTTTATATGTGCAGACGATTCTGGCATACTGACCTAGTGACGATGTCGTCATGAAACTACATAATGGAGTTCTACTTCTAAACTATTGCTGCTACGAAGTGGCACACACTTTCTCGTTCTTATTAGTTCCCCTTTCATTTCAGTCGGGGCTAACTTTTAGGTTTTCCCCCACTCCCTATTCGACTGACATTCTATCGGAATATTCATTCTAAAATTTGGAGCTGTTTGAAAAAGAAACTGTATATGTGATGCATAATTTTATAGGCACTTCTTTCACTCCTCCTAAATTTTACGTATCAAACGACCACGGTCAACGCTGATAAAGGGAATTATACATTTTGAATGGGTGTACTCGTATTTTCCACGATTCAATGTAAAAGAGAGATGTCTCAGAATGTTCCGTCTTATAGGGTCGGAGTGGCGTGAATTTCGAATAGGGCAAGGATACTTTTACGGAGATATACGGAAATACAGTAAGCAAGGACTTGCAATTGACATTTCTTACCTATTTAGTACAGGATATATTCATGTCTTAGATTGTACTCGGGCTGAAGAAAACCCAGCCAGTCTTCTTAAACCAAAATACTTATTGGTTTTCAATTTGTAGTGAACTAATCGACTAGCTGGAGTTCGCCTCTCTTCTGTTGGTTCATTTATAAATTATGACTCTTCTTTTCAAAATATAATTCATTATGACTATTTAAAACACATTACAAAGCATTCGTGTGCCTTATTAAATTAACAAATTAAGTCTGCACTCTTACATGGCAAAAGCAATTAATAATACAAATCAATAACTTTTTAAAGTCATGACTACGATAGTCACTTTTTAGTTTCCATGCTATGAAGCGACACAATTTTTAACAGAATAGTTCAATGGCAACAGCACCTTAATAAAAATAATTTAATACATTGGTTTTGGTTTTCAACACGGGCCAAGCTCCTTTGGTACTTATCGATGCTGCTATTCCATACGAAGTTACTAATTTCCAATACGCGCAGAAATGGAACGAAAACAACGCAACCTTCGGCCTTTTGAGAGGTGGCGAGTAGGAACAGTGGCGATCCAAAGGCCTGGAGTTTTCGTTTGTTACCTTTCCTTATTATTTGGCAAAATTTATTTAAATATTTATTTATGTTAGAATTAACTAATTATTTAAACAATAATAATGTATAGAACCATATATACGCTTCAACAATAATATACAATTTAACTACAAATATGTTTATTATTTTAAAATCTATGATGCTCCCCCCACCAAATGATTGGCTGGGTGCATCCTTGGTCTATAGTTTGTTAAATATCCAGGAACTAGGAAAAATACAAAAATAAGGAAATAGATTTTGAAGATGACGCCGCCATTAAATATTTGATATTAACGTTTCGCGATATGCAACATGAATTTAGTTGATGTTCCTGGAAGTAGGTTCTACTGTTTCTATACTATACTAAGGTATTGCAGCACTACATGTGAAGGCTGTTTTTGTGAAAATATTTAATTTATTGTAGTGTTCAACGAGAGTATTTTACTTGATTTTCTTGAACAGTGTTCGTGTACTTTTTGGAAAATCATTTTGTGCTCAGCAATTTCGTTCAGCAGCATTCTTGTGGCTTCAACCCTTAGTACGCGTGGTATATGTGTTTTAAAGAACATATATACTACGAGAACATACTCATTACGATAAAAGAACATAATATACTATGTACGTGAGAGTGCATACCAATTGCCAATGGCCTGAATTGATTGCTTGTTAGTGATTCCTGGCACGTCAAAGGCTAACGTCATTAGTCCCGTAAGCGTAGTGTATGTTTTATTCGTGAGATGATGGTGATCTTCCCCTGCTGGATGGCAAGATCCGGCGCCGACCTACCGTCAGCTAGTGGGGTTTCCCACAACCAGGAACCTCCCACCAGCGGGGCACCGCTCCAGCCTGGACAAGCTATAAGCTCCCGACCGGTCTTCCGGCATGTGCGGTAATGTAGTGCTTGTTAGTGTAAGTGTAAGTAAGGGGTGAGGATAGGACAAATAAAGGGAAGGAAAGATCGCGCGCGGCCTGTGACCCGTCTGTTATGGCCCCTACTCCGGAATTAGCCTGATGTTGATCAGAGAAACCAGGGAAAATTACTGTTCAGAGCAGCCGGCCGCTAGAATTCTCCTCCAGACAACGACTGAATTCGACCTAGCTGACAAGCTAGTGTCGAAAATCCTGCCATCGTCGGAACTCGAACCTAGAACCTCCCGGTCAGAAGCACTAAAGTGACATCAGTTGATGCACTCAGCCACCTCACTCGGTCCAGGGGCCTGAACATAAAGGTATTAACGAAGGATTAGAAACAAGTCTCGCCTGTTTCAAACGGCAATTCGATGAACAGGCCAGATATTAAAGCTTGGCGTAACAGTAATGTTCCAATTTGCTCAAGAAAAGTAAAATCCTTTTAACAATTTCCCCCCCCCAAAAAAAAATTTTTTGTGAACGTCTCAGAGTGTACACTAATTGGTCTTCTAAGACTTGTCTCATCGAAATATAACATTTTCTGTTTTAAAATTGTTCTAAATAATTTGTTTATATTTTGTTGCAAAATCCGATTAAGTTTTCTCAGAAAGTATGTTAGAGTAGCAGTTTCATATCGTACGAGTCTATTGTTTTGATCATACGCGTGATATTTTTATTTCAGTGAGAGGACAAGCACAAGCGCGTGTTAAGATTTTTCTGAATATTTGAACATTTTCTTCCCGAAAAAACAATTAAACAAAAAACAACAACAAGGGTTGCACACTAGAAGATGTCAAAGACGGTGAAATAGTCCGTTGAAAAAAGTTAAGAATTGCTTTGCTTAACTGTTAAAAGCGACCGTAATGTAATTGACAACTTCCCTCACCGCAGTTCAGATCCTAGTCGATCCACGTGGATTTTTTTTAGAACAAAGAGTATTCGCGGCACGTTTTCGGGCGGTTCTTCCTCTTCTTGTGCCTTTCATTCTGTCATTGCTCCATTATTCAAATTATACCAACATTATTATCATCCTTATCGCCCGTCCATCAATACAATTCTTCTGAGGAATGAGAGGAAAGTCTAGGAACTGAGGATCATAATAAAGAATATACAGACAATTGTTAAGGAGATGCCAGCACTTACTAAATCTGATAACCCGTTACGTTAATGCAAATATTGTGGGACTGATGCTCATGTTAGTAAAATAACTTTCTCGTAAAAGTTATATCATGGTATTTTCAACAAACAATTAAGCAACTTGCATTACACGTCATCTCTGCTATCAATGCATATAATCTTCCTTTGTTCTCTTTTATCTTCCAAAACACATCTTGTGACGCTTAGTTCTTCCACAGTCACGTTCATGAACGTCAACGATATCTCATCAACCGACGTTAAAAATGTCTCGGAGAAATTCTCGTATGTTGTTGCGTGCAATACTACATGCAAAAGGTTGCAATCTCAGAAGAAATAAAAGTGTTAGGAGATGCATTTGAAAACGAAAGGAAATCAGAATACGGACAATATTATGCGTCCAAAATGCACAAATTTGATTACATATTATTTTTCAGAGAAAGTACAAACTATAAAAGTATGTAAACTCCTTGGCAGGTAGATATTATTAAGTTCTAATTTCAGCATTTTGCTGACATGACACACGACGCGACAACTTAAAGATCAGCGGTATATTTCACCGTCTGTGAGTGGGGAATAGTAATTTACGTTGTAAGGCAAGAAAGTCGACCTTTTCATGAGAGACTGGAGAATTTACCCGCCTCGGCCTGGTGGCCTCGGCAGGGAATTCTATCGGGTTTTGAAGAGAGACTTTTGCCGAGTAAAGTACAATATTTTATTACAGACCCTTTATCATGCACGTTTTCCTGTAATTAAATAGTATCACTGACAAGATGTCTAGTGTGGTTATCCGTCGGTAATTTGTTCTGTTAGCATTGTCATTTTGGATCGTTGTTCTTGTGTTTTCTTTAACGAGAATTGTAACGAGAATATTAAGTTCTATTGATGTAATGAATATTGAAATGGAAGATAATTTGGAAATAATGGGAGCTCCACCCGATGTATTAGAAGAAACAATCGACGCAACTTTTCATATACTTCCATTGAAATCAAAAGATAAGTGAAAGAAAATATGGAATTTTGTAAGTGGCGAGTTGCCAGAGGAGTAAGAATTGTCACGAAAACGTGCTTCTCATATTCGTTTCCGAAATGAGTGGGAAGTACAAACCGTCGAGTCTGAAGTAATGTTGTCCAATACTCAAAGCAACATTTGTTACATATGAAAACTTTGATATAAGCAAGTAGGTTATATGATTAGTATATTTTTGCGTTTTCCAGACAGTTCTTTAAAACAATGCGACATTTTCCATATATTACAGATGTTTCAAATTAATAGTGTATTTAAAGAAAAAAATCTCGGATTCCAGGTTTAGAAATCGCGTTTATTTACCAGGGAGGAGGTCTTGAAATTTCTTACTTCCGCTGCTAATATAAGACTTTTCTTATGATGGAGGTTAGTACTAGAAATGGATGTTGATGAATGCTTTATTTGAATGTAAACATGCTGATAGTAGTCTGTTTCTTAGCTAGATGACGTGGCTTGTGCCACATGTAAAAGTGCTATATCCGTTGACAATCGAGATCTACAACAGGCTAACCTACACTAGGTTTCGAAATTTTAATATAATGCAGGGCTCTTCGGTTCTTGTGAGTAGTTGTTATATGATGAAAATATAGTGGCAGTAGAGACAAGGAAAATTCATTATCCGACTCTTTCAAAAGAATTGTCGTGTAATGAACATGTTTCTTGCTGTAAAACAGTAGAACAATGAGCTACTTTCCAGACAATGTCGAATAAACGTCTTTTCTCGTGCCTAAAAATGTCATATTTGATGCGTGTATACCACCGTGTAAGAAATTTTACACCGTGGTGTACACTTTGTACTAGAAACCTTATATGCTCAAAAAAAATCCATTTGACCCTGTGATTAGCAAAATAGGTGTCTCGTTGCTTTTATATGTCATCCCCTTCCTTCAATATAGAACAACTAAAAATATTCAGTTATATTTTCGTCATCCAATAGGGCACGACACGAGTGCAATAATGGTTCGATCGCTACTATCCACTTCATATTTTATTTTTAATTACTGAACGTAAAAAGCAATTGAAAATATATTGTGACGTACGGGGGAGGCGTGTAAACTGTGACTGTTGAACACCGGAATCTTTGTCCCAGCTCTTTTACTATACTAAATTGAATACTGAATAAAGCCAGCAACAGCGTTTTTAGCGGTATAATAGCAAGAAATATACGCTCCCGTGTAATAGAAATTATTTCATCAGCATATGAATTTCTGATTTTGGTTCTTATCCATTATCGTACCCCTCGTGAAGGAATCGGTTTACTACTACGTGTAAGAGAACTTAGAGATCAATTGTTTTATGGAATTGTTGGCGAAATAATTAAATTCCCCCACTAACAGCCTAACCCTAGAAAACGTGCGGAGCTACATTTATATTCAGAAACAAAGCAAGGGGTCATCTCAGAATTTGCTCATAGATCAAGCGAAACTGGACGACAACCCTGATCGAGACGAGTGTCATTCACTCACAAGCTGAAGTGCAATAATTGTTCCACTCTCTGAATCTGAATCAGTGAAATTGTCGCTGATTCAGTCAGTGAGAGCCGAAGTCACTGATATCTTCAGTCGTGTAGTTTTGCTAACAATCAGCGAATATGCGAACCTTTTCATAATGATCGCCAGCTTTCACTGGTCGTCAGTAGTAAAAGTGCCGCGGCACCATCGCTCACTGATCGTTCAGTCGTTCGCGTGCTGCTGTTTTCACAGATTTCACTGATTCAAACAGTGAAGTTTCACTGATTCAAAAAGTGGACCCGTAAAGTGGAAAGAGTAGATTTTCACTGATTTGTTCAGTTCAATTCACTGATTGTCAGTGGCAGGGTTATAACTGACACCATCAGTGAATAGTCACAGTCAATCAGTAGTTTTTCACTGATTCCAATTAAGAAAGACTAACACCCTAGACCAAGAAAATGTGCGGAGCTACATTTATATTCAGAAACAAAGCAAGGGGTCATCTCAGAATTTGCTCATGAATCAAGGGCAACTGGACGACAACCCTAATCGAGACGAGCGTCATTCACTCACAAGCTGAAGTGCAATAATTGTTCCACTCTCTGAATCTGAATCAGTGAAATTGTCGCTGATTCAGTCAGTGAAAGCCGAAGTCACTGATATCTTCAGTCGAAATGTGTAGTTGCGTTGACAATCAGCGAATATGCGAACCTTTTCATAATGACCGCCAGCATTTCACTGGTCGTCAGTGGTAAAAGTGCCGCGCCACCATCAATGACTGATCGTTCAGTCGTTCACGTGCTGCTGTTTTGACAGATTTCACTGATTCAAACAGTGAAGTTTCACTGATTCAAAAAATGGATCCTATTTTCACTGATTTGTTCAGTTCAGATCACTGATTGTCAGTGGCAGGGTTATAACTGACACCATCAGTGAATAGTCACTGTCAATCAGTAGTATTTCACTGATTCAGACTGAGAGAGTAGGCATGCTTTGTCTTTTAGAATTGTTCAAAAGAAATAGCAGCTAATCCATTGTTAAAATATGTTCAAATATTGTTAAAATAAATTTAAAAGAAATATTTTTGATGTATTGTGTAGTCTCTAATTACACAAAAACAGTTGAATGCTCTCGAGAAGAGTCCAAGAAATATTGTGTAGTCTCTAATTACACAAAAACAGTTGAATGCTCTCGAGAAGAGTCCAAGAAATATCCTCGTGAAACACTATTCCTAACACTCATCTACTACCAAAGAGATTATACCATACAATGAAAACTACGACGCATACGAGGAAGTTTCCTGCCTCTGATTTCTCTTTTCCCACCTGTCTGCCAGAGAAGCTCATCCGCTACTCCCTTACTCGGTCCCTTCCTCGAATTCGCGAAGCCGTGTGTTCGACGCCGCTTCCTGATGTTCAAATGTTCCGCCTGCTCCGGCGGCGCAGCGCAGCGTTTCCGGGAGCGCGGGGGCGTTGCACAACGGGCGAGAGGCAGCCGAGGAGAGTTGCAGGGCGGCGGGGGGGGGGCGGGGCCCTTCGCGCACGCGAGGCTTCGCTCCAGCGACGTCGTTGCGTGGAGATCCCCCGCCCCGCCCCCGCCCGGACGCTGAGGCAAAACGCGAGAGCTGCATTCTATGGAGACGAGAGAAAGGCGGCGGCGGCGGCGGAGGGGAGATCTCGCTCTCGGGAGCCGCGCCGCGCCGCGCCGGAGCGAGACGCTGCGCCCCGCCACGCCATGCACGCGGCTCCGCTCCCTGCTAAACTGCATACAACGCGCGCCGTTGCCGGCTTTTGACCGAGCAAAATCTGGGTGAAGTGGATACTCTTTCCCTCTCAATTTTTTTTGTCATTGATTGATTAGTGATTCCAGGCGCGTCAACTGCTAAGGTCATTAGTGCCATAAGTATAGTGCGTGTCCCCCCGGGGAGATGATGATAATCGTCTCCTGCTGGATGGTGAGATCCGGCGCCAACATCCGGTCAGCTAGCGCAACCAGATATCGCAGCGGGGCTCCGCGCCAGCCGGGATAATCTCTAGGCTCTCGTCCGGTTTCCCGGAATGCGTGGTAGTGTGAGTGTGTGTCGATCAGAGAAACCACGTACCTTTTCCCTATATCTATCCCGTAAGAGTAGTGCTTGCTTTATCTCAGGAGGCGGAAACCGGCTGAAATGGTTGTGACAACATTGCTTTTATTTACTGCGACGCTGCTCGCCGGGAGATCCTAGGGTTCGAGACTCGACGTCGATAGATTTTCTACACTAAATACACAGCTGGGTCGAATTCAACAACGGAAAGAAAGAGAATATCAGGAACCCGCTGCTTTTTGATAATTTCTACGGCACACACGTCGGGAGACCATAAGGTAACGTACACTGTCTGAAATTTCCGCATTACTTTTAATGTAAAAGTACGTTAAAGTAACCATCATGTACGTGAATGAAATTTAATGTACAAGTACAATAACTTTAAAGTACGTGTGCATTAAATGTAATGTACGTGTACAATTAAATTTACTGTATACGTGTACATTAAATTTACTGTACGTGTAAATTAAATTTACTGTATGCGTGTACATTAAATTTACTGTACGTGTAAATTAAATTTACTGTACGTGTAAATTAAATTTACTGTACGTGTAAATTAAATTTACTGTATGCGTGTACATTAAATTTACTGTACGTTGCATGAAATTTACTATACATGTACTAACTTCAATATTTAAAATTTGTTCAAATAATTGTCACCCCGACCGAGATTCAAACCCGTCTCTCCCACTTACTCTAACCACTATCCTATTGTGACAGTCAATTCTTTGAACACGTTCTTAGGCCTTCTAAATTGCCCGTTGGGATTAATGCAATTGTCACATTTTTGACGCGTTTACGCTCGGAAATATGTCCCGCAGATGTAAAGAATACTAAGTTCTGATCTTGGTACTGAGTAACAAATGTATTTCAATATTTAAATTTGTTCAACGAATAGTAACCCGACCGGGTTTCGAACCCGGGACTTCTGGTCTACGCGCGGTTGCTCTAACCACTGGATTGCGACAGCTATTGCGACATCCAATTGCTTCAGCAGGTTCTTAGGCCTAATGTGTTGCCCGCTATGATATGAATAATATATTCTTTACGTCTACGAAACATATTTCTTTAGACGTAATATATATTAAATATGTATTATCTCTACAGAATTATGTATATTATTTATAATTGTCACTACTTCTTCACCTGTTTTGGACGCGTTTACGCTCGGAAATATGTTTCGTAGCCGTAAAGAGTACTAAATTCTGACATTGTTACACTGAAAATTCTTTGAAAAAATTTATATATTTCTGGAGATTTGAAAAAATTGTTAACTAAAGAATTACCGTACTATGTACATCGCTACAATTTTATTATAAAGATTTTTACAATTTAATTTGTTATCAATTTGAATGTAAATACGAATTTTAAACATTTATATTTTTTGTATAAATGTTGAAAATATATTTTAAATTTATTATACATAAGTTCAAATAGCGGAAGAAAATATTTCTAAAACCTACACTGATTTTAATTTAAACATTAAATTTAAAGTACAACACAGTAATATCGGTTTAATTTACAAGGTACATAACATTTAATGTAGTCCTACATTAAATCTACATTGATTTTAATTTTAACATTAAATTTAATGCACAAACACATTAAACTCGCTTTAACGTACACGGTACATTAAATTTAATGTACTGCAGTACATTAAATCTACATCGATTTTAATGTACATATTATATTTAATGTACATGTACATTAATGTCGTTCTAATGTACACGGTACATTAAATTTAATGTGAAAAACTGCATTAAACTACATTAAATTTAATGTAATTTCTGACAGTGCAGAGCTTGCCTCGTCTAGGGCGGTGCTCCGCAGGGGACATATCGGAGGGGGAAAACCCACAAGCCGAAGGTTAGGTTCCTCCTGATCCCATGTTCCAGCGGAGAAGGAATTCTGCCACCTCCCTTGAATTCTCACTACACTTACGACACTCATGTCTACAGTAGTTGACGCACCGGGAAACGCTAAAATTATCTCAAGAGATGGCAATGTGCCTCCCCCGGAGCTCCCCTTTTACTTTTCAAGGGTGGGCCCAACTTGGGGTTAAAGATTCAGGGAAGCAAGACAAAAATTAATTCAATCCAATAAATATGTATGAAAGAAATTATTATTTCAATTTGAATTATATATCTCCTATAAAGAATGCGCCAAGAAAATAATTTACCAAGTAATGCATTAAAAAAAATTTAATACGAGAAATTTAGAATTTCGCAAATTAAAATACAAAGAACGCATCAGGTACACGTGCAACCCGCAACTCATGTTACTCTGCAAAACTCGTGCCCGTTGAATCTGGCACATAAATATCTCGGAAAGGATGGGATCTGACGTTTTTAAGTTTGGGTTCGAGTTTCTTTCGAGTCAATTTGATAGTGAATTCCATTTAACCATCGGGCTTGTGGCCGCAATAACTCAGTTAAAAAAAAATCTCAGCAATATTAAAATATTTACAGAAGCACAGTATTAGGCATGTAGTATAATGCAAGTCAGTTCACAGCCTCGCCGTTTGAAGTTGAGTCCCTTTATGCAGCTATTTTCACTTTTAAAACAACTGAATAGTGCGGAGTGTTTGCAGGGGCCAGTCTAAGTATTATTATTATTATTATTACTATTATTATTACAACATTGTTTTTCTCGGTATTCGCCGGATATATATTTGACTTTGTGTCGGGTTAGTAACCAAGACACAGGCCAATTCATGTTTCATCGTAATTTAGGAATTTTCGCACAATCCTACATGTGTTTAAGATTATTGACTTTTGCATCATTTTGAAAGTATATTTTGGTATTTGAATAAGTTCCAGATTTTTATGGATGTTATTTGGTACAACTCCTGTGCATGAAATGACCAGAGGAATGATATGGACTTTTTGAAGATGCCATAGTGCCTTGACTTCTGCTGCTAGTTCTGTGTACTTCGTTATTTTTTCTGCGTGTGCTGTTTGAAGATTTGCTGTTTGTTATTATTATTATTATTATTATTATTATTATTATTATTATTATTATTATTCCTCTAAATCACGACTAAAGATGTTATGTGTCGGCTGAATATAAAATCTACTCCAGGTTGCAACCAGCTACCTGAGGAGTAGATCTATGGTCTGTCGGTGCCTCTACAATTCTTTGCGCAAAATGTGGGCTGTTCCAAATAAAGGTATTTCTTGCACTTCCCAGTCTTTTGAATTGGAGTTTGGGAGTTTAGACAAGTTCTTATACAAATTTTGCGGGACAAATCCCAGAGCTCCGATAACTATTGGGACGACCTGTGCTTTTACGCCCCACATTCGGCTGATCTCGATTTCCAAACTCTTGTATTTAAGACGTTTCTCTGCCTCCTTGGTAACGACGTTTTGATCGCAAGGTACAGCAACATCGACAAGTAAACACGATTTGTTCTCCAAATCCCGGATGACTATATCCGGTTTGCTTGCCGCTATCGTGCGATCAGTTTGAATTTGTTGGTCGTACCATATCGTACACAATCCAACAGACGTCACCGGTTTCGGTGAGTGTTCGTACCACTTGAGGCATGTGTTCGGAACTTCGAGGGCGGTACAGATCTGCTAGTGGAGGTAGCTGCACACCCTGTCGTGTCTTTTCAAGTATTCGGTCTTTGCTAGGATTGGACAAGCTGAGACAATATGATCAATGGTTTCTACGTGTTCCTGACAAATGCGGCATTTATCATCTTGGGAAATTTTGAGAATCGCTTTAACATAATGTCGTGTTCTCAAGGCCTGATCTTGGGCAGCTATTAAAAGTGCTTCCGATTCTGGCTTCATTCTTCCTCTTTTAAGCCACATAAGTGATTGATCTGCACCTTGTCCATTCGTTTCAAATATTGTCCGTGGAGTGGTTTGTCTCTCCACGATTTCTTTAACATTTTTTGTGTCTCAAATTTCATGTTAACTAGCATCAGAAGTTCAGTGTCTCCGTCATTCTGGGTGTCTTGCATAGTCTTATTCGCAATGCTTCTTGCTACACTTACAATGCCTCTGTTTCCCATTCTTCGGTCAGATTTCATGACCTGCCTCTTTAGTGGGTCATCTTGATGGCTGACTAAATACTTTCCCATCCCGGTTATTGCATTGTGCCAGGAGGCTTCAATTTGTCTGAGGCCTCTTCCTCCTTCCTTACGTGACACATAAAGTCTATGTACATCAGCTCGGGGGTAGGCAACATGATGCATTGTAAGCAGTTTTCTGGTTTTTCGATCCATGATGCGAATTATTATTATTATTATTATTATTATTATTATTAAAATTATTATTATTATTTTTACAAATTATGAAAAACGCAAGCCCTCCCCGCCACACACACACAAACACAGCAGAAAATTCTCAGATGGTATTTCAACACTCCACATGTCCAAAAGAGTTATCTCCTGAGAGTTACGAGCTCTTTATCCCAAGATAAATGACTTGCGCCGGACATCCTTTGTCCATTATAAGGAACGTTGACCCCAGGAAGCTACCTTCACAACTGCAACGTGGGTCTTGCAACGTAGAAGTTACAATCAGTTACAGAGAGATTACTATAAGAAGGAACCGCTTTGACAGCTTCTGCTTGCCCATTTCTGGCATTATAATTGCAAATTACATCCATTCCCTCATTTTGTTAGTGTTTTCGTTTACAATTAGCACATTTGTAACTTGCTTTATCACTATCTTCTGCAACGTCGTCGCTCTGCATCTTCATTTGTTTCCCGACCTGTCAAAGTGGTCCCTGTGGAACCCCCTACTCCATGCCCTCGACCGCCTTCACATTTCTCCTCCCGGCTTATGTCGTCGGTTCTTTACCTGTCCGCGCCGAGGAACCATCTTGCACCGCCAGATAAAGATAGTTATGGTTTCCGGTGTTGGGTACTCGGAGCACGTAGACGATTGCTGTTGATGCGCAGAACGAGCGCGCGGCGGGCGGGCGGGCGACGCAACAGTGGGGAGATGTCGACTAGTGCAAAAATGGGCGCAGGACTTCTTAATAAGTAGAGATGGGACGTTTGTGTGAGCTTTTAGCCCTGATATCTGCATGCAAATGGGCCATAATGATGTTGTAATACGCACATAAATTGATAAAATGTGCAGGGTTTGGCCACAAAAACGTATTTTACAATGACATTATATCTTTTTGCCACCTAGAGAAACAAGGAATAGTCAAATTGAAAACAGATTAGTTCCTACTTCTGATTGTTTTGCGTTAAGAGCACAGAAAGTCATAAGAATTTTATTCAGGTTATCTGTTTTTTAGAGAGAGTATCCTATCATACAAAATAATTTTGTACGTAGAAAATGTTTCCACTTCACATGATGTTGTGGGTGCGAACTTACATTTTGACACGTTTGTACTCAGTATACGATCTGGAAGAAGAACATTATTTCCTTCCATGAGTTTACCCATTGTCTGTAAACTAAGAAGTCTCAGATTTTTCCAAAAATTTATTTTGTTCTTGTTCTAATTACTTCATCCATCACGCTTGGAGCTGCCACCAATTTATCCCTTGCCTCCTGAATAATTGTAAGTGCATTTACTAACGTTTCCCATGAACTCTTTTTGAATTTGAAAGAAACTGCTTCAAACTAGGAACTTCTAACAAGGATTAAAAAAAAGTACAGTTGAGTCCACGAATACGCGGCCACACACGTACGCGACAGCGATTCGAATGATTGACTGATGATGACTACTGTACGTCAACTCCCATGGTAATTAGTCCCGTTAGTGTTGGGATTGTTTTTACCAAGGGAAGTGGTGATACGCGAGCGGGGACCCGAGCGACACGCCTCCAGGTATCTGCCCGCAAAACCTACCTATTTAGCAAAATCGAAAATTCCCCACCTTATGGTCTCGAACTCCAGGATCTCCTGTTCGGAGTCGCCGCAGAGACAGTGGCAGTGATGGTTCTGAGCTAAACTCAGCAGGTACACAGGAATTCGAAGGGAAGAATTATGTGCAGAAGTTCACAACTATCATCATATTCGTCTTCTCCCAAGAATTAATCATATGGGATTGGGTCTTAAATCCAGAAGCTTTGTTTCCTTTTTCTTCGTCTTCTTTCTCTTTCATCTTTTCCTTCTAAACCTTTAAAAATTAATCATGAAAGGCTGGAAGCAAGCGTTTTATCGTGTATCCTCTCTTCTTCTCTCTCGCGAGAGAAGAAGAATATTGTCCTTGTTTTGTGTTTCTTATCTTTCTTTATTTGATGTTGACTCTATCAGTGTTTACAAGGTGATTTTCTAAATATACACAATAGTTCAGAAGCTTGGAACCACAGCGCATACTTCCTTCTTTTGCATTAATCGTCTTCGACGTCGTCTTTGAATTACTCGGGTTTCACTGATCCGAACTCACAAACTCAGACACTGTTTCTCTTTCTTTTTAATTTATATTGCGGATATTTGAATTAAAAGCGTTACCAACATTTTTATTTATTTTCTGAGCAGTTTCTGTCTGCTTTGCCTTTATGATAAAATGTGCTACAAAACATTTATAACATTAAGTAAAGTAACAATATTAACGGATAAAAGGATGCTTACGTAAATATGGTCATATAGTATATTACAGAATTCATTTCGATACTTCTTCACTCCTCATTCCGTGACCATACTGGTCCGAACGTTTTTTCAAAATTCTAGGTCCTGTTTTTTGTGAGACGAATTCTCTTACATTCGCTAATGTTCGTCTTAGATATTAGGTTCAGTATTATCAGAGGACAGATTTTGTGTTGACTCGTTTTCAGAAGAGCTGACGAGGTAATATAATGGCACTGAAAATAGTTCTTAAAGCCAGTTTAGGTGCATTTAACAAGAACTACGCTGCCGGAGAATACTGCTTTTTACTTTCTCGCTACGGAGAAGAGAGAAAGTTAAGTAATGCTGCGCGGAAAAACGGCGAATTTTCGGCAAAAGACTAATTACAGGGCCATGGTAACGAATAAGTGGATAAATCCTGTTGCTAAATTTAAAAATAAATCCTCTAACACGTGGTATAGCCAGAATCCATGTTTTGTGGGATCTTGATACCGAAGAATCGAATGATGACAAAACGTCTGTCCGTCAGTGAACAACGCTAGCCGATTTTCTCCAAAACTGGTACTCCTCAATCAATCTGGCTGATGTCAACATTTTAATTTTGAAGATACTTTACATGAAACCCCTGGAACATTTTCCGAATTTTCGAAAAAATGTCTCCATAGTTTTTTATTAAATGTTGATGTTGGATAGTATAAACAACGTTTAAGAGAATGGTGTAGGTCTCAGGTTCGTTGAAAACACTAATTTTTTGAAAATTGCGAATTGTGTCTACCGAAAACTAAAATATTAAAGATGGAGATTCTTTCCCTTCATAAAATCTGTTCCTTTTTAAAAGGCCATGCATAATTTTGTGAAAATTTGAATAGTGTAACTTTTCGCGTAATTGTGCGTGGATTGTACGTGCTGTTTTAGCACCAATAATTTAATTTATTCATGAAATGGAAACCTAATGATTTATTAGATTTTAAAAACTACGAAGATATTCTTGAAGTCTAATCTAAGGAAAATTAAGATTAGTCAAGTAAGACTAAAAGTAATACAGTATCTTAAGTATGTTGAATATTTTATTTACATTTTTGTAATACACCTCGGACGAATAATCATCCAATATTTCAAAGTACCTCTTTTCATTTCTGAAATGTTTTCAATCCGTTTTCAATCTCTATAAGTCATGCGTTGCAGGTCACAATTAATTCAATGTTTCAAAAAATATCATTACATTGTGTAAAAGAACAAATATAGATTAAATAATTCAACACTTGAATTTAGATCAGGGTCAAAAACGCATTCTATGTAATTCCAAACGTTTAATTCAGAAAACAAGAAATGATTATAGTTTCTCGGAAAAAAGTAATAAGAGAATTTCATTCTTATCCTGAGCATATATACTCTTTGATCCTGAGAGCGTAGACTTCCGCGCCAGGAGTCAGTACTTACTTGACGCCGCGTCCAAGGCCACCTGTGCTTTGGACGCCGCGTCTTCCGGAAGGCCAAGTAAGTACATTTGTCCTGTTCTAATTTTCGTATAATTTTTGTCATAAAAATCAGGGCAAATAAAAAGTTAAATATAACGAGAGTTCGATGTTCTGATTACTCATTCATTTTGAAATGCTAGTTTTTCGGGGCAAAATAATAAATTGTATATTTTCTGTATATATTTTTCTTCTTCTGTAATGTTTTCATAACAGCTTGTAGATATTTTAATTTAATAAACTTAATTTATTAAATTCAAATTTTAGAAATATTTATTATGTCATTTTTTTGTTTTTATTATCAAATTGCACCTTTTTAGGCATTATATGTATTTCAAAATCCAATGTGCAAGAATCCGAACTCTACAATTTAGAACGCTTGAACTTGCTGGAGTGAACAGAGTAATAGGAAATTAATCTCAGCCGTCGGCGTTTCACATCTTTTTGATATATTGTTTAATAATATGAGACCTCACATAACTGCGTTGCTAGAGGGACGAGATGGGTGAGGTAGATTGCACCGTTGCTTCATCTCCAAGACATCTCCATTGAAAGATGCTAAGTAAATTTCTGGAAATGCACAGAAATGTAGTTATCCTCTTGTTTTAGGCGGCGCACGTTTATGGCAATTCCACTGTGAAATACCTCTAACTGTTAGAAAAATATTTAATCTTATTTTGTTAATGACAACTTAATAGCTACAGTGTATGACATTATAAGATAACATTTACCGGGTGATTTAACATATTAGTGAATGTTTGCACTGCGTCAAACAAGAAAACGAAAACACTCAGCACCAATTTGAGAGTCAGCACACGCGCGAAGTCTCTTATTACGTTAGAAAAATAACCGAATTCGGAATCCCATCTGGACTATTTGGTCTTGCGACAAATGTACAATAAATCACGCTCACCAAAGATAACGGCAGTACTGTAAGTAAGTAGGTTGCGAACTAAAGCCGTACAAGCTGTGTCTCAGTACCAATAGTTAAATTTATTCATAGAACGGAAACCTAATGATTTATTAGATTTTAAAAACTCCGAAGATATTCTTAAAGCCTATTGTAAGGAAGATAAATAAGACTAGTCAAGCAAGACTAAAAGTAATACAGTATCGTGAATATGGTGAATATTTTATTGGAATGGAATGAATTTGTAGGAATGAATATGATAACATTTAGATCAAATTACAGAAAGTTAGGATTATTGTTGTCTTCATTTTTTCGCTGATAATTTCAGAAGCAGTTTGTTATATTTGTGAAGTTTCTATATTATAGTAATCCGTGTAGATTGTGAAAGGTTCTTCAATTTGGGGCTATCTTTTAATGATGGCTTCTGGAACGGTCTGGTCCTCTCGTCTTGCCTAGCGACAACCTTACAGTCGCACATCAAAGTAATTCCAGAACCTGGAGAACACCAATGGGGGGGGGGTTAACAGCAGATCCCAGAATAAATTTCTATAAAATTGAAGGGGACATTTTATATGTTTAAAAACTAATGATACATGAATTTAATAATACATTACAATAATTTCATATGACTGAAATAGTTTGGTACGGTCTTTTTATGCGAATGACAGATGAAAGATGGCCAAAAAGAGTCCTGCAGTGGGTACCGATAGGAAGACAGAAGAGAGAAAGATCCAGACTTGCATGGCAGCAGGGAGTGCGAGAGGCTATGACGGCTAGAGAAATGCAAGTTGATCTATGCTCAGACAGAGAGGCATGGAGACTGAGAGCGGAGAAGCGGCGACAGCTGCAGAGCAACTATTATATACACAGTAATTTTCTGCGTGTTTGTATTAAAAAAATTAAGTTTGTAACATATGGGAATGATGTTCTCGGTGGATGCCCTCTGCTCGTTAACAAGCGTGCTCGCTTCCACGGTGCAACCCCAGGTTCGATTCCCGGACGGGGCAAAATTATAACTGTGTTTTACAAATGTCCCAGTATCTATTGTTGTATGACGTTCAGAAAGCCCACCCTAAGGTTATGAAGACCCGTTTATACGGTAGAAGGATGTCTTCGTGCTAAGCAGGCGAATCCCTTACCCCATGGCCGAGTGGTTGGGCCACCGTTGGTCGGCCAAAGCCCGTAGCAGGCTGTCGAGCCAAAGGAAAAAAAAGTATGGTAAGAGCATACATATTTTGAATATTTTCTGTACCGTACTTGTGATCCTTTCCGCAGAGAGACAGATGGCCACATTCTATTTTTGAAGAACCAGTTAAACATTCACTACGTTGTTTCGATTGCACAACTGATCTCTACATCGATAGATACTAAAATAAGATTTTAACATGATTATCGGCAGTAAGAGAAGGCTAGAGTTCCCGCGAAGTGATTGCGCATGGCGGCGGTAACATTTTTTAAAACAACGGTTTTAAACGAAACTACCACTAATGGTGTGTCGTCTTCACTTCATGGTCTAGGCATTTGCCTGTTCTGGTCTCTTGACAGTATCTTCCAATAGGCTTCTAGGTCTTCCCACATTCATTCTTCCTCTCGGAATGTAAATAGCTTTTGAATATCGACTATCCTACATCTTATCAACATGCTCTTGCCATTGTTCCATCTTATCGCAAAAGGAAAATATGTTTAATTCATTCCTGATGCCTATTTTTTTTTGGTTATCTTATCTCATGCACGTTTTCACTCCTCTCAGAAACTGCATTTCACCAGCCGGAAGCTGACTCCAATCTTTATTCTTGATCGTCCATACTTCATTTCCATATGTGCCGATGGTGACTGACATAATTTTATAAAATATAAGGATTGTGCTCCTCCTAACCCTGTTTCTTAATGTTTTATAATTAATAACGCACATCTGTTGGAATTTTTTACTTTTTTCTTAAAGATCTGCATTGTAATTGTAAGTGATGTGGCAACTTAAGTATTTAAAACTAGACTCCTGTCCCATTATTTTGTTTTCTAGAACAATTTTGCTTCTAATTGAATACTTTACACCGAATAACATTGTTTCTGTCTCAGAAGTGGAGATTTTAAAATTGTATTCTTTCCTCACTTGATGTAGAAGGTGCATGAATTTTTGATGGTCATTTTCTGTTTCTTGAATTGCTATTATTTCAGCAAACTAGTTAATTATATCAGTCCTTCAAGTTTCTGTATTTCATGTAGTACATTATTCTAATAACAAAAATCTTAATGATAAAACAGTGAAACCTTAACCTAAAGAGGATAGAGGAAAAAAATCGGTGTTGTAGTCTGTTGTAAAATGATCGTGTTAAAATAAATTTTAAAAAATGCCATAACTAAAGAACTAGATAACGGATGGAATATGAATGACGAACGCTGATATATTACATTCAGTCACCGCAAGAAAATTATGGTATAAATGATGAAATGTAGAATAAAGAAAACGGATGCATTATGATCAAGGCCAATTTACAATTTTTATAGAATTTATTATAAAGATCGTAAATGCATAGTGGCTAACGATTTCATTCTCGGCGCATTCTTTTCTGGAGATTCTTTTTTGCTTTTGGAGAATCTTTTTATTACATTAAATAGTAATTCCATGCTTGTGGAATTCAGGTCAACATTCCTGTTTTTGTCAGACGGTCATCATGTTATTTCTACAATATGGCATATTGTATTATATGGCATATACAAAATAAGTGACGCAACTTATTTTTAAGTAATTCAGTGCCTACTATGATAATCAGCTGCACGCCCTGCCCTCAGTAATGTTTTAACACATTATCTATAATTTTTAATTTTTAATCACCTGACGAGAATCCTTCAAACGACGGAACGTAGGGTTGACTATTGATACCGTTCTACAATACATTCTATAAAAAAATGTTAACATGGCCTTAATCATAACTTGAATACAAAAGGCATAAGTTTAAAACCGAATGTAGGTAAAATCTATTGCAATAAGTTGCACATGGTACTGGATTTGAAATTCTATTCTGAGATGTAGTAAACCACTAAGTCTTCCTGGCACAAATATTACGTTATAAAAATGCAGTAAAGTATCAGAATGTCGTATCAACATCGGTTATACGGTCAACCTTGGTTTCAACGGTAAACTGACCGTTGCAAAAATGAAATATTATTCGGGAGTATTTTTGCACAAAAGATTAATAAATTCTACCTATTGCTGGAAAAGAGAAAAAAAAATACATTAGATCTATTCAGGGTATACGATGCTCTTGCACAACTAAAATGGTTGCGGATGTTTACGTGTCCTAGGTTTCTCCTCGAAATTGTTCATATCATTTGCAAACAGTTATATATTTTTTTAAAAATGATAAATACAAATTATTTACGGTAGCTGTTTATGTAGTGTTTCTGAGATCTACGTGAAGCTGCTACAAACGTATTTTAAAACGTACCTTAAAAGATATATTATGCAATCTTGAAAAAAATTGACAGCAATAAACATTTAAATTTACAACGAAGTATTGTAATATTTCATTTCACAATTTTCCCCATAAACAATGAAATATTGCGCATCTTTTAACTTCTGTTTTCACTAAACGCTAAAGATATTTGCTCTCTCCTTTTTATTCCCAAGATCATTTGAAGCATTCCAGGGAACTTACGGTAAGGGAGAGTGTAATATATTGGCGGCTCGTGCTTAGATTGCACGGTTGCGTAATCCCCAGTAATTATGATAATCGAAAAAGATATCATAATGTGTTAGGAATGTACATTTTCCTTTTAATAACATTCAATATTCAAGATATTGCAGCAATATCGATGTATATGAAATCATTTTGAAATCAAATAGCGTCCAACTGGCGCTCTCGCCGGTGTCTGGTGCCTTGCCAGGAATTGCCCCAATCTCTTGGCTGTAATACTGGGTATACTACATTTACTCTTTGAACCTTTGATTTAACATGGTGAACATGGGGAATTTTGGTGGTACAACGAGACGAGTGGCGCTGTCTATCGCTGCGCGGTGACGGAGGGAGTCTCAGGGGAATACCTTTATTCTGTCTTCATCTGACTTGCTGCAACATGATTTTATGAATTTCGATTGTTATTGAAAGTACATACACAAGTCAAGTCCATTATTGACGATATTCAATGCATTGTTTATGATATTAGGAGAATTGGTATTAATTTCATATTAGATTTGTTGATTCAAAACGTACATTTGATGAGTCCTTTGTGTAAAGGTGGCCGTTCTGGATGGAAGTCCCTTATACTGCGATTTTCGTAACTTTGACCCGACAGGAATCACCTGTTTAGCTGCCAATCGGGAGCTTATATTTAGCGACAGTTACGTCACTATGGTGACGTTCAAGTTCCCGATTGGATGAAACCGTCAACAACTGATTCCTGTCAGGGGCAAAGTTACGAAAATCGTAGTATAGTTTCTCGCGAAATGCCTCACTACCTGCAGTTGGCCGGCCAGCAGTTTGCGAGCGTTCTTATGAATACGAATGTGTGTCGGAAGCTATTTAATTATATCCATATATACCAGGATAGTAAAGTTTTCGAATTAAAATAATTTATATGTGTGAAACGTGTCGAAGCAATAGTGCTTGCTGCAATGTGCTGGAGCCGATCATAAGTGCCCAGGGGAAATCAAAGCGAGAACCACGTGCGCGGGGACACGATGCATAAAATTATGTAAGTAATGTTTCAATACAGACTTTTATTTGACTTAGTAGTATGAACTGTAATTAATATGAACTATTTACATATTTAGTATATATTGGTATATTGTATATTCCGATATTTCTTGATATTATACTTTATCACTGATCGTATTACAATTTCGTACAATTGATTTTAAGTTTTATGAGACCTTTTTGGTATTGCCTTCCCGGTCTCTCAGAAATTATGTCACGAGTTTTGTGGGTCATAAACTTGCGCAATGGTTTTCCGGACACATTGTTCTGCTGTCTTGTCTCCCACGCCTCTCGTTCACACCTTTCCGAAACAAGACGACAACTCTCTCTGAACAACGGAGAAGTTTCAACCATTTCCAAAAAGGGAAGGAAGTTGTTCTCCTGAATATATTTCCGTCAATCTTATCTCAGCTCCGTTCTTTCACTTCGGTACTTTCTTTCCACGTACAGAATCAATAAGTCTAATTCATGTCGAATATATCAAATATTAGAACAAATTGACGACAATATTATTGGCGATTACAATACCTCTGTTGCCACGATAGTATGTTATTTACATATAAATCTCTGAGTCAATAATGAATTATTTAGATTTTAAAAATCAGGAATAAAAATCAGAGTTGCAAATTTGGGTAAATAGTGAATCCCTTGCGGTAGGCTTGGTGAACAAGTACGCGGTGCCGGAGGCAGGAGGTTCGAATCTCGTGTGAAGCGTGTATAATTTCGCCACGTGTTCTATACTGCCAAACGTCTCACTCGAACCATTACCCCATCCACATTCATTTATTTCTCATAATTTCCATACCATCTTTCATGGAGAAGTGATTGGTGATATGGTGTCCGGGGAAGAAACGTCGAAACTTCGAAAATAAGCTCTTAAGGCTATTCTAAGCATATTTTGCCTAATAAACTACGTGGATATTCCGAATGGTTGGGCCGCAATGAGCACTCAAAATTTGGTTTGAAAAACAATTTCTAGGCAAAAAATTGCATTATGGAAGCATAGTCACAATTGAGAAACATGTCATTTGTTTATTATTTACACAAGAAGTTAATATATTTGCTCAGACAGAAAAATTAAGCGAGAAATAAAAAAGCAGTCGAATTGTGTAAATTGGATGTTTTTTATTTCTCGCTTAATTTTTCTTTCTGAACAAATATACTCATTTCTTTTGTAAATAATAAACAACTTATATGTTTCTGGAGTGTTTGTATGCTTCTACAATGCAAATTTTTGCCTAGAAATCAATTTTTCAAACCAACTTTTAAGTGTTTATTGCGGCTCAACCATTCGGAATATCCACGTAGTTTATTAGACAAAATATGCTTAGGATTGTATTAAGAGTTTTGCGAAGTTTCAACGTTTCTTCCCCTGACACCTTGTATAATGCAGATGTTTTATATTTACTATGATCTGGGTAAGGGATGAAGGGAAATATGGCTAAAAAATCCCAATGTCCATGTTACCTTAAATATGTGAAGCACCACCTAATTATAACGTCTAAATTATTTTGTGAAAGGACACATGTGCCAGACGATTACTACGCATTGCGTCAACACACGCTCACACATCTTTGTATTTAAAAACACTCTTCGAACTCAAGGAAACTCGCTACATTACCTTCTCTAACAACCTTACACTCACATGTTTTCCTGAAGAGGTAAATGTCGAATGCTTTCAATAGATCGATTAGAACTCAAACAACGAAATTTAAAAAAAATGACGGTATAGAACCGTTCATTCTATTCATTTGATTAAAAGTTATTTACCTTTTTGATTCCCCTAAATGAGAGGTTAATAATAGCTAGCGATAAAACATCCATTTATCGAAAACATCCAAACTTTCCATTTAAAGCAAAAATCACGAAATTTGATTGAGTGGAATGTTTAAACTTCTTTCAAAACGAAAACCCTTAGTGTTTTAAATATAAAGATTTTTGTGATTTTCTAAATGTCAGATGTTTTAATGAAAATCGGAACTCTACCGTAGGTGCACGTTCTTCTACAGGAGCAAAAATTTTCAGCAGTCATTTTCCAGAAAATGTTTCGAGGGCTTCATGCATGGTGCCCCTAAAAATTAAAATATCTTAATAATCTGTAAAACGCACAACTACTAGATCTTACTCCTAATATATTTACAAAGTTTCTGCTCAAAATATTCTAATCTAACACACTTCATCTAATCTGACACATCCACCCTTCCAACCATAAACTATATAGATTGATTTTCGGGTAAAAAATCGTGTGTGTTACTTTGCGTGCACCAATCTCAGAACACGCACCAATTGCCTGCACCAATCTATATCAGAATATTTAGAGCACAACTAATATACCTTAATTCTGACGTGTGGGCGAAGTTGCAGCTGAAAAGAATCTTAAACATGTGTTTTGGTGGCTAAAATTGGAGGTATTGAATTGAATTGAATTGCCTTATTTTACGTGGCGAGACTCAGGCCATGAGGCCTGCTCTTCCGTCTGACCACGCAAATTTTGCTACACTCCTTTCACCAACTAGCGGAAAGAAGGTATTACTGAGGCGACGAAACCGGCGATTTGAATTTAGCTCAGAGGCTTCATTTAGGCTTGAGGATCTTTTACATGCAAGTAAATCTACTAATATGGGAGAGCCGTCTTTGTACAGGTACGGGTACGGGTTTCGTATGGGTTTCTTCAACTGAACTTCCGACCCTATTGATGTTACTCATTACCATGCAGAATAATTCAAGTGGACAGCAATATCGGCTAAAGATTGTCCCAAGGAGTGCTTTCTCAGGATGGGCAACGGAAGCCGAGCTTCCACTACTTTCACCTTCAGTTTTTTTCCATGAAGTTAGTCTTTTTTTTTAAATTTTCGTGTAGCGCATTCGAAAAACGCAGTATTCTACGACCGGTATTATAAGTCGGTTTAGCAAATGCGTGACAGAATGTGCTCCCTAGAGAGGGAATATTTTCTCACTTGTTTACCTAGTACAACAATGTAATTTTATGACACATATTTATTAACGAATACATTTAAAACGACAAAGAAATTACTTCTAACTTAATTCAAAATATGCGCCCAAGAAAAACATGAACAACACTGCAAAGCGAATGGTCTATAATAATAATGGTGGGAGGTTGGGTGTAAATGAAACTGAAGTGGGTGACACGATAACATTTCAAATTTCATCCCATACTTTCACACTGGCTGAGATGGCTCAGGGCAGCAACTGCTGCCACTACAACATTTCAGGGTAGGTCCTACAACATTTCAGGGTAGGGTTCGAGTCTCGACAGTAGCGGGTTTTAGACTTTAACTACATAGATAAGTTGAATTTTATTCCCCTGTCCATTGCCGCTGTCAGGAGGAGAATTATAGCGGTCGGCTGCTATTATCGATAGTTTTTCACGATTTCTCCAAGCAGGGAAATTCCAGAATAGAACTTTCACCCAGAAATAACAAAGTATAAAGGTTTCCGTGCATTGAAAAAGGAGGAGGGACTCCAAAACCAGTTTTAATTTTTAATTTCGTTGAAATGTTAAACATTTTTTATAAAGTAACTAGTGCAACTAGCAATGCTTAGCTATTGCAATGTATTACATTTCCCAAGCTAGTGATCACGTGAGTGTTAATCACTTTTCACGTTACGCTCTGCAAACATTTTAATAGATGAAAGACTTTCTCTAGTATGGGTTTGTTCCATGCCCTGGTTTGCACATGGTTGTCAAGTATCCTGTTGTTAAGACGCAGACTTCAAGTTTTGGCATGCATTCACCACGACACTGTCTCCGAGAAATTTGATTTATTTATCTCAGAAATATTAAAGTATTTCGAAGTATTATAATTACTTCGGACAATATTTCACAATTGCAGGGGCAGAATATGCAGCGAAGACGCGTTTCATACTTAAGGGTGCGGCGGGTTGCATAGAGCATCTATTCAGATGCGCTTGAGTCCAAATCAACGCGCGTCTATGTGCAGAAGACATACGCACATTTCCATTGTACTATGCCTATATTCTTCGCGCAAGTGCAGACAATAAATTGACAAAGTTTTATCGCAATCGGATGAACGGTACGGCAGTGCATGAAATACGAACAAACGTTGATTTTTATATGTAAGATAAATATAATAATCAATTAATATGTAAGTTAACGAATTTAAGTAAAACATATATTCAATTTTCAAGTTCTTCAAGTATAAAAAAGTATCATATACGCTAAGAAAATATGACGATTTTGAGCTTTTTATAAGAAAGCATCGATGCAAAACCTTGTGAGTGAGGATAGTGAATGTTCCCGCAGTCCTGCGTAATTCGCAGCTTGTGGCACATTTGGAAAACAAGGCGCACTTGCAACCCGCATCATTTATTACACTTTGACTCGTAGTTTACCAACGTGTACAACTAGGAACTAAGGCCTTAAAACGTCGTTTTTTGTATTCCAGCATTATAAACGACCTTTTCTGTCGCAAGAAATTGTTCATAATCAGGCGTTTTATGGCACAAATGATGACGTATTAGATTTTACGGCTCGAATGATTGCGTCATCACACATTCAGCCAATCGCGGCGAGAGAATTAGGGGGAGGTGGAGGTAAATAGAACAGCCGACTACAGTTTTCTCGCACATATGTCAAATACCCGAGACATCACAGGAAAGTTCTTAGCAAATTTAAGTTTCATTCTCTTATAATTTTATAATGCTGTCAAACAAAAAATAGCGTGTGCAACTCGTTTATAATGTCGCTTTATTGCATTCGTACAAATTTGAAAACTCGCTCCTAAGGTCGCTCGTTTTCAAAACATGTACTCATGCAATAATGCTTAACATAAACTAATTGCATATACTACTTTTTCATATCTCTAAAAAGACCAATCCATGAAATAAGTTATTTGTTGCCGTTTTATTACATATTTGGAAGGTTTCCTCACATCGTACAACGGATTTCCGGAAACGATGGCAGGTTGGTTCCAGTACCAAGCAATTTCCACTCAATAATGATTTAAAGAATACAATTTTTGGAGACAGCGATCTTTTGAATTCTTCCATTACGTTTATTGAACATTATGCTCTTCATGGAACTCAGCTATTCAGACTTTTCCGTTTCATCCACTAGGGAAGGCACAGCACCATCCTCCACCGTAACCCTTATAAAAGTATTTCGTAATAAAAACAACACTAAATTAAGTTTTTTGAATTTCCAGATTAACGAGTTTCATCATCGGATTAGCAAGTGCAGGAACATGCGGTGGTTGTGTGGAGAGCATGTGGGCGAAATGGGGGAAATGTGGAGAACATGCAAGAGAAAATGCAGTGAAATATTCAATGAACAGATGGGAAAACTTATAGGGGTTCGTATGTGGAACAGGAGGGGGAACTTGCGCAGGGGTACGTCGGGGTTCATGCCGGAAACAGAGAATGCGGGGAAACTCGTGGGAAGCTTAGGAAAACACCGGATACATGTGGGAGAACATACGTGTTCCAGGTGGGGTTACCTGTGGGGAAGATATAGCGAAAGCAGGGAAATATTCGGGGGAAGGGGCAAGGTGTAGCCCAAAATGGATTTTCTGCAAGTATTCTATTCTACAAAATGTACAAACAACGATTGCTAGATTTTAGAACTGGGACACGTATCACACGCAATATTTTCTTCCTAATTCTTCCCCTCGTCTTTTCTTACCACCCGGAAACTCAAAATAATCAATCAATCAAAAGCATTACCTCAGTGTCCCCTCCTTCACTCTATCTTCGAGTTGCAAGGCCGAGATCCATGCATTCATATTTTACACCTAGCAATAGCCTCTCTTGGTTATGCTAGAACGACTTTTTTATGGTAAACCTGAAGAAAAAATTTGGAGCATATATTTTATTCAAATTGACTACCTAAGAAAATACAGTTGAGATTTCTTGAGTGCTTATATTTATTATTATTATTATTATTATTATTATTATTATTATTATTATTATTAATACGTCTTTGTATACGAATCTTAACTTATTTCAAAGTTGGCCTCTGACAAATGTGTAGATTACAAAACTGTAAAATTTGATGTCTACTTATTGTCCACTATTTACGAAACACCTCACTTAGAAATTCACGATTTGGAATTGATCGCAAAGCACATGTTACCAGTTCCCCTTCACATCAAAGTAACACTCTTCGTAAACAATTGCCATGGTATTCTGGTTTGTGATAACTATCAATCGGAAAGTTCAGATTTTCCCACCTGATTTCATTAACAGGACGTAGACAGTAGATAGATAAATTTACTGCTGCAACGATGCATCAAACAAGCGCTGACCAGCTTGCGAAATTGAGAAAACGCAAACTCCAGAGATTTTAAAAACATTTTTATGAAAATTAAATCATTATTTTTTCTTATTCTTTTGGAATAGACAGTTCAACTACGAGTGTGTGATGACGCGGAAGAAATTATGAATTCACGATGAGTGTGTTAATGAAGTAAATGAAGATTAAGTAACTGTAGAATGCAAACACTGGAAAACACGGGCTGAAAACTCACTGCAAACGCATTTTCCACCTCAAAGTACACAAGCATTAAACAGAATTTGAATATCCTTCCCAGAGAAAGAAGGCGAGCAATCTGTACTGGTCGCCCTAACATTTATGTCATATTCAAGTGATTTATATGGCTGTATTCCACTCTGAATATGATCATGCCCGAGACACGGCTGTCGATTTTCATCGTTAGGGCGTTTAGGGCACGTGTGAGTGAAGTTATTGTTAGCGAAGGGAAGGCAGCAATATTTTTAAGTTGGAAGATTGAGTGTTCTTAAATGCGAAGATTAGTGAGCGCACGTAAACGCTATCATCAGCAATCGCTTGACACGTGCATACCTTTACAAAAGAAATCCCTGATTATAATTATTTGTGATGCATTACGTTTTTATGTAATGACGGACAGCAGGATTTGCTGTTACAGAGTATAACATGCCCGTAGAAATATAAGTTATCTTGCAAATGGACTGTTGTCCGGTGGCAAGCTACAACTACAATAATCTTAGACAATATTCAAAATGTAATACAACAGTAAAATACGATTATTATAATAATAAACAATAACATTAATAATACAATAATTAATAATACAACAGTACTCCCAGTTTTTATACAATTAAGAATTTTTGAAATAAACAGTACCTTACAAGTAATACAGTAGTTATTTATGTATCTACGGCGCCAAGTAGACGCTCTCGCCCCGAGGGCGACCCCCTAACCGAAGAGCCTCCGGCCCGAGGGGTCGGATGCCGCCCGTGGAGTAAAATTACAATAATTCATTTACATGGTGAAGATGTTGAACTCTGCGTTCACAGTTTATAGTGACTCTTCCATTCACTAAACATGTAAACCATTTAATTTCATCAGTTTTGAAGAATAAGTACTGAACAAAATGGAACAACAATTTTGGGGTTTTCGATTTTCCGTGTATTGCTTATGTAGAGTTTTTCCGTCGTAACTTTTCCACAGCTCTTCGTTTTGTGCGATGTAATCGCAAGGGTTTAGCTAGTAATTAACGTCAGCCCGATATATAGTAAATAAGTACCGCGGTTGTAGTTTGTAAACCGAAGCTTTAGTCGAGTTAAAACCAACTAGGTCCGTTATTTGCGATATCGACCGTTCACTATTTTTTGTCATATTGCGTTCTTATAAGAAAAAAATAATATCAATAAAATTCTTGAAGCAGGAGTACTCATCCGATGAGTTTAGTTACACCAATTTGTTACGATTGTTCTTAACAGACCAAAGACTGTAAATTCCCTAAGGGACGCCGACCATTACGGTTGGCCTTTTGCCATTCCGGAAGGACGAAAGATGGTTACTTTCAGTTGATATAACAGAGAAGTATTACGCAAAATATTTAACGTAGACACTATTCATTTAAATCCATTTTCAACAACCACAAAATATAGCTGTGAAAGTTATTAAATATCACTAGAAAGATTGAAAGTTGCACCTGACTATAGCACAAAAATAAAAGTGGGGCCAAAAATTTAGACAAACGCCTATTTCAGCAACCCTGGTGTTTTCAGTTGAACTTAATGTTTTAGGCCTCCCCATCGTCGTGGCAAGTTTCATCAAAAAGTTGCGCTATAGCGCTAGATTCTCGAGTTAGTTGCTTGATTGAGCATTTTATCTCTAGTGGATCAGTGGGACACATGTAAACAACAGCCTAGTAGTCATCCACCACCGAAAACTTACATCTATTTTTAAAACGTATTGTTTATGAAAAAAACAACGCTTTTTTAGAATTAATACCGTGTTTAATTTACCTTGTTCTGTCATGATAAAAAGAAATAAATTCGGGTATTGATGAATCGTTTCTAATTGTGTGAACGTCCGTTGAACAACGAGACATGTGTACAGTTCATCTATTGAAGCGGATGCAGGATGATCTAAAGCTTTTTGTGGCTTCTACACAATTTGCTCAGTGACGCATGTCCTGTTGCTCGACCGCTCGCTGCCATTATTTTGATGAATCACGGTGTGTTTTCGCGCTTGTGTTTGTATCGTGACCTACAACATCCAGATCAACAGTGGCGCGCCCGCCGCTGAACTTACTATTTAGAAACAAATGTTAAAATACATTTTGAAAGATAAAAAAATTACATGACGGAAACGAACCTCTAGATAAATATTGAATAAATGTTTAATCGTTGTTAAACAGATATTTATTTAGCGATTTATTATTGTTTTTAAGTCATAATGGTTCTTAGAATTCTTAAAACTACTAGGTGCTCTTCAGAATGCAAATCTTTGATAAATACTGTAATACACAACAACATTACTGATATAAAAACGTGCAACTACTAAATCGAACTACTAAATTTCTAAGACGATTCAATTGTATGAATTAAAGGCAGTTTAATGGAGAAAAATCTGATTTGACGGCCAATCGAATAAACTATAATTTAGTATAACAATTCAATTTAATACATCTGGCCAATTTTCATCCAGTAGCGCCAATCGAAATGCAAGTATTAAATTATTATTGGCCGCTCTTTGTACAAATCATTTCATTCACATTTCACTATCAGCATGCTTGCAATTTGAGCTGTCTGAAGAGCATGACATACTTAACGTTAAAACATTTTGATTTCTTGGGATATGGTGACGTAAATACTTAATCGTGTAAGAGTTTCTGCAGGGGTTATTTAAATGATTAACTTCTTACGGTACGTGGATAATCAAAGCAAACTTCGTTTCGAACCTACGAGGAGCACGAGTCTTTATCTAAGCACATATTAAACTGAAACTACGAAATAAGAATTTAGATGAAAATTTAATACTGTGGATTTTATAACTCGAATACAAGGATAATTGGACTATAATTAAAATGTCTAACTCGCGTTAACTCAGCTACCATAATTAAGTTAAATATCTAAATTTGTTATAATACCTTATTAGTAAACAGTCATTATATCATTTTTCTTCAATGTTTAATTTATTACAACGCCACTTAAAGCAGTAGAAATGAAAATTAGGAAACAAGGCGCATTTTTTATTGAATGCATACGTATTGCAAATTTACCATCAGCAAAAATGCAAAAAAAATTTACCAACAATTTTATGAAATATGTTGATTTTTATTTCCTTTGATTTGTGCATTTTTGTACACTTACACAATCTTTTTCTTAGCTATCATAACTTTTTTTGAAGATTATCAAATCTTAAAGGTCAAAATATAATTTTCTTCGAAATTATAAAATTCCTGATTTTGTATTATCGAACGTGCCCTTCAATAATTCAAATTAAACACGATCTAAATAAGACATTCAATGGGGAGATACTATTCTTGACATTACACAATAATTAGGATTATCCAATGTAAGACTGACGAGAGTTCATTGTATAAAATGCGGGGTAAATTATATAACGTACACAATAATGTGTAAATAAAGAAATAAGTCGTTGAAATTTACCATACCCACACCCGAAAAATTCCTTTATTTTCTTCCATTGTTGTTTCTATGTTAATTATTTTTTTGTAATAATTCTGGTAAAATTGTCACGGAAAGTACGGATGGATGATTTCTGATAATTTTTTATTGCAAACAACTTCATTGCAAGCAAACACGTATATGTTGTATTTATTGAGTATTTCAAGACTGACATAGGTTAAAATTTTTTTAGGTGTAATAATAAAAAATGAAAGGCTTGAATATATGATAAAATAATCTAGAACTAGTGGGAATGCGCGGTACACTGAAACTTTTACTCTTCTTAACATTATTATTCAACAAACAGTTATAATGTTTTAATGTTAATCTTTCAAAGATCTAAAATGAAGGGATAAATTGCAATGAGAAATAAATCTCTAACTTTAAAACTCGAAGTGTAGTACAGGTTCCAAACGAAATTTAAACGTTTACAATTTTCCAAATTTTAGAGATCTTAATAAAAATCGTAACTGTACCATATTTATCTTCTTTTCGAGAAAAAAATTGAGAAATGATGGGAAGTCATTTTCCAAAACATTTTAAAAATGTCACAGGGGCTTCATGAAAAGGATCCCCAAAAATTAAAATATCATAATGATCTCGGTAAAGCACAAATTGATCCACGTTGATCCAAATTGACGTATCATTTCACAAGCTATTAATCCGAGAGAGTTATCCATGACACATACTTCCATCCATCCAAACACAGAAAGACATTCTGATTTTTTAATACGAAACTGCATGTGTGCTCTCGCCACCTACATCAGTATTAATAATTTTTGGGAAAAAAATCGAATAGACCTTAATCATGATGGGTGTGCGAAGTTGCAGCTCAAAAGAACCTTAAACACGGATCTTAAAACCGAAAATTTGAGATCGTATTGTTGAAGTGATTCCAATACTTTTCCTCCCTTTACTGTAATAGAGTGAGAAAAAGTAATAATAATTTTTTAAAATTAATATAGGTTTTAACATTTTTTTGCTTCGTGTGCATGGAAGACTGTGGGAACTACAGTCCAAAATCATATTGATTTTTTTTTATTTCGATTATTAGCTAATTTATTACAACGACACATTTGGTTATTTTAAATAAAATTTTGTTTTGCGTTGGAGAACATCAGAGGCACCCACAGGATTAATACAGTCGTGTACGTGTTGTCATGGAAATTATATAGTTCTCCAAAGTTTCACTAATTCTCGAAAGTTAGAAATGTTAAATTTTTGTGTACTATATTCGTGAATCGGTGTAAAAATATTTACATAAAAGATATGTGGGCAACAATCCCCCAAAACAACCAAATCGTGAATTAACCTCGACGTTATTTTCGTCCGTAATTTGTCATAAGAATGATTTAGAAAAAAAATTAAAAGATTAATTTTCCAAGTTTTTTCTGGGGCACAATGCACGATAAAAGCGTTGGAAACTTAGCACACAACACTGAAAGAAGGCCTGCTGGCCGGCGAGGCCCGCAGCTCACCTTGGCCTCTGCGTCGCGACGTGTGGGGGCGCCCTGCAGGCCGGGCCGGTGCGGTGGGCGGCTACTGTGTTGTCTGTGAGCAGACTGCAGCCACCTTGGGGGGCGTCGGGTGAGATGCGGGAGCGCTGCTCCCCGCCCCCACACCCACATCTTCCCACGCCGTCCCTCCCCACCCCCACCCTCTCCTCCCGAGCATTGTTGAGCGCGTTCCGCGTGGCGGAGCCGGACGAAAAGCGTCGCTCGCTCCTTTTCCTTTCTTCCCTTGTTTTGTTTTCGCGCACCGCCCCCCCCTCCCTCCCCACCAGCCAGCCGGCGGCAGGTGAGACGAAGGAGGGTGGAGGGGGCAGGTTGGCTTCGCGTGGAGAAAGTCCACAGCAACGAGGTTTATCGCGCCGGGCGACCACGGTGCGGTGCGCGCCGTGGAAATGGCGGTCGCCCCCCCCCCCGCGTGACGACGCAGTGGACCGACCCCGCGCCGCGTGCGAAAAGCTTGCTTAAGCGCGTACTTTTTTACGAGTTTCGGCCTCCTCCTCGCCCCCGTGTTGCCCCACGTCGGGTGGCTGCCTTTCCAAACACGCGCCACGTAATTGTATGAGCAATTGGTGTTACTTTAACACGTACGTGCGCAAGTACTTTGCGCTTTGCACATTGTTATGTAGATTACGTGCGGTGGATAATATGCAGATCAGTAGGTTCGACGCCTTAGCAAAGAGTGATGCTGATATGAGATCGTGAAGTAATATATGAGTTGTAATTAAGGGAATGAAAAAAAATAAATTACCAGTGCTGTTGCATTACCTGAACTGTGAAGATTAGTATTTGGAACATGCATTAGCGCGGTTCCGAAAACTACGAATTTGAGTCCCATGGTACATAAAGGGGCTTGACTCTGTCGTGGACTACAAAGACATTTACTGCACTCATATTCTTTTACATAAGAAAATAATTTAATTATTCACGATTGCCTAATTGCACATTAAAAATGAAAATACTGAATTGTCTACTTCGCAACGTAAGACGAAAAGTAGTGAGACTTGACGCTATATGACATTACAAAAAAGTGAACGGCAAAATTCATTACTATATTTTTCTAAGTGTTAGTACAAGAGAAACTGTTGAATCAGAACGCAGTGGTTGATACTTCGATGTTAAGATGTCGTATACAATAAAGTAATAAATGAAAACTGGGTGGTCGAGTGTCCGAAGAACAAAATACACGGAAGTTGAAAGCGGGATTATAGCTGTTGCTATTGTGTGCAAAATCTTGCTGGAAGAGATTTCCTTCCTACCGGAAACGTGTGAGAGGAAGAGCAGAAAGAATTTTGAAATGATGCTGTTCAGTGGGTTGGGGTAAATAGAAGCATAGACATCTCCTCATTAATATCTAATACTTCGTAATATCTTAATACTAGAGGGCGGATTTTAATGAGATATCATTATTTTTCTTTTCACTTTAGAACAATGCCGTTTAGTATAGAAATTCATTTTGTTATAATAAAAGGAGATTATCCATTTTTATACGTCATTTGTTTTGCATTTTTCGTCGATTTCGATTAATAGTGATAGCAAAATGCCGGCGAATTTCATTCTTGTATTTTCATTGTTGTTTTACAAAATTTTCTAAAATTCACAATAAGATTCATTCTAACATGACTATGCGTTTATTTATTAGCGCTTCCGCTCAATGTTAGAGTTTCATTGCCAAAACATATATTTTTGATACTTAACATGTCGAAAATGCTAAATTTCTCCGTCGAAATCATACACCGCTTCGTCACTTGTTTTTGATATTATTAACATGTAATATTTCTTCAAATCATAAATTCAGCGTGCTATAAGTTTTTTTAGGTCTTCTATAATTTTATTAAATTTAGATAATAACGATCTACAACGCCTCTCGTCACCTAATTAAGGTTTCTTCATAAAATTTTGCTATTCATGTTATTGTGTTTGACACGTCACGGGAACTTTTCTCCAAATCTTTGCATTCCAAATTTAAATGAACCCGTCGTCCGATCGTGTTCAAACAAAGACTACAATGTTTATTTATTTAATTTCTAATTAACTGTTTTGTCAGATTTTATTTCAAGATTACTAAATCAAATGTGTTTTCAAAATCGTCAAAATATGGCTTTCCGCGGCGCGCTGTTCTTCTGTCTTGTTACTATCGATTCACGTACACGTTGTTTTCTTAATTACAGTCTAATAAATGTTTATATTTCCTTCACAATTGTTTCTGGGGAATATGCCATACATGAAATCATTACAATATCTTCGCTCAGAAGTTGCAATGTCAACCATTGTGAGTACGCTATCGAAGGTTCCTGTGACGCCTGTCACGCCATTGCCGGTTCAGCCGATTTCGGGATAACTAAAGACAGAGATTTTCTGCTAAAGAGCAGTCCAAACCAACAGTTTGAAAGCTAAGTTCACTTGAACGAATATACAAAAACCTCAATTACATCAGAAACGTATCCAACAGCTTGTTCATCCGATTTGGTTTTGATCACTTTTTTCGTAATTTTTCTTTTTTTTAAGGCATTTTAAGAGCATTTTATTGATAACTTTTGGCAATGTTTTAGCTCATCAAAAATCTTATTACAAAACTCCCACGTGATATTGCTCAAGCGCTTATACACTCATTTTTTCTGGAGGCCAAATTTACAGCCACTAATGATTCTTTTAACCCAAATAAACCATCGATGTTTACGTTGCGCTGTATTGTTCAAAAAATATCTCAGACGTTTGGACGAAAATAGATTTGATACGCAGGCATTCTTTTAGAGATGTCTGTTAATTCAGCAAATTAACAAAATAGACATACTCGTGCTCTGATGTAATCTGTATTCTGTGTTTTAAAACGCAGAGAACTCAAATTAATTGGCATGCGTAACAAAAAACTCATATTAATTGGCATGCATGACAATAAAACTCCCAGTTTTAAATTACGTTAATTAAGTCAGAAGAACGACGGCTCTGTATTGGAACTTGACCTGTTGGCACAGAATCCGATAGGGAAGCGATGTGCATAGGAAAATGGTGGCAAGCTTAACGTAGTGACTGGTTCAGATTGATCCGTAATTTAAAAGATCGTTAAAAATACGTATTTTTAGAAGTAACTGTGTATCTAAGAGAAAACAGACAAGGGATATAGTTGCCGTTTACTTCTGAACACGTTGATGGAGCATTTACGCAAGTGAAACGAGTCATCTTGTATTTTCCAATCAATTCAATCTACTCATATCAGAAATTAATTAATTATGTACAGATAACGTAAATACACTTAGAGCTGCTTCGGACTACTACGCCTATATATTTTCACAATATTTTTATGGTCGATTTTTTTAAAATGAATTTAAGTGTTCATAAGATAAACCTGACTAGTATCCTTAGGTAGTCCTCCATAATCCCCATCAATGACTAAAGTTGAATACACTTTTACACAACACCAAGCCACGACGACACCGGCCACACCAACAACGACAACATTCTTAAGAAATGTAAGTTGACCAAGATGACTTCCTCGAATAATGTCCACAACACTTCATCTGTGTTCCCACAATTAATGCAGTTTGTTATGATGTTATTGATTTAGGGTACTGTGTCATTAAGTTTATCTGGACATTTAAATTTTGGTAATATTTGAGCTATATTATTCTTGAATTTGGCTTTACATGTTGACGTATCAATATAAATCTGAGTGACACTTAATCATGTATTTGTAATGCATATGAATATCAATGTATATTTAGGGTGTGTTTCGTGGTAGTTAATTCCTTAGTAATAAAGTAGATAAATATTACTTATGCGTATGTAATAATTTAACAAGAATTTTTTAAGGGATTGCTTTCTTTGATACACTGTCTTTGGGCGCGGCGTCATTCCTTTTTAAGTGATCCAGAATATTAAATAAATCGGTCGCCTAACCATCTCAGAAAAAATTATAATTTTATATATACATTTCTTGTGTTTTGGTTGTTCAAAACTGTTATCTTTTTAAATATTGTACGTGGTTTACAAATGGCTACCATTTTTGTTTATGGTTGCGAGACATATTTCGCATTTATAGACATTTAAGGCTTTGTAAGTTACTTAAAGCTAGATTGAAAATTCTCGCTCAAAGCAAAAAAAAAAAGCATTTCCCGTTCATGGCATGCGTCGAATAAAACAATGCAAGCGCAGTTAGTTTTCCACTGCTGTTACTGTGAATATCTGTATTTCTTATTGCGATTAAACATTTAAACATGACACGAAAAATTGATTTTTAACCTGAAAGAAATGCTCACTTAGTAAGCTGTAGAATTCTTCAAATTAATTTTAATATTTCTATAGTTTCATGTAAGGTACATTATTGCAACGTATTGTTTCTCTGCTAATTACGCGATGCGACGTATGTAGAAATGAAGATGAAATAGGGAAGAAATCGTATCATATGGTAATATACTCGTATACGAACCTCCTCTCAACGTGAAAATGAAACATTTTATGCGTAAACTTAAAATTTTTTAAATGTTCTTGGAGTTGAATGTCAAAGATGAAATTTATACTGCACTTTGGTGCCATAGCGATATTTTAGGTGTACAAATTTCAAATATTTATCTTGTTCTCCAAAAAAAATATCTCTTGGTTTGTAGGCTAGAGATTACTGAACCCAATGCATTTTTTAAAACTTCAATAACCTAGCGTTGAATAACTTACAAAATCGTAACTGTCTATAAACGCGAAAAATGGCAGCTACTTAAAAACAAAAATGATCACCATTTATTATCCACTTATTGAAAAGGGAAATAGTGAACTAATTTAATTGTCTCATAGGAGAAACTTTACACAACTTTGAATTATTATCATCAACTTCTATTGTACTCAACGTGATTCTCAATAGATCTAGGTCATAGAATTAGATTCATTATAACTAGATCATACAAAGGCATCATTTACACTTCTCATTGACAATCAAATGATTCAAGTGTTATTCGTTTACTGTCGTTTTCGCTTATTTGGTGGACGAAATACCACTCAACTGATTGCTCCTTCAACAAGTGTACACAGCGTAAAACAAGACGGGGGAACTACATTTCTGGATCTCTTATCCAATTTTCAGTTAACTTTTGAATGCATTTTTGGGCTGTTGTGGGAAGAATTGACTCTGACTTACAATTAGTCCCATCTGTTCGGGTTATTTTCGTAAATTTTTCGAATTTTAAGCTCTTTTGGGCGGATTTGTGAAATTTCTGCCAATTTTTAGGAGTTTCTATTTGTTAGTTAGGAGATCGAATCCAATTTGGCCACCTTTCAAGGCTACATTTCAAATTTACATTACGTTAACCACCAAATAGAATCATACTTCACAGGATCATTTCTGTAGTAAGATTCTCCCCCTCTGAGGCGCCAAACCTCGAAGAAATGATCCAATTGACTGCAGGCACATTTTGTGCAATTTCCAATTTTTTCATCGTTTGTGCAAATTTGACAATTATCTTATATTTAATCCCAGGTTTTTATATTATATTGTCTGTTAAATGTCAAAACGTGCTCAAGGTAACAAGTCCGTTATGTTTTGGGGAACTCAGAATTACTCGACTAAACACTCGCAAATTACATTTGTCCGGATATAATTTCAAGAAATGCCATTACAAAAGTAAACTTTCAGTAGTCGAAAATATAGTGTCATTCAAAACGTACTTTTATTTATCATTTTGTGGCAAATATCTACCATGCATATTTTTAATATTTGAACAAATCGAAAGTCATTCATAAATAAACCCCAAAATTAATTTTAATTATTGAACTAGTATAGTAGCCAACAATTTAAAGGCTACAGCACTTTGTGTTAACTTTTACAGCTAAGTAAAATGTCCAAATTTTTCAAATGTTTTGTACCTAATCAGTAAGATATGAATACTTACTTAAACATAGATATGATAACAATATACGAATAAACTAATGCCATCTGACACCACGATAAATTTTAAGATCTAAGCGTCCCATATGTCATTTGTATCATAAATTTATCAGATATTAATTGTCATTTTACGTGAGGCAAAATTTTTAGGGGGCTAGGCCCTGCCCCTCCTCCTCTCCGCGCCCGGCTGTGGCTGGTTCTGATAAACTGACTCTGGCCTTATCATCTCTGAAACGAAAAAAGTACAATAAAACACAATTTTCCGTATACCTGTACATGAATTCTGAATTAAATATTTAAGAATGACTGAGCCAAGGCGAAAGTTCGGGTGAGTGACACGAGTTTAAAACCTTTTTTTTATGTGAAAAAATGGAATTCTCGGAAAGTACCTATATTTTGGGAACTTTTCAAAGAGAATGTTAATGACATTGTTAATTAACATGATTTGTTAATGAAATGCTATCCTTCAAACCTACTTCATAAAAGTTTTAAATATGCGAGACAAAACATCTCGTGTTCTTACCAGATTCATGTTTTTACGACATTCTTGAAACCTGTCTTAGAACAAGCTCTTTCGTTAACGGAACTTCAGTTTATCCTTCCCCCAAAAATACGCTCACATCATTCTAAAAACTTGCTTCACCCTCTTTTATCACTTTCACCTAAACAATCCTCAATATTAATTTCGCGTTTTTGTGTCTTTCTTGAGGAGGGAGAAAACAATCCAGGCACCTTCAATGCTGTTGAAAAAATATTAAGAGGCTCCCTTTCTGGGATAACCTCAGAGAGACATTGTATTGTACATTGTGGGTATAAAAGTACTGTTCGGAACCTTGGAAGTAAAAAACGAAACAAGGATAAGATAATTTAAAAACAACTTTCAAAACTTCATGAATTATTATAAAAGATCTCTCTCCGATGGAAAAAATCTGAAAGCCGAATTCTTCTCAGACAGTAATCTTATGTACTGCATTCTTTAAAAAAATCATCTTTTTTTAAAATATTAGTTTTCAATATTTGATGTTTCATGAGAAAGAAAAGGAAACTCTACACTTTTTGAAGTTTGAACTGTAATATAAATAATAACATCAAACATTATAATATCAACATAATGACTTAACAACAAAACAAATTTTATTCTTTTTGATTGTTATTTATGAATTATTGTCATGGAATCTCCTACTGATAATAAATAATAGAACTTAAGAACTTAATATTACTTAACTTAGAAGAGGATAAAAATTTATCCTCTTCGAAAAATCTTTTCGAAATTAAGTATTTTAAAAATTTTGGAATTTCAGTTAGGGGGAATGAAGACAGTACAGAGGCGCAGCGAGGCTGGTGCAACAGGTGCGTGGCACAGAGGCCCCGAAGTCACGGACCCCCAATTAGCACACCTGCCGACCCCCAGTAAGGTTGGCAATGACACTGCCTGGCCCCATTTGGACTTTCTGCACCGGGGCCCCCGAGAATGTAGTTACACCTTTGCCTTAGTAAAATAATTTCAGACGACTAGTGAGTGAATGAGGTGACGCATTTTTTCTTCGCGCAAATACTCTCGTTTCGAAAACAAAGAAATATTTTATCTGGCAACTCTTTCTTAGTACTAGACTCATAAACTGATGTTAGAGGTGATGTGATATGATACAAATGAAGACGCGGAGGGTGGCACAAGACCTATTCATCAAACAAAGAAAGTGACTTTTATCACACTCCGTACAATGGTGTTCACATATACTACAAAACAGATCTATCAGATCAGACACGTAGTGTCCTGTGACGATCTAAATATTTATTATGATAATGCTAGTATCTTATTTCATTCAGAAGGTGCCGGTTCAGAAGGATTTATTTTTTGACTTAAGTATTTGGTTACCTCTGTACGTCACGCAGACATTTACATCTTAGCAAACAATGTGTTTTGACATTTCTGATTTATTGTGATTTGCATTTTTTCGTAGATTTCGCAATTATGTATTTACCTACCCAGTTTTAGACATCTTTTAAATAATTTAATTTTATTTTTTGTTTTGTTTTAAAATAACGTAAGCAGAAGTGTGAAGGAATATTTTCAATTATTTTTGTGCAATGATTGTAGTGCCTCGTTATCTGGAATATGTAGTCCTCATTTATCTCATCCTTACTTCTTGCGGTGTTCAAATTCTTTTGCCAACATTTTCTACATTTACAGTCATTATACATTTACAGTCACATGAGTACAATTTCAAAGTTTTCTCGCTAAGGTAAAAGGATCACTTTACTTTCCTGCCATTGTAATTTCTGAGAGGTTCTTGAAGCCGTACAACGAAGAAACAGACAACAGTGCTACTCAGAGCGCATAGCTACTTCAGGCGCCATCAATGACGTTTAGAATTACTATTTACATCGAGGTGGGGGAAACCACTTTCCAAGCGGCTGTTCATTCAAGAGCGAGGCGGAAACCTCATCATGTAAAATTTCCCTGATCTTTCACGTAGCGGTTTGGGACTCGCCGAGCGCACGGACCCTCCCCCACGCCCAGTAAGGCAGTTACAATTCCACGGGAGTTTGCACAAGACAACGAATAGCGTTCGCGACTTTCTCTTAATTATGATAAAGAGCCTTAATATTTGTTCAAGGGAGAAATCAGCCATTAGGTCGCGAGCGCGCTCGCGCGTGCGCGCTCCGCTAAAAGACGCCGTTGCCGCCGCCGCCGCCACCGTCACGGCTGCTACCGCCACCGCCACCGCCGCCGCCGCTGCCACCGCCACCACTGCCACCACTGCCGCCACCAACGCCACCACCGCCTTCGCCTTCGCCGCCGCCTTCGCCACCGCCACCGCAGCCACCCCCGCCTGCGCCGCCGCCGCCTCCGCCTCCTCCTCCGCCTCCGCCTCCGCCTCCGCCTCCGCCTCCGCCTCCGCCTCCGCCTCCGCCTCCGCCTCCGCCTCCGCCTCCGCCACCGCCACCGCCACCGCCTCCGCCTTCGCCTCCGCCGCCGACACCGCCTCCGCCTTCGCCCCCGCCGCCGCCGCCGCCCCCGCCGCCGCCTCCGCCTCCGCCTCCGCCTCCGCCTCCGCCACCGCCACCGCCACCGCCTCCGCCTCCGCCTCCGCCTCCGCCACCGCCTCCGCCTCCGCCTCCGCCACCGCCACCGCCACCGCCACCGCCACCGCCTCCGCCTTCGCCTCCGCCGCCGACACCGCCTCCGCCTTCGCCCCCGCCGCCGCCGCCGCCGCCGCCCCCGCCGCCGCCTCCGCCTCCGCCTCCGCCTCCGCCTCCGCCTCCGCCTCCGCCACCGCCACCGCCACCGCCTCCGCCTCCGCCACCGCCACCGCCACCGCCACCGCCACCGCCTCCGCCTCCGCCTCCGCCATCGCCTCCACGTCCGCCTTCGCCACCGCCATCGCCGCCACCACCGCCGCCACCGCCTTCGCCTTCGCCGCCGCCTTCGCCACCGCCACCGCAGCCACCCCGCCCGCGCCGCCTCCGCCTCCGCCTCCGCCTTCGCCACCGCCACCACCGCCGCCACCGCCATCGCCGCCACCACCGCCGCCGCCGCCGCCGTCGCGACGCGACGCGACGTCGACCTCTCGCGGCGCGGCGGACGCTCCGACGACAGGAGGGGCGCGTGACAGGCACGCGCCACGCGCGCCACGCCCGCCTCCCGCCCACAATGGCAGCCCCGCGGCGGCGGCGGCGGCCGCTCACAATGGGGAGAAATCGCCCCCCACTTAGCGCCATCTGCCACCGCCGCGCCACTCCGACCTTTTGGAGGACGCCCGTGAAATTCACTATCTTGTGTATTTTGTACGCAAGTTTGTCCGGTAACAATAAATGCATCCACCGCCTTAGGTAGTTCAGGGCATCAACTGGTGCCCCTGCAGGGGCTCTGACCGGCAGGACCTAGGTCGAATTCAGTTCCGATCTAGAGAAGAATTTCAGCCGGCTGCTCTGATCGGTAGTTTTCCTTGGTATCTCCGATCAACACCAGGCGAATGCCGGAGCAGTACCTTAACAAACGGGCCACTGACCTTGCGCAATTTTTCCTTCCTGTTCCTTGTTCTAACCTCAGCCCTTACTTACACATACATACACTACACTACCATAGAGGTCGGGAGCTTACAGTTTGCTTCCACTTACGGCTAGAGTGATGCCCCGCTGGTGGGAGTTACATAAATGGAGAAAACCCCGCAAGCCAACACGTAGCTCCGCGCCGGATCCCGCCATCCAGTGGGGGAAGATCACCGCTCCCTCCCGTGATAAAAACAAGCATTACGCTTACAGGACTTAGCAGTGGACGCGCCCGGAAACACTAATCAATCAATCCTAAATACCTCCAGCTGAGATGACGACACGATGGCTCGTGGACAACTGTTAACCGGTCCCAGTTAACCGGGGTTAACTGGGAATTTAGGTTTACATATTCCCCCGTGGGATTGATTGCTCTCATATTTTGAACCAACAGTTTTGATAAGTCGAGGAAAAATGTAGGGGGAAGGTGGTTCGCGATGCCAACAAGAAAGCCTAAATTTCGTTACAACTCAAAATATTATTAGCATTGATGCAACTCGCAATCTGTCTTGGGTTCATTGATGCCGCGCGATGTCGGGAGTTGAGGGGCGGGGCCCGGCGAAATAAGTCAACGCCACCTATATAGAGTGGTGTATCTAGGTGGCGTTGGATGGGAGCCGTTGGGACGGAATGGATGTGCGGGGCGAGAGCAGTTGACACCTCGGTCAGGGCGAGGGGGCGGGGCAGGGCAGACGAGGCTGTCTATTAGATGATTGTGATAAAATACATAAATAAATAAAATGTATCATTAAATCAGAAAGTGATAATATTAATAACTGTAAAAGGAAAACAATTTCAAAATGCAGCTTGCTAATCGAAGAAATTTTCATCGTGTAGGAGAAAAATTGAATCGGAAGATTTTTGTGGTTTCTCCTATCAATACCAGGCGAATGTCGGAGCAGTACCCTAACAAATGAGCCAAGAACCGCGCGCGATCTTCCCTTCCTCTTCCTTGTCCTAACCTCTACCTTTACACGCACTTACATGAAATCCAATACGATCCACATCAGGAGATCCGTCGAGACCTTAGAGCTTGTCCCAGCTGGTGCGCTGGCGGTGCCACGCACGTGGGAGATACCTGGAATGGGCAAACCCTTCAAGCCGATAGCTCCGGATCCAGGGGAAGAACACCGCCACCTCACGCACATGCACTGCACTTACGGGGCTAATGACCAACTGAATTGAAAGGACCCGGAAACGTGAAATAATCAATCCATCGATATTTTAGAGACGAATTGAATATTTGCACAAAAATCGATAATTGGAAGTTTTTGCCACCTCGAACGTTAAGTACTATCGATCTTCTGCTCATGCGCAGTGTAAGTTTCGCATCACTTTGGTGCATCTGCGCATGCGCAGAAGATCGATAGTACTTAACGTTCGAGGTGGCGAAAACTCCCTAGTAATATTTTAGTGCTAATGATGAAAATTGAGAGCCCGTCGCCACTCACGGTGACCCATCCGTCCGCTTCGTGCCGTATTCCTTCGCACGGCGATAAGCGCTCCAGCTGAAGCGCTCTTAGGCCACATTCACAATCCAAACGTAAATGTAAACGTAACGCAGCCAGAAAACCCAGAACCGAGCTTCTAAGCGAGACCATTCACAACGGCTTGACGTAACCGTACACGTAAATCCGTAAACTTAAAAGTTCACTAGCACTAAGCTTTTACTTTAAGTTTACGTCAGAATTCTACCGAAGACCAACCAGAGAGTAGAATGAAAAAAACAAATGGACAACAAAATCTGCGAGAAGCAAATGAAAGGTTGATTTCTGATTGTGTTAAGGTAGTTTGTGGTTATGTCATTTCATTATTGTAATGTAGAGAACTAGTTTGCGAACCGTTTTCATGCGTGTAGTGAATTCAAAGTAAGAATTTGGGCCGTTTTTCTTGTGTCTTTAATTTGACACGACGAATAAAATAATTATCTTCGACGAATTACTCATGAACTACTACGGTAATACGGACACTTACAATACTCGGATAACACGAATGTTTATAACACGAGCTCTTATAATTTCGGTCCCTTGGAATTCGTATTAATGAGGGATCAAGCTTCAAAATCATGAATTCTAATTGGTTCAGACGAAGTTTACGTTCCAGCGTACGTTCATCATTGTGAATGCTTGTTTTTACGTGTCAATTTTAGTGATACTTTACAGCATTACATTAGGTTTAAGTTTGCATTGTGAACGGGGTCTTAGATTATAGTTAGAACTTGCGAGTGAAACGGGGCATTGTTTTGGTATGCGTCCTGATCCTTGAGTGCTTGTGCTCGATTTGTTAATGTTTTTTGTGTTTGCTGTCTTGAACTGTGTGAGTTAATTAACAACAGTAACAGTAACTCTGAGATGAAGTAAATTACACTTAACACATTGTTTAGTCAGATTCCATGTTTCCCGATTCCGTGATACCGAAAAATCGATTGTGGCAAAACGTCCGTCCGTCCAATTTTCTCCAAAATTGAAATTCCCCGATTGATCTGAACGAAGTCGAGGCTCTTCGAGTTGGAAACGGGTATTTTAATTCTTGAGGGTACTTTACTTGAAACCCCAATATTTTAATTATTTCTCAAAAATGGCTCCAAAGTTTTTGACTAATTTTTGTCTTCGAGTGGCTTTAAGCTCAAAGAACGCTTAAAAATGTTCCAGGTCTAATTTTGGTTGAAAACCCGAATATTTCGAAAATACCAGAAGTTTAATTTTTTCTGCGTCTTCCTCACACTACAATAATGATTGATTTTTTCCCTTGATGAAATCCATTTTTCTGAGACGGATCTTGAAATAAGGTCAGGTACACATTTTCGAAAATATTAATTGTGTTTCAGTAATTTTGTGTGATATTGAATGTTCTGAAGAGTGGTTCCAATTTTTACTTTCTCCCACGACGAATTTTCGGCAGAAAAGCTCTTATTGCCGCGCCCTGGTAACGAAAAAGTGGATCAATCCTATATAATAATAGTTCAACAGCGCACTAACGTGCATTGAATATATAGTCATTGATTGCAAATCATTGATTTCACACTTTATATGGCATTTTACTATGTACTCTTTTATTTTTCACTTCTCACTGTTTTTCTTCACTTTTCCGGTCATTTGGCGGCTGCATACTCTGTGATTGATTGTACTCTTTTCGAGTACTGCTCCACGTGGTATCGGGAACAATGTAGGTCACAGAGTTTGCATCTGCATTGCTCATTGGGTTCGTGAAAGTATGTAGTTTTGCACAGCATGTGATGGAAGCCGTGAACTGAGAGTCTTGTGAGGACGTGACGCTTTTCAAAGTTTGCCTCCGTCCAAGCGCGATCTATCATGGCTTTTAGTTGCATAAAATTCCGGCCATATCTCTTGTCTCTTCTTGATTAATTTCGCCAGGAATTCTTCCGAGACCGTAGTACTTGGTAGTAGGAATTTCGTTTTTATGCCCTCTATGAGGAACGATTCCCTTGCCAGAACGTACACTAGTCTTGATTTTGTGAATTTGGACACCCCCAGCGCCCTTTTCAGGTACAAGGCTTCTACCTTTTCCATGATAGGTTTCTCTTGGTCAGATGTTCCCGTGTTACTTCAATCCCGTAGCAAATGATTGGCAGTATTTTTGCTTGAAATAGCTTCATTGCCGTTTCTAATCTTAATTTAATGGATCAATCCTATACATAGCAGTTAACTAACAGAGTTACGCCATATATATATATATATATATATATATATATATATATATATATATATGGCGTAACTCTGTCCCATCTATATCCCACGTCGTCCGCTCGTCCTGTCCTGCTCGACCCCACCCCGCAACACACGGCAATAAATCCCAGGTGAATTGGGAATTCCATTTAACTGAAGCGACATCTTGTGCTACAGCGCCATTTTAGAGGAAAGTTACAACAAAGTAAACAGAATAAAATTCTCCAAGAAAAAACATTAATCAATGTCAAATTTCATGGAGATCGATGAAACGGTGTCGGAGATCCCGATCTCAGACAAACCAACATCCATTTTTACTTTCTTGCCATGTATGAAGAGAAAGTATTGAAATGGAGCGCCGGAAAATGGGGGATTTTCGACAGGAAAACTGGAGGACTTTACAGGAAACCCCAAAAACATTTTCAAAATGTTCTAAAAAATGGTTCCAATTTTTTTTATTAAACTTTTTCCTCAGATTCCGTAAAAGACGCTTAAGAGAGTGGTGTAAATCTCATTTTTGTGGAAATCTCTAATTTTTGAAAGTTACAGAGGTTGAAATGTTTTTCGGTGTCTTTCTACAACTATAATTTTGAATTTACAGATTTGTTCTTGAATGAAATCTATTCTTTGTAAAAAGATCTTGAATTAATTTCAGGTACAATTTTTCGAAAATATGAGTAGTTTTCGCGTAATTTTGTGTGAAATATAGGCAATTTTCAAACAATTTTTATCAAAAACGGCCCCAGGTTTTATCTTTACATATTTTCCTCATTTATCAAAAGAAGGTAAAACAAGAAATATCCACTTTTTCGTTTCTTGGACCCGCCAATGAGTTTTCGGTCGTAAATGAACCGTTTTCTGGCTCCTGCTCTTCTTATGGGATAAGGGTGTGAAAGTAAAAACTGGTGCTAGTTTTGATTTTGGAAGTTCTTTCCATAAAGACTCAACATTTCCAAACTTTTCTGAAAAGAGGCCCAAAGTTTTTAATTAAACTTTGTCCTCGGGTAAAATAAAGGAAACTTAAGAGAAATGTGCCAGTCTCATTTTCGTTGAAATTCCATATTTCGCAAATTGCGAAAGTTCAGTTTTTTTCGGTGTTATGTTACAATTAAAATATTGAAGTTAGAGATTTTTCCTTGAATGAAATCTGTTATATAAAGCATAACAAAGTAAATAAAACTTTAAAAGTTATATGTTACATGAATATACAAGGTTATTCGTTATTAGTGCTGCCATTACATGTGAGAGAATTTTGAAGAATTTTGTTTCAGAATTGTAATCCCTATAAATATGCGTATTTTGATTTTTTTTAATATTTGAAGTTAATTATATAAAAAAGTATTTCTCAATATCATCCTGAACTGTAATGCATATTTTATAATTTACTAATAATTCAATGAACTGCATATTTTCGGTTTGAGATTATTTCCCTTTTGTGGCATTTGCCTCCTTTTGATGAAGCTATGTTGATGGAAAGTATTAAGGTACTCAGACTATGACTTCCCTCGATTTTTTCACTTATTCTCATGAACACAATACCATGTGCGGATGGTTCATTAATTGTCTCTTCCATGCATTGATTGTAACGATAAATGGGTCACATTTTAGACAAATAAAAAGTGAACCAAACCACTAATATGTAATTGAGTAATAATTATTAATGGTTATTATTCAAATCTATAAAAACAAATATTACAAAACAAAATAGTTTATGTATGGTTAAATCTAATTTATAATATAATATAGTGGCGGCTCGTGCTTAGATTCCACGATTGCCCAACTCCCAGGTATTCGAAAGAAAGCTTATAATACGTTAGGAAAATACATTTTTCCATTTAATGACATTCAATATTCAAGACACTGTAGCAATATCGATGTAAATAAAATAATTTTGAAATCAAAGAGATACGCGCTCTTTCCAGCGTCTTGTGCTCTCCCAGGTAGTGCACCATTCACTTGTTTTCGTACAGCGACGAGCTGTCTATACTCTCTGGCAACGAGCCACCCGCTTACACTGCATAGCGCGAGGCTCAGTCATGGCGACTAGGGAGCAGTAATTTTCTGTCTACGTCTGAAGCTAGCTGTAAATTAATTTTGTGAATTTCGCGAATTAATCAAAGAACACTAATTTAAACAATGTCGGTATTGGTTCCATTATTTATGATGAATATATTTTCATTGGATGTTTGGTTTATTGATTTAAAATGTGCATTTGATGTGTCCTATGTGAAAAGATGGCCGTTATGGAAGAAATTTCATCTTTCTTTGTTCTTTCATACTGGGTCGGCGGTTGAATGCATCGCGAGCGTCGTGAATTGTGGTAACTGACTGTGAGTGAACTGGTCGTGAATTAATAAATGAATATCTCAAGCGATAGTTATTGTAAAAGTGTTGTTTGTGGTTGTTGTTGAGATAGAGAAAATTTGTACTCTAACTATCAGGAGGCAAAGGAGGTCAATTGGCAACAGTCTGTCCACAATGTCGACTGTGACGGATGATCTGTGAGCTCTAGTGTAGACTGGAGACCACTCTGTGCTCAGAAACCGTGACGGTCCGCCATGGTGGTGAACGTCTATTCTGTCCTACTTATCTCAGAACCAAATAGCATTAATTAGTGTCTCATTCCAATTTTAAACATTTATTCTTTTTATGTTTAATTCAATTTAATAAAAAGTTGAAAGTGACCAAAATTTAATACTTTGAAATTGCAGTTTCCCTACAATACTTAATCCAGTCTATCATTTCTTGAAGTTCTTTTTTACCATTCGTGCAGGGGAGTGTTCTTAGTTTGAGTATTTTCAATAATTTCATTAGATCGACTTATAACAAATCACAGTCGTCGGAAACCTAAAAATATATTATTATTATTATTATTATTATTATTATTATTGTTAGTCTTCAACATTCCATAGAGGGCAAAGGGCGTGCTGCTTAGCAGGGTAGATTGATATTTGTAAATTCACTAAAATAAATAATCAGAATCATCAAAGCAATATAAAGCAAAACAAGTAGTAGCTATAAGAAACTATAGTAAAACAAATTATAAGACAACAAATATATGAACAAACAAAATAATAGCTGTACGAAACTATATAATAGCTTTACGTAATGGCTACTGTATATATATTGCGACTACCCGTCTGTCGGTTGGGCGCCGTAGACGTGGTAGCCGGCTCGCTCAGTCGGTAGAAAGGCTTGCCTAAATTGATGAAGATGGAGGAAGTTGGTGACCGGTGTAAAATAAGAGACTTTTACTCATGTTAACAAACAGGTGGCCTTTATTTAATAAAACAAATTGCAAGATTTTACCACTCATGTCGGCGAGCATGCTCCCCTTTCCCCAATTCCGAAATATAACATGCACACATAAAATAATAAAATAAATTGAAAAGTGAAAATTACTACAGTAAAAAAAACAAAACAATATTTTCCTCTACGCTGATTCCCTCTTGACAGCCAAGCGCGGCCGGGAATCTTCTCTTCGTCGCCCGGTCAAAGGTAATTAAAGATTGTTCACCATACTGTTTATGCCTTTCGACCACGGGCGCGCCAAAAGAACGAAAAAGATACCGCCTTAGCGGGGCGGCGTGCACAACAAACCAGAGTTGAACGACCTCGGGCCGCCAGCTGGCTGGCAGGGGCGGCGCGAGCGTCGTGGGACGCCGCACAAAGGGGCGCGCAGGGCCGAACCAGGTAGAAGACGGGGTTGTAGGGGTGCTGGCCCAACACACAGCGCCGCTCACTTACTGTCGCTGATGATCAGATAATGTCTGCTCAGTTGAATGACCTTGTCACTTTCGGTTCACCGCACGGTACTTTAGAGTTCGTAGCAAGTTCGTGAATGATCAAATTGTTCCACGATAATGTTCCTAACACGAGCACAAGTCAGATACTTTTTCTGAACTATTAGAATGTCAATAAAACTTTTCACAATCCGCGGTCTACACTTATTTAAGAACCGCGCACAAATTCTCCTCGAAAACTCAACGTTTTCTTATAAGTCCAACTAAGAAACAAAACTTTATCTCTGACGCCGGGCGCCTCCACAATAACGTCTCGTCCCCCTGACCGCCTCTCACGTTCTCTCTGTGACGGCCTCACACCCTCTCTCTGTGATGGCCTCACACCTTCTGTGTTGACCGTTTCCTGCACGAAGTCCTTCGAGCCTCCCTTCCCCCCCACCAAATTCCCTCAGAATGTTCTAGAACATTCTAGAGCTTTGCCTACGTCCGGCGGCTATTGGCGAAGGGTATTGCGTCGTAGAATAATTCCGCCCAATCATCGGAAGTTTTTGGGGCCGAGAAATGAGAGAGAAACCCGCACTCGTTCTCTCTCGCTTCAATTTTCTGTCAAACAGGGGCAGAAATTAATGACTGGGGGGGGAACGAAAATCTCAAGGGAGGATGGGGAGGGCGAGGGGCGCCGCGGAAGAGTACTGCAGTGCCGCGTGCACGAGAAGACCCCCCAGGCCGCGGGACACTTGGGTGTGACGAATTTTAGGGGGTGGGTCCGGCGGGTGGCCTGACAGAACCCTGGCGCCGCCGTCGACCCCTCTGTCGCGCGACGCGGAGCAATTCTCAGGCTCGCAGCCGTAATGGATTCGGTATCACTACAATATATATATATATATATATATATATATATATATATATATATATGTACAGAGTGGACCACCTAAGTTGTCCACAGCAAATATCTTGAAATCTTTATCGAGTCCGGAATAAACGAAGCGTTCGTCAAGCCGTTCTAAAAGTTATTCGTTTGTCCTTTGTTAGCCAAAGGCGCTGTCTGCGCAGTACTCACTCTACATCTCCCCTTCCCACCACCAGGACGTAAGCGACACTGTCTTCCCGCGATACCTTCCGTGGTAGTTGGGAGCAGGGAGCCGAGTGCTCGTGTTTGTCTGAAGCCAGTTGGACTGGTATTTATTTTTTCAGATCGAAGGTTAACGCTTTGACCAAAAAGATAAAGATTAACTTGACTCCCTTATTTGAACTTATTGCAATGAAGCAGTGAACTTCATATTTTTACCAATAAATAACTATAATATATAATTCTTGAACGGCGTGTTTATTGTTAATATTTTGAGGCCCCCGGCGGCCGCCGGGTTCGCCCATGCGTTTAAACAGCACTGATAATATAGGGGAGAAATGCTGATTTTTTGAAAATACTTCTTTTCATAAAAATATGTAAGAAAATGTGTAAAACAATATGTTGAGAAAATATCGAAATATGTGAAATTGTAATATAGTACCAAATATGTAAAAATATATAACGAAAAAATTGGATATTGTGTTAGGACGGCGACAATTTGTCAAGGTTAAATTTTTGAGAAGTAGAAAGACAAAAAAATATGTAATTACATAAACATCCGGTCTCCACTCATAAGCCACCGTGGGACGCGAAACTTCCGCTGCGGATGTTCTGCGCCGGTCTGTGGGAGCCAACGTAACTTTCTCGTCTCTACCGCGGTAGCGAGAAAGTAAAAATTATTATAAAGTACAATTACAATGGAATTTTAGTGCAATGGTTACATATTTAGGCAATTGTAAAACATGGGAAATTGTCAAAGCTCTAGAACTTATACATTTTTAACACATAAAAAGTAAATTTATACACCTAACAATTGCAACACTGAAAAAAAACTCAAAATAAATTTTACGCTGTACTAAAGAGTGTAATTAGTACTATCCGCTACAAAAGTTTCAAGAAAAAAATTGCAGCCATATACGAGAAAATGGCGTTTGAGCATTTCTGAAAATGCCGAAATTTGAGCTACTTTTCATAGAAAACGGTAGTGTTTTCGAGAAATTTTACTTGACATTATTTAAAGCATATATACTCGTAAATATAATAATGAGAAAAAATCGCCGATAATGTAAATATTAACGACGTGAGAGACAAGTAAAAAATTTACATTTTTGTAATTTTTGAAAAAAACAACCACTAGACCAAAATGGCTTTTATGTCATTGATAGAGTTCATTTATCACTATCCCAACCAAAAGTTTAAAGAAAAAATTTGGAGCCGTTTTTGAGAAAATCTTGTTTTTGTAATTTTTTAAAATTGCACATATTGCACGAAAACTACCAAAATTTTGAAAAACATTTACATGACCTTTATTAAAGAACTCAATATGCAGAACAAATTTTATTTGAAGAAAAAATTTCTATCTTCAATTTTGTAGTTGGAGAAAGACGCCGAAAAAATTCAAACTTTCACAATTTTCGAAAATTTAGAGCTGTACTTGAAAATCGGACCTATGGCATGTTACAAAGTGTATTTTACTCTATTCATACAAGAAATTTAAAGAAAAAACTTGGAGCCGTTTTTGAGAAAATGTTGAAAATCCCCGGGGGGCTTCATATAAAGTACCCCCAAATTTTGAAGAATCTTTTTCAAAATCTCAAAGCTTCGACTAGAATCAGATCGACCTGGGAATATCCATTTTGGAAGAAATCGTACGTATGGTTTAGGCGCTAGCAGTGTTCACAGACGGACGGACGGACGGACAGACGTTTTCCTTTCAATTGGGTTTTCGGTATCAAGGACCTAGAAAACAGGGTTTCTGGCTACACCACGTGTTAGGGGATTTTTTTTTCTTAATTTAGCAACTGGTTTTATCCACTTATTCGTTTTCACGGCCCGGCAATTAATTTTTTTCCGCCGAAAATTGGCCATTTTTTCGCGCAGCATTACATAACTTTCCCTATACTAAGGTCCGATTAAAATAAGTTGGTGATTGACAATTGTGCTTCTGAAGCTGTAGCTTCATAAAATATGTGTGTATGATTTGGTTACTTTAATAAGTATTTATTTCAAATGTTTATTTTCGTGTCCCGGGCGCACGTGGTCAGTGGTACGCAAACTGTCACCGTCGCACCCTTCCATTTGCATCTGCCAATCACCAACTAATTTTAATCGGACCATACGTATATCACTCCGTGTATATACGTATACGGGAAAGTAAAAAAGTATTAATTGATCGTACACCATTTTGTTTTTTGAGAGGAACTTCAGCCTTCTATAGGCGTCCTCTTAGATATGTGTGTGCAAATGCACAGTAACTACAGTGTACTTGGTGCTTAATCATATGGACGTAGTTTTCTAACAGTTTGAAAAGGTCGCCTTTTGAGTCGAAACGTCGAACGCTGTTGCTCGCAGTCGACTGAACCGTTCTTCCGCACGCCACACCCCGGTGAATGGCCAGCCAATGAGGTTGCTGTTAAGCAAGTGGGCTGAGGAGGTGGGTGTGAGCCACACCAAACATTGGTTTGAGTAGGATTTTGAGTTCCAGTATTCCGCAGAAATAGGGAGACCGAATGAAAGGAATGAAGATTTGGTGATATTGTGTTTTAAACGAATATTTTAATATGTTGCGTGTGTATTTTGCAGTGAGTTTGCTTTTGCTGTTGACTCCTACAGGTGAGTTACGTATGACATCTATTCAGTTGTAACCTCAAAGTACTGAGCATTTTCGTTTTTATAATTCATTTTTAAATATTTCGAGTTGTGTATGTCTGAATTAAATATTAATTATAAACAAAGTATTTTTTGAAATTCAAAAGTGGTAATATTTGAGGAAAGGTAGTAACATTTGTTTTGTTTTGAATTCAATGTGTGCAGGTTATGCTATACGTTGTTATCAGTGTTCATCTTCAACGGACCCAGATGGTGAAGATAACTGCGGAGCATACAGTAAATTCGACAAAAGTCGACATATAGCAATTGATTGCAACAGTGATGAATCTCATACTCCCGGGTCTTTTTGTATGAAGATAGTTCAGCAGTCTGCAAAAGGATTTATTTGTAAGTCGACATGACGAAAATTGCCAATATTTGAGAGTTATGTCATACAGATGATGGATAAATGTTGCTTGTGTATATTTATTTACATTTGCCAGAGAATCTTAGGTGTTCACTAAGCGTCTTTAAACTTGATGACTTGCAAGACCAGAAGTCTTAGGATTGTTTGTATTTTCTGTTGTAATATATCACTTAAGTTTTGCTTCTGGCTTCAAATCAATTTTAACTATTCAATTATTTCAGAACTGCTAAACTTGATATCCAGTCAGTTTCACACTCTTACCCTTAAACAAATAGGAAATAACTCAAAATCATTAAATTAGTTCATTACAAGCGACTACAGGCTTTTGGGTATAATGTGCTGTTCTGATTTATTACTGGCTGCAAAGACTGTCAGTATTGGTGCTGTCAACTCACTCCAATATTTTGTTTTGCAATTATAAGTGAATATATTTTAGCCGAATTATTAAAGAGTTATATTCAGTGGAAAACAAAACACCTTCATCAGTCTGCATTATATGCTCTGAACAAACACAACATGACACTGTTTTGGATTCATTTGGAAATTATGGTCCATATTATGATAACCCTGATGATAGAGCATTACATTACCCCAAAACAATAGCATCCACAATACAACAATGCAGGGGTGGGGGTGATCTTGCGTTAGATCCTTATTTAGGTTAACATGATCAGTTTGTACCCAAGTAAAAGCTATGCAAATATGAACAGTTCATAATAATTGAAATATATTTCAAGTGTGTGTGGCTCCTTAGGCCAATGGAAGTGAAAGGGGCAGTTGGTTCAGATGAAGTTTGTGGGCTCCAAGAAAACCAAAAATTGCATTCCAGTTAGTATGACAATCATTGTCATTACTTTTGTAATACACTCAGAAATTCACACAATGTGGAATAAAATTTCAATCTCATTTAATTTGTTGCCTCTTCAATTCTGCAGTTCAGGTGGTTGCTCCATTTAATGGCCTCGCTTTATCATAGTTGGGTATTTTTATTACGTAGATTTTGGGCTCTTCTTGCATTTGTAAAATGTAAAATTTTAATCAGAATAATAAAGTATTAATGGTTGTACGACAAATAGTCTATTTGAAATGCCTGTCTTCTTTCCCTGCTGCGTTCAGATAGTGAAATGTGTTTAATGCTTGAAGTTCATGTATGTTTTGTGTGATGATTTGAAAACAGTTACGGTTAATAAAATATGGTTGTTTTTCAGGGGATGGAAGATGGCGACAAGTGATTAGACGCTGTGCTTCTGTTGCAGAGAGTGGAGTCACAGGAGTCTGTAATTGGGGTGTATATGATAATGGTGTCTTCTGGCAAGAGTGTTATTGTTCAGAAAATGAATGCAACAGTACTTCATCTGTGCAAGGTAGTTTTCGTTATGTAATTGTTGTATTAATTTTCCTCAAATTGGCACAAGCTTGGAGATTTTAAGACATCATATTTTACAGACATGTTTTTATTATGTGTTTTTGTAGTGTAACATTTGTAGAGAATCTCATATTTTTATATTCAGGCTGGTTATTGCATTCCAGAGAGGCATTATGAGATGAATGTAAAGACTCTACCAGATATTTTTATAATGTACCTTTAGAAAGATATTTTGAACTTGCTGTTTAAATTATGTTGTGTTTAGTTCACTTAGAGTATTAGAATGAAGACCTTCTTGAACAGATTGATGAATGTCACAAAAGGAGGTATGTCCGTCCATTCCAAATATAAGAAGAGAGGGTTGAATTTTTCTTTGGTAATGTTTTATATTACCAAGTTTGAGTGAGAGATTTATTTGGATTTTTTTAATGCAGAAAATCTACGAAAATTGTGTTAATACTTTCTATCTACTGAAATGGAAGTGGGAAAATCTTTGATGCAGGCATTCTTGGTTTGCTTGTGAGAGAGGCTGTCTTTCGTATGCCTGAAATTTTTACAACACATGATAAATCAATTTATGATCAAATGGCAGCCTGCTCTGTGTTTATTTTATCTGTTATTGTTAGGATACAAAGTTAATTTTCATATTGTGTTATGTGGTAGTGGCAACTTACTTATTGCGTAAATAAGTATGCGATCAAAGAATGAATGTGGCATTTGGCGTTTGCGGAGTAGCGAATGACTGTTCGCCCAATCCCAAGTGGCTGATGTGCTCAGTGATGTTTGCTCCCTCTGATAAGACCAAAAGACTGACATGCAGTGGGTAGTGCAAACTCTGCATGTTTGTCGCTTGGCAAAAAGCAAGCAACTAATCCACACCACTCAGGATTCAGCAACAGTTGCTCACCACTCACCAAATACTGAATGTGTGGAGCCACCTTGAGAGGCCAGAAGTGTCTGTATTTTATTGTAACAGACAATCAGTTCTCAGATGAGCACCATTTCAATAATGAAACTGATTTTTACTCAAAGGAAAGGTAGCTATTTCAGTAGCTATGGTATTTCAATAATTAAATAGAATTGTTAATGTGTTACTTTAGACATTCTGACAAATGGTATAAAAACATGTTCTGTTTTTAAAGTTTCTGAACATTACTCAGAAATGAAAAATCTGAACAAAAATCGGAGAATTACATGAAATTTGAAAAATCTGTTTGTACTTGAGGATTATCTTATTTTTAACTTTAACTGAAAAGCAGACTTTGGAGATTTTTATTAGCAAATTAGGGTTTTTCGGTCTTTTTGTGTATTGCGAAAGAATCATTTTAAATTTATAGCATTCCATTATTTTAAAGCATATTTTCAATGAGTTAGTTCAGTGTATTTAGTAGAAATTGTTTGTAATTTTTCTCTTCTTCATTCATAGCTTTAAAACAAGAATAAGAAGTACTGGAAATATTGAAAGGCAAAGAGAAAATTTCAATACTCCGTTAAGCATACTCTATAAATTATTCCGTCCCTATATAGAAGTTAAATATATTGATTTGTATATACAATTATGTCTCTGTATTGTATAGATGCAGCTTAATCTTCTGTTTTTTAACATAATGAATTGAATTTGCTATATAATTTTCTTTTATAAGCTAAGTACCTTTTAAGGTATATCTTATAATGATTGGATGGTTTGTTACATCTTTGATTTGTGTTGCAACTCAAAAATTGCTCTTAATGTACAAATGGAAGTTATCTGGATTTATTCTCTTATAAGTACTGGAAAATCTTTAAAGTAATTAGTTGAAAAAGATTGAAAGTTCTTATTGCCATATATGTATTACATTTTATAATTCCTTTATTAAAACTGTAAGAATGACAAACCATTGAGTTTGATGCACTTTTAAATATTGTGATATAAAAATTGTGTTTTTATTTCTTCCATGCCTCTTAACCAATCATGGTCTTGCCCACCGCAACTTACAGCACAATTTTACTGCACCTACAACTTGGTGGCGGCCAGTGGGTTGCGAAGTAGGAGAGGGTACACATGTGTCTTTTCGCCGTGGCCTGAACTCTTATGTGGCTTTTACCTCTTTGAAATATTTCTTGAATGAGGAAACCTGTAGCTTGTAGTGCAACCGATTTGCATGTGAAGAGATTTTAATTCTTGGCTAAGACAATTTTCACGTTGATAATGGAAGATTCAATTGTGTTCATGCAAAAACAAGAGAATAAAACTAGTGGTCCTACAGAATGGCACAGACTTTCCCGTATTAGTTTTCTATTTCCTTGGGTCTCGGGTAGCTATTCATACTTGCCACATACTCTTGCCAGCTGCCATCTATCACCATGCACATTACATTTTTTGATGTTTTCTTAATTTTTCTCTTACCTAATAGGAGAATGAAATATTCATTTTAAAATATTAAAGAACACCAAAACCTCGACCTAAATGGCAATTTACTTTGAAAAATTTGGAGCATTTTTTAAGAAAATGGCGTTTAAGCAGTACTAGAAATGCAAGTTTTGAAGCTCTTTTTCACAGAAAATTTACGAGTTATTGACAAACGTTATTTCAAGCACTGTAACTGACAAACACAATAGGGTTTAAAAACATAACAGTGTGAGAGATCTTTAAAAAAAGTACATTTGTGTAATTTTTCCAAAAATCAAAAAATACCTTGTGATTGGGGATTTTTACTTTCCCGTATACGCATGTATACACGGAATATAAAACGTAGTATGTTACTTTCCCATATACGCTCGTAATATACTTAATATAGGGAAAGTTATGTAATTCTCCGCGAAAAACGGCGGATATTCGGCAGAAAAAAAAATTAATTGCGGGACCCTGATAACAAACTATTGGTGCGACAGAATGGCACACACTTTCTCGTATTAGTTTTGTATTTTCATCGCTCTCGGCTAGCTTTTCGGAATTGCCACATACTCCTGCCAGCTGCCATCTATCGCCAATTTTTTTGACATTTTCTTAATTTTTCGGTTTCCTTATAGTAGAACAAATATATTAATTTTAACATATTTAAGAACAGTAAAACCTCGTCTTAAATGCCAATTTTCTTTGAAAAATTTGGAGCCTTTTTTTTAAAAAAACGTTTAAACGCTACCAAAGTGCGATATTTGAACCTTTTTTTCAGAGAAAACTTTCGAGTTTTCGAAAAACTTCATTTGAAATCATGTGAAGCACTTACACTCACAAATACAATAGTGTTTACAAATTGCTGGAAATGTGCATATTAAAGGTGTGAAATATTTTTTTTAAAAAATTAAATATATGTAATTTTTGCAAAAACAAAAAAATACCCAAAATTGAACTTAACGTCATATAAAAGAGTGCAATTAGCACTATCCGTTCCAAAAGTTTGAAGAAAAAATTTGGAGCCATTTATGAGAAAATAGCGTTTGAGCATTTCTGAAAATGCGAAATTTTGAGCTAGTTTTCACAGAAAACGGCTGAGTTCTCGAAAAACTTCACTGGGCATTATTCAAAGCACATGTACTTGTAAATATAATAATGTGAACAAATCGCCACTAATCTAAATATTACCGACGTGGGAGTCAAGTCAAAAAAGATGCATTTTTGTAATTTTTGAACAAACAAAAGAATAGAGAAATAAGGCAATTATGTCATTTCATAGAGCACCTTTAGCAGTATCCCTACCAAAACTTTAAAGAAAAAATTTGGACACGTTTTCGAGAAAATCTTGTTTTTGTAATTTTTTAAAATTGCACATATTGCACGCAATACTGCGCGAAAACGACTATAATTTTCAAAAAAATGTAAATGGCCTTAATGATAGAACTCACTTTGGAGAACAATTTTAATTTGAAGGAAAAATCTCTATCTTTAATTTTGTAGTTGCTGGAAGAGGCTGCAAAAAATTCAAATTTTTGCAATTTTCGAAAATCTAGAGCTAACCGTGAAATTAGAATCTATGCCACCTTAATAAGTGTATTTTACTTTATCCTTACAAGAAATTCAAAGAAAAAATTTGGAGCCATTTTTGAGAAAAATTTGAAAATGTTCGGAGGCTTCATGTAAAGTACCCCCAAATTTTGAAGATCAAAAGTGGACGCAGATCGACCGGGGAATATCCATTTTGGAAGAAATCGCACGTATGGTTTAAGTGCAAGGGTTGTTCACAGAGGGACGGACGTTTTGAAAAAAAACACCTTTTTTTGGTATCAGGGGGCCCCAAAACGTGTATTTCCGTTAAAATCTCGAAATCGATTTTCCGCAGCATTACATAACTTTCCCTCTATACGTTTATTCCTCAGTATATATTACGTTTACGGGAAAGTAAAAAATGTATTTCGAGCAAACAAAAGTGTAGTTTATGAAATCAGATGAAAAGGTGGGTTTCTTAGCGTATGTAGTTAATAGGCACGGACTCTGCCGAACAAACCCCTGATAATAGCACGCTGGCCCGACCCATCTCCCAGTGCCCGATTCTTCCGCTAGCTTCCATTGCCTGCAGCACCAGCTACGGACGGACTCGCAATAGTCAACGGCGCGACCCTTTTCAAAAACATTTATTTTTCGCTTAAGCTGGCACTTCAGACTAAATTCGTTCTGCAAAATTGCGAAGGTGGTATGCACATATTAAGCGAGTCGATTTAATACTCTGCAACTTTTCCTGAGGTTCGTTTTTTCTGGGGGGGTAGCCGCCACCGGTACAACTTGAAATTTACAATTATTAATAGTTTATAACTAGGGGCGGATTTTAATGAAATGTATTTTTTTTATTCATTTCACTTTTAGTACAATGCCGTTTAGTATAGCAATTAATTTTGTTAAGACAAAGGAAATTACCATTTTTCTTTGACGTAGGCTAAGCCATTTTTTACCACTTTCCGTCATTTTCAAAGCATTTTTCGCTGATTCAGTCGATTTTAATATCATCTTAATGGTACTTCCTTCAAATAATATTTACGAGATGCATGAAATGTTCTCCACAGAATTCCTGAGTAGTCTTTTCGATTTCTTCGCTCAAAAATTGTAATGTCAACCGTTGTATGTAACGCATCGGAACTGGTTCGGGTCACGTGTTTTCTTTGCTTTTAGGGCATTTTAAAAACATTTTAAGATAACGGTCTAGCATGTTTGCAATTTTCAGATTTTTATCTGAAAACTTTTTATCCCACAAGAGATGTTACAGTTCGAATTATGGAAAAAAAGATCAAAATTCCAATTTTTTAGAATGTTTAATTTTCAAGTGTTACCATATAAACCAATGATATTTTACAAAAATTAACTACACTGTTAGTGTAAAAGCGCGAAAAATTATGGTTGTGATTCCATTCATTTTTTGAGAAATTACTCTCTGAAAATCGAATTTCGTTCATTCGCGTTCCATAGATTTGACTGCAGATATTTCCCAAATAAAAAACATAAAGATAGCTAAATAATATTTCGATTTGCAGACCAGAGTGTACTGAATCGAATTTTATTCTATCTCAATCGAATCATTTATTCTATAATGCTAGAACAACCTAGAGCTGAGTAATTTAGAAAAGAGTACATACATGCAAACGCGAAAACTGAAGCACGGAGTAAAAGAGATGGCCGCCATTTGTAAATCAGGTACAATAAAAAAGTGAAAGATGTTTTCGAGCAGTCAAAACAGAGAAATTAATTTACAAAATATGAATATTTTTCGAGATAGTCGTACGACCAGTGTTGGACCACATAAAAAGGATTGACCCTTTCTTTAAAATATCTGAATTTTCGAAAATGGCAAGTTCAATTTTACGCGTCCTTTTTTCGGCGATGTTTCAAAAATTGCAAATGTATTTTTTTTAAATATCACTCCTGTCATTATTTACCTTACTGGTTTATTTTATAATTTAATATACGAGCCATTCCACGTCAAATCGCACAAAAAGACCAAAATTTGACCTTCATATTTTTATTTATTTTCTAATTTTTTCTATTTGTTATATGGATCAAATAAGTGAACACGTGTATTTTTATTTTTTCTAACTTTAATATTTTCGGAAATATTGTATAATGAAATTTGCTAGAACTGACGCGCATCACTAACTTCAAAATATCATAAATCTGAATACACCAATTACAGAAATTCCGTTCAAATTCCATTCGAAACTTAAAAACATGTTTAATTTTTTAGATTTTACAAAATATTTAATTTTTTTAATTTTCAATTTTTTAAAAAAAAACTGAAATTTTGAAAATTGAATATTTTTGTAAACTCGATGAGCTAAAACTTTTTTAAAAATATTTATAAACGCACTAGAGTATTGATAATAAGTCCAGAAAAAATGAAAGTGGGATCTCAGTAACTTTAAAAGATATTAATATTTTACAAACCAGTGTGTAATAGATTGCTGCAATAGACACGTTTTTTGCGTTACTGGTCGTCGGTTTCTTTGGATGAAGCAGTAATTTAAGTTCTTCTTGTGGTGGTGAAACTTCATGATTGAATTTATAAATAATAATATTCATGTGTATTAATATATATAAATAATATTAATATATTTATAAATAATTTATAAATTTATAAATCATTAAATGACGGATTTTCTTGATTCAGGTTTTGACTGACATTTTGAAATTTTCTGGTCCCTCACAACTCATTTTAAATACAAGTACTCGCGCACCATAGAATTCCTGAACTTTCGTCACAATGCACAGTTTTAATGCCCTACCGAATTTACTTCAGTTCTGGACAAAATTCCATTTTCTTCAGCCAACGTTTTAGACACTTTTATCATGCGTTCGGTTGCTGCAAAAAGTCGTTTAATTTTATTGTGTGTCCAACTTTCGAAAATTGTCAAAATTTAAATTTTCAACGTCATGTCATCTGTTGAGTGAAAGTAATCGACAAGTTACTAAGTAGTATCTTTGTCTGATTTTTCGATGGACGTCGAAGGATCTTCAATGTGAAAAAATTACCTGTGTTAGCACTTCGTACTTTCTAAAATTTCTCATGGGGATGCCATTTTGTTCCAATTTTCTTTTCATGGCGGGGGGGTTTCTCCTATTGCAATTAAACTCATGTTTATCTTCTCTTTATTCATTTCGCAGACACTTGACGAACTATCTGAAGAGCTTAAATTGTCACTTCCTTGATTTCCAGTTTTTTCACTGGACGTTCCGCTACTTTCGTTAATGCCACGGGAGCCACTGATCTCGACGCTATCTTCATTAAGAAAAGGCTGTTTTGAAAGCTGATTCCCTTTCTTCCGAAATGAATCACAAATTCGCCAATCTAATCACTCCTGTAAACTCACCAGCAAATCGTGGTTTATACAAATTGGAGATTTACTTTTCTAAAAATCGTGATCAGAAAGTTTCAACGGATTGAAACATCTATCTCATACCCTGGTCGCCACTCATGTTGCACAGTGTATACACCACGAAGTCTACAACGTAGACGTTTGTAGACTTCGTGGTATACACGATTCACAGAACAAATACTAGCACTCTTGTCTTCATAACTTCATTGCGTATTGCGACTAATGTTGAGAAAATTTTACCATGTCCCTTGACAAGTGGTCGATTGTACTTCACGAGCAGGGTCAGGAGGGACGCAAAGGGACTCGCAGTAAAATTCGTTTCGCTGACACAAGGAAAATCATTCGTTTTGCTGTCACTAATCCCTTCTGGGGAAAGAGTGAACATGGATTTACTAATGTTTCTTGATATCCAAATCAGGCAGAGGGCCATTCTTTTTATTGTTCGTCGGCATTAGTATCCAAGACTGATCGAACACAATTCGTTAGTGCAGGGGCAGGAACCACGCGCCCGAATACCATAATTACAATTGATTTTTATCTATACGTGTTGGGTGCTCATTTTTTTCTTGTTATGTTTTGTAGAAAATTGAACAAGAAATATGCGTAATTTTTCAAATTTGAATCTGAGAGAGTTCTTAAAGAAATTTTTGTTTTTTAAAAATAATTACAATTTTTTAATGAAATATTTATTTTTTGAGAAAGTAATTTACAGATGAATAAAATACACATATCAAAAAATTAAACGAAACAAACCAGTAATTTTTATGTTAAGTACATTCAGAGCGTCAATTAATCATATTTTGCAAAGTACGCGTAAATTTCAAAATTTAATATAGGCAAAACTACACAAATAAACAATTTTCAAGTAAATAAAGAAACACGTGCCTCTTCCTTTGATGTCCAGAATGAATGCCATATATTCGTGTTATTTATTTTTTTTACATAATCGTGTCAATTCGAGTGAGATTTGACGTGGAATGGCTCGTATTTCAATTCGGTTCGCTCTCACCCATAAGAACATAGGTGACCCACAAGTCACCAACGATGTTACCCACAAAAATATGTATGACACAATGTCATATATTCTGGGGGCAGAGTGAACATCTGAAATACTAATAACTATTGAAACCCTTACGGTCATTCTTTTTTAGTTCTTCAGCACTTGCATCAAAGACTGGCCGAACACAATTCGTTAGAGCATGGGTAGGCAGAGCGCGCCCTCATACTTACAGTTTATTTTCTTAGAACTGTATGAGTGGAGTGCCCACTTTTTTCTTATTGTATTTTATAGAAAACTGAACAAGGGAAACGCCTATATTTTTTTCAAATTTTTATCTCATCGAGTTTATATAGAAATTTTACTTTTTTTGAAAAAAAATACATTTTTTAAAATGAAAAAAAAATTGTTTGAAAAATTTATTTACAGGGGAATAAAATACACATGTCAAAGTATTAAATGACACAAACCAGAAATTTTTATATTTAGTACATACGGAGAGATAATTGATCTTATTTTGTGAAGAACCTGTAAATTCCAGAATTTAATATAGCCATAACTACACAAATATTCAATTTTCAGGCAAATAAAAAAATACGTGTCTCCTTTTTTTGATGTCCAGACTTAAGAAAAAAAATCGTACATTTAAAAAAATGTCGTGTCAACTCTTGTGCGATTTGACGTGGAATGGCTCATACGCACACACAAAGGCTTTAAATGGTCACATGTGAATTTTCTCGAAATCTCAAAAGTTTTCATATTTAAATGAGCTCAAAATTGCGCATTTCGGAAAAGCCTAAACGACATTTTGTCAAATAGATCCAGGGAGACGTTCCTATTCCATCGAATATCTCCTCTATTCCCTAATTCTTTCTCTCACAATCGTTTGGGCGACGTGTAACTCTCAGATCTGCTGTTAAATCTGTGTGCGCCGTTGAGGAACATGTTCTTTTTACACAGAGTAATGGGAAAAGAACTTCTATGGATGCAAGCAAAGAAACGAAAAGGGCCCAAGGGCCCTGAGTGATTTTCGAGGGTACGAGGAAGCTTTTTACTAGGTATTATTCTCATAAAAACGGTAGTTCCCGCGGGAGGACCTGGTAGGTCCCCTAGGCGCCGATAGATGAAAGCCGGGAAGATGAGGCAGAGCCGAAAAGATAATATGCAATAGAAAAAATGCAAATTAGTATGAGAAAGTTTGCAATTTTGTAGCACCGTTAGTGTAATTTATTTTACGTCCCGTGGTTAGGGGCGGATCCAGCTGGTCTTTGGGGGGGGGGAGGGATTATAGATTTTTGTTAAATAATAAAAATAATTGTTATTATATTATACATTATTTTTGTAGAATATATATATGATACAATACAATATTATTTTAAAATAATTATATAATTCCAAGAAATATTTAAATAAAATTTGCCAAATAAAAGGAGGTAACCCACGAAAACTAGGCCTTTGGGGGGGGGGCATGGCCGCCATGCCTCCCTCTCTGGATCCGCCACTGCCCGTGGTTCTTCATACCTCAATCTCGTAAGTCGATCTACTTGCATGAATAGAAATTTATTGATTTCGTAATAAAAAAGGTCGAAGTTTTGAAAAGCAATTTTTTGAACAATTGTAAACAATAAATGTTTAAAATTAAAAAAAACAAACTTAATATGTTATTAAAGTTTACTAACATATTGTATTACAGTATGCCGTTCTAAAATCACTTTATTGGGAGAGAAATAATTGGTATTGGACTACCATGGGCATACCATTGTAATTAGATTGGGTCGCGGAAGAGAGAAAGTTATGTATTGCTGCACGAAAAAACGGCGAATTTTCGGCAGAAAAACTCTTATTACAGGGCCTTGGCAACAAAAAAGTGGATAAATCAAGATGTTAAATTTAGAAAAAAAATCATTTAACACATGGTGTTGCCAGAATCCATATTTTTATGGGGTCTGTGATACCGATTAATCGAATGACGGCAAAACGTCTGTCCGTCTGTGAACAACGCTATACTGCGATTTTTGTAGGAAGAGCTCTGAAGATAACTCAAATCCCATCTTCGCGATGGAATATGTCACGGCATTTCGCGTCTTTTCTCGGTTTTGCCGGTAGAAGTCGCATGATCGCAAGCACTGCTTCATACGGTCGCGATCGTGCGAAATCTAGCGGAACGACTGTGAATGATACGAAATGCCGTGACATATTCCATCGCGAAGATGGGATTTGAGTTATCTTGAGAGCTCTTCCTACAAAAATCGCAGTATAATGGCTTAAACCGTTCAACAGATTTTCTCCAAAATTGATATTCATTCCCCTGTCTGGCTGATGTCGACCCCTTGAATTTGAAACCGATATTTTAATTTTGGGGCGTACATTACATGTAGCCCGTGGGAAATTTTGAAAATTAAAAAAAAGGCTCCAATGTGATGAAACTTGGTTATTGGATAGTGTGAAGGACGTTTAAGAGAATAGCGCAGGTCTCATGTTCGTTCAAAACCCTAATTTTTCCAAAATTGAAAAAAATCAAAATTTGTTAGGCGTCTACCTACAACTAGAATTGTGAAGATAAACATGTTTTTTGTAGTGAAATGTGTTCATGAAAAAGAGATCTAAAAATAATATCCTGTTCAATTTTTCGAAAACATGAATATTTTGTGCGAAATTTTGTTTTAAACATAGGCAATTTTCTTTTTATTTAAATATTTTTTCTTAAAATCGGCACATTTTTTTATTAAATTTGGACCTTAGATATCTTAAAAGATGTTTAAGAGAATGGTGTAGGTCTCAAGTTCCTTGAAATGCCTGGTTTTTCGAAAATTGAAAAAAAAAAATAACTTTTCGGCGTCTTCCTACAACTACAATTGTGAAGATACAATTATTTTCTTAATGAAATGTGTTCATCAAAAACAGATCTTCAAATAAGGTCATGTTGAATTTCTTGAAAATATGAGTTTTTTTTAAATTTCTTTTCGAACTTAGTTACCCGCTCCAAAAATCCTGTGCTTCGTGGTGTTTTGAATTTTAGGTGTTTTGAGACAATGGGATGCTACGTAAGTTAGAATTTGTATATTATTTCATGTTTCTTTGTTCATTTCTTCATCGAGGTTCTGTCACAAGTTTTAAAATGAATCTTTTAGAAATTATTTAAAACTTATTTTAAATTGCGTCCTTTGAGTTAAATGTGAAAACGAATAGATGATTTTCGCTTTGCTGAATAAGATATGGAAATGAAGAATAATGCATGTAAAAACCGAGTAATTTTGATAAATATAAAAAGATATTTAATTATTACAGTTACCGTGTATTCACGTTCTATATATATGTAACAACGATGCGCGATAAGTATTTTATCCGTAAATACAATTATTAGTTCATATTAACGCAAACGAATGGCGGCCGACATTGTCGCCTTGTTATCAATGCGACATTACAACAATATGTTGCAACAAGCGACAATGACCACTAATTCGTATGGGATACACATTTTACAAATTAAAATTCTTGATACCCTTGCAAGAAAATGAAAATGGATAGAAAAATATAATAATTAAATATAGTAATATTGTTTCATTAATCAAAACAACTAGGTTTTCACAATCATTTCTCGTCATTTCCACATCTAATTATGCAAAACGAAATCATGTATTCTTTTTTAGATTTAACTCATTTTGTGTACTGTAGTGATACCGAATCCATTACGGCTGCGAGCCTGAGAATTGCTCCGTGTTGCGCGACAGAGGGGTCGACGGCAGCGCCAGGGTTCTGTCAGGCCACCCGCTGGACCCGCCCCCTTAACAATTCGTCGCACCCAAGTGTCCCGCGGCCTGGGAGGTCTTCCCGTCCACGCGGCACGTCAGTACTTTTCCGCGGCGTTCCTCGCCCTCCCCATCCTCCCTTGAGATTTTCGTTCCCCCCCAATCATTAATTTCTGCCCCTATTTGACAGAAAATTGAAACGAGAGAGAACGAGTGCGGGTTTCTCTCTAATTTCTCGGCCCCAAAAACTTCCGATGATTGGGCGGAATTATTCTACGACGCAATACCCTTTCACCAATAGCCGTCGGACGTGGACAAAGCTCTAGGATGTTCTAGAACATTCTGAGGGAATTTGGTGGGGGAAGGGAGGCTCGAAGGACTTGGTGCAGGCGACATCACAGAGAAGGTGTGAGGCCACCACAGAGAGAGGGTGTGAGGCCGTCACAGAGAGAACGTGAGAGGCGGTCAGGGTGACGAGACATTGTGGAGGCGCCCGGCGTCAGAGATAAAGTTTTGTTTCTTAGTTGGACTTATAAGAAAACGTTGAGTTTTCGAGAAGAATTTGTGCGCTGTCCTTAAATAAGTGTAGACCGCGGATTGTGAAAAGTTTTATTGACATTCTAATAGTTCAAAAAGAATATCTGACCTGTGCTCGTGTTAGGAACATTATCGTGGAACTATTTGATCATTCACGAACTTGCTACGAACTCTAAAGTACCGTGCGGTGAACCGAAAGTGACAAGGTCATTCAGCTGAGCAGACATTATCTGAGCATTAGCGACAGTAAGTGAGCGGCGCTGTGTGTTGGGTCAACACTCCTGCGACCCCGCCTACTACCTGACTCGGCCCTGCGCGACCCTTTGTGAGGCGCCCCAAGACGTCCCACGCCACCCCTGCCAACCAGCTGGTGGCTCGAGGTCGTTCAACTCTGGTTTGTTGTGCTCGCCGCCCCGCTGAGACGGTATTTTTTTCGTTCTTTTGGCGCGCCCGTGGTCGAAAGGCATAAACAGTTTGGTGAACAATTTTTAATTACCTTTGACCGGGCGACGAAGAGAAGATTCCCGGCCGCGCTTGGCTGTCAAGAGGGAATCAGCGTAGAGGAAAATATTGTTTTGTTTTTTTACTGTAGTAATTTTCACTTTTCAATTTATTTTATTATTTTATGTGTGCATGTCATATTTTGGAATTGGGAAAAGGGAGCATGCTCGCCGACATGAGTGGTAAAATCTTGCAATTCTTTTTTTAAATAAAAGCCACCTGTTTGTTAACATGAGTAAAAGTTTCTTATTTTACACCGGCCACCAACTTCCTCCATCTTCATCAATTTAGGCAAGCCTTTCTATCGACTGAGCGAGCCGGCTACCACGTCTACGGCGCCCAACCGGCAGACGGGTAGTCGCAGTACTTTATTGTATTAGACGTATAATAAGTGTGAAGAATTGGCCACCGGGCTTAATGCCCAAAGCAAATTTTTAAAAAATTACTCTAATTTTCAACACCATCTCGATCAGGTTTTTGTCCAGTTTTCCTGATCCATTGAGCAAATGCTGAGATGGCCCCTTGTTTTGCTTCTGGACGTAAATGTAGCTTCACTGTGCGTACGTTTTGTTGAGCACTCCTTTTGCTTGTAGTTCATTTACCGTTGAAATTGATTTTCTATAACTCGGGAACAAACATTTTTCAAATATTTTATTTTTCTAAAATAATTATTTTCTTCTCTTCTTAGCCGTTTGGTTGACCCTTATGTGGGTCTTACGGCGCCTAACTTCTTCCACTCTTCTCTGTTGTTCCAAGTCCCAGGAGGTATCTGCCAAACAGCCAATGTCTTCTCTACGTTGTCTCTCCAACCAGGTCGCGGACGGCCACTTTTCCTTCTTTCTTGCGGTTGCCAATCCAAAAGCTTCTTTGGAAGTCTATTGCTCCGCATCCTCTGCACGTGTCCAAACCATAGCAGTTGTTTCCATTCAATTTCGTGCAGTATATCCTGCTTCAAACCCATGATCTCTTTCATTCTTTCAGTTCGTATTTTCTCTCTTCTTGAAATGCCAGCTGATCTTCTAAGAAAGTCCATTTCCATTACCCTCAACTTTGTTCTCATTTGTTCCGAGAGTTGCCATATCTCAGCACCATAAAGTACAACACTTTGGATTATTACTCTATATATCATTAGTTTTGTTTTTTTACTTATGTTCTTGTCCCATAGGACAGAATTCAGGGAACCGATGAGTTTTCTGCCTTGTTTAATCCGTTCCAAAACTTCTGTCTCATAAAGTCCCTGCTTCCCAATTTTTACCCCTAAATATTTAATTTCTTCAGTTTTCTTAATTTTGTTTCCTGAGCCCATAGTTATGTATTCATTATTAGTGTTTAATACCCAGTACATTGTTTTTCCTAAGTTGAGTGTCAGTCCCCACTTTGCGTATTCATCTCTGATCCTTATCAGCATAAATTCTATATCATCTTGGTCGTGCGCCACGATTACCTGGTCATCAGCGAACTGTAAAGTGTAAAGAGTAGAGTGCATATCCAACGGTATTCCCATTCCCGCCCAAATTTTCCATTTCTGCAGAACCTCATTCACAGATTTTAAATAGTGTCGGTGAAATGCAGCATCCTTGCCTTAAGCCTTTCGTGATTGGAAATGATTCTGTCAAGTGCTTTCCTACTTTCACTATTCCTGCTTGCTCTGAATATAATTCTTTCACTGCAGCAGTAAGACTACTTTTCAGATTTAGACGTCGCAGGACCTCCCATAATTTATTTACTGGCACATTGTCATACGCTTGTGCGATATCGAGGAAGACGATGTGTAATTCTCTCCCCGTTTGCCACTTCTTTTGCATTACTTGTGATAAACAGAATAAGTTATCAATGCAAGAGCGCCCTTCTCGAAAGCCACTTTGTTCTTCTTCTTCGTGCATCACATACTCCCTTTCTAGGCGATTTCTCAATATCCTCCCATATATCTTACTAAATGTATTAGTTACTGCTATCCCCCTGTAATTTCTGCAGATGTCCTTCCTTCCTTTCTTGTGGATAGGTGTGACGTGTACTATTTTCCACTCATTTGTTACATCTCCGGTATTCATGATTTTGTCCATTAATGATTGTATCATTCGCATTAGTTTTGGTGTTCCATTTTTCAGTAGCTCGCCTGGAATATTTCCCGGTCCTGGGGCTTTTCCACTTTTTAGTTCTTTTACACTCTTCTCTACTTCTTCAACTGTTAAGTTTATGGAACATTCTCTTGGATATATGATCTCGGTATTAAGCATGAATTCCGGCCTGTCTTCCTTCAGCAATTTACTGAAATACTCTTCCCATTGTTTACCTGTAATACCGTGGATTTGTACATTCTCTCTGCACGGTGATTTTATATTCCTAATGTATTTCCAAACTTCAATTGTTTTTCTCCCACCTATATACATTTCTATTTCCTTACATTTCCTTTCCCAGGACTGTTGTTTTTCCTTCCTTATCAGATTTCTTACTCTTCTCCGCTGGATTATGTAATTGTATTTGTCTTTGTCTTCATAGGTACTTAACCATTTTGTAAATAGCTGTTTCTTTGTCCTAATCTCATTCATCAATTCTTCATTAATCCAGTACTTAGTCTTTTTGTCTCTTCTCACGACCACTTCCCCTAAGGCTTCTTTTGCAGCCTGGTGTAGACATTTTTTAAGTGTTCATACAGGTCAGTATTTGTTTGTTCTGTATTTTCATTTAATAAGTTATCTAACCTATTTTGATAAAGATAACGGGTACTACTATGTGCCAGTCCTTCCAAGTTGTACTTTATTTCTTGTTCGCTTTCTTTCTTCCCTAAGTCCTTAGGATTCTCTTTACGATACTTCCTAGGAGGGAATATTATTTTTGATTTCACCAAGTAGTGATTAGAACCACATTCTGGTCCACGGTGTGCCCGAACATCCAACACTCTTCCTTGGAAGTTCTGGGAAGTAATCACATAGTCTATCACTGACCTTCTACCTCTCTGTTGGTCCGTCCAGGTATACTTATACTCATCTCTGTGTTGGAAGAAGCCATTTCTAATTATCATGTTATGTTGTTCACACAGAAATACTAATCTTTTCCCATTTGAGTTACATACATCCTCGCCAAATTGTCCAATTACTTTTGAACCACTTGCTTTTCCCACCCTGGCATTAAAATCTCCGAGAAGAAGTATATCTCTTTTGTCTCCACAGTCGCTGATGATCTCGTCTAGTTTTGAATAAAATTCTTCCAAGATACTAGTTTTTTCGTTTTCGTTTGGTGCATAGATTCCAAGAATTGTCAATTTAAATCTAAAGTTTTCAAGATTTACCTTAATAATTCTCTCGTCAATCGCTTCCCAATTTCTTAGGTCTTTTTTATATTTTTTCTTAATAACTATGGACACACCTTTACTTCCTCTTTGATCTTTTGGGACACCACTCCAAATGTGTATGTATGGGCCGATTTCCTCTGTTCCTGAGGCTTTCTTCTTAGTTTCGCTCATGACTGTAATATCCATATCCATCTCTTGTAGTTCGTGTATTACCTCCTGGGCCTTTTTCCCAAACCCTTGCGTATTCCAAGTCCCTACATTCATAGTCCATTTCTTTTGCCAAGTTCGTTTCCAATATCCAACCGGCTTATCCTTGTTAGGCTTTTTAGCATTTTGAATTTTTTCTAAGGCAATGGGGAGCTGGCCCATCGCCTCAACCCCCTGCTTGGAGGACCAGGGTTTTACTCCTTCTCTTAGACGAGCTGTCTTCCAGGACTAACGAGTCTCATCTACTCGAATTTAGGAGAAATGAAAACGGCATTATAGAAAATTGAGGAGTAGAGAAGTACGAAAAGAAGAAACGTTCTAGAACAGCGAAGAAAATAATATGAATGACACCCTAGCCCTCGAGACCTAATAGCTTCGGGGTCGAAAATACAAGGGACCAAGAGAGGTCTAATAGAATAGATAAAAGAAGTACGACACAAAGTACAGTTGAGCAGTGTCACACTAGAAATGGGTACCACCTGGCAACAAGGGTCGCAGGTGGGGGTGGAGAGCGGTATTGGATATAGGCATAGGGAGGAATAAGGGAGTATCAGGACATGGAAAGGAACCGAAAGGTCGTTGTGAGACATCCCTTCGTCTGACTCCTCCGCTGAGGTCTGTACAGCTTGGGTGACCCTACCAGTAGTAGTAATGTTAATTGATTCTTCAACCAATCCACACTTCTACCCCTGTCATAGCCCTTAGCATCATAATAATTATTTTCTAAATTAATTGTTTCGTTTTCTATTTTTTTTTATTCTGGCCCTCACGAAAATGTGCGCAGATAAATCTCTTTCCCCGCACGTCGTATACAGTTTTTATTGTTTTTGACAAATAAATAAATAAATAAAATCAATAGATAAACACTGCATTGTTCCCTAAAGCAGCGGGTGGTAATATGAAATTAAAGTTAAAATGTTCGTACTTTGTGGTATTTTTTTCAATTTTTCTTTCGCGTAGAGTAATAGAAAATAATGCTAACATAATCCAAACCCAACCAATTCAAACAAAACGCCTGTAGTGCATAGTATTTATTTCGATAGCTAGGAAAAGTAGTCATTTCTAACGTTTACAAATGAAACCGTTTACAAATTTTCTAACGTTTACAAATGGGAGTCCGAGGTCTTCAGGATAATCAATCTGCATTGTGCAGTGTCATTCAGCAAGTTGCTTCGACTTCTACTAAGCTATTACTGCTAGTAATAATGATAATAATAATAAACATATCATAATCAGCGATCAAAATTCTAAAAGTAAAGAAGTAAATTGATAGTTCTAAGTTAAATTTATTGCCTTCATTCCATCTACTTTCTTTTATAAGAATAGCAATAGCTTTCAAACACATCTCAAACTTAAGAAGCAAAGAGCTCGATGTCCAATGGATATAAGAACAAGGTAGCATTTTAAAACATTTCAAATATAAGAAAATGGAAAGGGAATGAGTGGTTGAAAATTGTCACTATAATCTCCAGATAATTCATCAGATTTTAGATACTAAGGTCCGAATAAAATTAGAATGTGATTGATATTTCGTGGTCACGTGATGACGTCAGCGCTGTAACCTCGGGAACAGTGAATCAGAAGCTGCGGCATTTGCACATTGTTGTCATCTGAAATTATGGAACAAATGTATCCACGAAACAAATATTACAAATGTGACGAACAAATATAACAAATAATAGAATCAAACTTATTACGAGTTTCTTAACATTCTTTTCTTCTGTTTGTCTAGTTAGTGTTGAGGGCACGTGGTCACGAAGTCTACCTTGTAGACTTCGTGCACGTGGTAGAGCGCAGAGAATTGCGGCAGCGTCGCCTCCTCCACTACCAAATGCCAATCACATTCTAATTTTATTCGTGGTATGATATAGTTTGAATGGCATGTAGTATGGTGTAGATAATTGTACAGGTAGAATTTTTGTTATTAGTTACTGTGACTTCTCATTGTAAATTTACAAAAATAAAGATGTAGATAACTATAGATAAATAAAATACAATAATGTACATACATTATTTTCACTTATGTTCTGTGTCCCCCTACGACAATGCACATTCGCAGTCGTGTGTGCAAGGGCCGGAGAAGTGAATGAAATGTTTTGTGGCGCTATGAATCGATGCTTTGGAATTTCAACATGCAGAAGAAAAGTTCAATTCTGATAAATCAACGGAAAAATATTTCATTCTGATCGTTAATATTGATGTTTGTTCCAGTGTCCGTCGTTACAAGACCATGGACTGCTGTAGTTACGCCTCTTTCCCTCATTGCCACCCCTCTCAGTCTTTCCCTTTAAGTCCCTGTGAGTATTTTCTCTGTAGGTCTCGGCGCCGCGAAGGTCACCTTATTTATTTATTTATTTATTTATTCATTCATTTACGTCAAAAACAGTTAAAAACTGCGTGTGACGAGCTATGGGGAGAAGTGAATTTTGTGCACGTTTTCATAATTCTGTGATCTCTATCCTAAACCATATTGAAATATACCATTCTCACGTCTCATCAAAATTGTGGCTGTAATTATGTCCTGTTCCAAATTTATTAAGATTTGGGCGCCAGAAACAGGTTACATGAATTACTACCAAAGTTTTTCTATCTGATTTTAACGAAATTATATAAACATCCAGCTAGCTTGGGTCGATGGGTCCGGATACAAATCCTCGCTATCGCCTCGATAGCCGATTACCTGATCTGCCAACTATACAGTATGGCGTGGAATCTGAAATGTAATAATTATGCTTCCAACTAATTAAAAATTATGATTGACAAATGAAACTCTTTTCGTTTCCAAAGAACATAATTCAACAATTTATTTAACTTTAAATAAAACAATTAATCTGATGGTCATGACCCTTTTTTGAATAAATTATCTCTTTTATACTGCAGTATTCTTTTACCATTTTTGCATGCCAACGCTCCGTGGTCGCTTCTCACTTGGCCGTTGTTAATTCCAAGTTCCGCTTCTCTCTTCCGGTCTCGCGCCGCCGCTGACACGTCCAGTCCACACTGCCTAAACTATTTGTTAGTTCTTGTCCGACGCTCCCGGTTCCTAATCTCTCCCACCGGTTATGTAAACTATTGAAGTCCAACTGCAATGTCCGAAAATCTGAACAAGTCCTCCGCGAAATCACTTCTGGTAAATTATTTCAAAGTCCGAAAACAAACTATCACTTCTCTCACAAGAAAAAATACAAGGCTCACTTTCCCACTATATTGTCTACGCACGATCTTTACGCTACGGCACCCAGAGTCAGAATGTGCGATCTTCACTCCCCGACACCCAGAGTCGGAATGTCCTGTTTAATGCATTTTTAAACCCTTTATGGCTCGGTAGGCGTCCATCCTTCTATTTTTCCAAAACACGGCGGCAAAAATTAGACTATCTAATCTTTAATAGCCAACCCGTGCGTCTCTTACAAATCCGAGTAGCCGCGACCTCCGTCAGTCATTCGTTTTTGCACCAATTACATCTTCAGCCATCTAGCCGGCGTCCTGACGTCATCAAGGCCCGTGTATAGTTTGTTGACCTTGCCAACCTCTGCGCTGACGTTGCTAAGGCCGCATACCGCCATATTGGATACCCATTTATCCACCCCATGTATAGCTAACATCATTAAAAAAAATCTATCATATTCTGGTATATCACAATATTCTAGTCGAGTTTTGAACACAGAAAAGAAGAGCGTTTTTTTTCAGTTTTGTTGACAAAATATTCGCTCCTTTATAATAAAATATATTTTCAAAGGTAAATTAGCTATAAATTCCTGCCCTGAACCCTCATGTTCGTCATGAAAGAATAATACTTTTTGCCGCCATAATATGGAAAACGATAATTTGAATAACTATATTTCCCACTGAAATTCAGAAGACGTGCACAAATAATGAAGTTACACTTATGTCCAGAAGCAAAACAAGGGACCATCTCAGAATTTGCTCGAGGATCAGGGAAACTGGACGAAAAACCTGATCGAGATGGGTTCCCTTCCCCAAAGGCAACAGTTGCAAGGGCTGCTGCAAGAAATTTTGTGCGCTTAATTTGAAATCTAATGCCAGAAGGTTTAATTTTGTACTCAAATTATCATCAAAACATTAACTCATTATACACAATTGTATTTCTCTTTTTATGGCTTGTGAGAAAAATTACTACTTACGTAAAAAATAAAAGATGAATAAGTTTCTTGAAAATTAATAATAGTTCAAACAATATTTCTACGGCATATTACTTGCCCCATGATTACGCCATGTTGAGTGAAAACTGCATTTTGAAATCGTGAACCATAATACTCTGTCGTGAACCGTTAAGAAGTTATGGAAGTGGCCCAGAATCGAAGGGATATTCTGTATAATTGAATTTCATAAGAAGAGATGTTAATACCACATAAATAACTTCATCATTGATTTTAATTTTCAGTGACTGCATCATAAACCTGTTGCCTTACACACTGCTGACTTCCAAATAATAAAAATTTGAAAATTAGAATGTATCTGTAACCCGACTATGCCATAAATAGTAAGAGACACTTGCTACATAACTCCGATATGTATGTCAGAACAACTGTCTCGTATTTAATATTGACATTCTTATTTGCATCCAATTTTTAAATTTTCTGTATTCTTTCTCGTAAAATGCCCTGGACTTAACAAATGTTAAACATAAGTCAGACTCTTCAGTTTCTTCTACAGTTTCTTTCGGCAAGAAATCTATCAATCATAGTCTTGCCTACGAGAATCGATCATCAGCTGTCAAATTACGTGACGTCATAAAACTAATGTTCACGGCCCACGAGATATCTCATTGACCACGACTAATATGTAAGTTTCCAACTACAAAACTGCTTTCAAAATCTCCAAATTAATTGTGGTTCTTTTATAAATTTATAATGCTATAATACAAAAAATAACTCAATCCTAAATAAATATAAATAAATCCTACGTTGTTCTTTCGAAATATTTTCTTATTCGTTCAAAAACGTCAACATTATAAAATAGTTGCACAAACTACTATTATACTTGCACGTTTTTCTTCTACAAGTATGGTGTAAATAATGGTATTGATATAATTTTTGTTATTATTTACTGTGACTTCTCATGATAAATTTAAAATATCATGTCAAATATTTAAATCAAATATTTTAATAAAATATTTAAAAATAAAGTAAGTTTTAGATAATTTTAGAAACATAAAATACAATTATGCACATAAATTATTTTCACTTATGCTCTGCGTCCCCCAATGCCAGCTATGCACATCCGCAGTCGTGTGTGCAAGGGCATGTTTAAAGAGCATGAGTATGAGTATAGTGCGGAACCACGTTTTAGGATATATGAAAGCAATGATACCTATTACTGGAGGCGCGTCTTATAATGATACATAGCAAATTGTAACGCATATTATCACGTAATCAAGTATCAAGTAATCACGTATCAAGTAATATCACGAGAAGTGCTGTGCTAGCCGGTAAATTCACAACTCGCTTAGCGAGGAGTGAATTTACCGGCTAGCACAACACTTCGAGTGATATTTAGTGTGACTATTTCACGAATAAACACATTACATGATTTGAAAGGATAATTTAAATCACAGGAATTACGAAATAGGGAAATATTACTCAAAATTACAACCGAAAAATGAAAACCTTTCATTCAGCTCCGACTTATCACTGTCTCCTGAAATAACTTAAAATGAAGTAACATTTGAATAACAGTTTAATGCAGAAAATGATTTCAAATATGTTTCAATTTTACGGTAATAAAACTTTCGAAAAACAATAATAACAAGGCTAATTAAAACAACATTTATTACAAGCACAATCATTAAAGTTGCAGGAAGTTGTTTTCCAAGTCTTGCCCTTTCGTGTAAGTATGTGAAATCGAAGATGTACAAGATTAATTAGCAGCGGAATTCGTCGATTTCGAATGGATTGAACACACGTGTGCACTCATTAAAGTATTTTCCTGAATAATTTTTGATGTAACGTTCCACAGTGTTTTGACAGCATATTCTTTGTACTCTTCACCAACTAATCTTCGTATATTAATTACCTAAAATATGTGTAAATTCCTCATTTGTAGTTTGTGCTGTCCATTTGTATTTTCTTTCTTCACAAAATTCTTGAAATTGCTTCAGCACGCTTTCTTTGTTCCTTTCGCTGTTTTTCGAAACTGAATTTTTAATATTATATTCTATTTCAGAGTTTTAAACATAACCAAAACGTCACATTATATTGATGCACACAAGCTATTTTGGAGGTGAAACAATTGCTATCGTTATCTTAAAAAGGTAAACAAAGGTTTTACAGCGATAAAAAAAGGTAAACAAGCTGATGGCGATAAACATCTGAGATTGGTTTAATTTGAATATATCTTTGCTTATCATTGGCTACTTACGACGCGGACAGACATGAGTGAAATAGTCTCGATAAATCTTCCGATTGAAACAAAGAGTTGTTCAGCAGGAAAGAATCTTCAGTCCTTTTATTTAAATTGCGCGCTTCTAGTACATGCTTTGTGTGTCATCCGCCTGTCAGAGGTCGTTCATTGCAGTGAAAATGCGATTCTGCAATGGAAGCCAAATGTGTGAATGGGGAATCCTGACCTGGAGCTAGAGTGTTCTGTGTTGTGATGTTTGATTTTGGCAGCGTGTGAATGAGGGGTTGATCAGTAGTTTACTTTCCATCGTTGTCATTGTGGTATTCATGTGAGAGGTAGTTATTATTTAATAGGTGTATTTACTGCGAAAAAACAAACAAATGGATCCAGGAAGCAGAGGCATTTTGTATATAATTTTCCAGCTCGGCATTTTCTTACGATTATTTGATTACATTTGTGTGAATATTCTGAGTAAATCCGGGAATTTCCTTAAATAGTATCAGGCATAATTTCGTAGCCAAGCTATTGTGGCGTAAAATAAGAGTTATATAGGTAATGCACTATGCGACATTTCTCTCTTCTTTCACTCTTTGAACTTGTATGTCCTTGTAAACTAGAATATCACAGTTGACGTCATTCCGAGGATTGTAAGGTTGCGGTATTTTGTTCCTTTGTGAGCTAACTAGTCCATTGACTCTTAAAAGAATTGTTGGGCAACACAAGTACTGGTAAAAGTGTGATTTTGTTAGAAAGTTCGCTTCGACAACTATCCCATCCGAGTTCGAAGTAGGCCAACAGCGTAGGATTATGGGTGTCAGGCAGCGTGGTAGTGTGTGGTGGTCAGATGATGACAGTTCGTGAAAGTTACATGACGAGAATTGTGAGAACTTGAACTTGGAAGCCTTGCGTCCTACAGTTCCGAATACACGCTCACTACAACCATGGCTTTGCGGGCAGAAACTGTGCATGATGCTGAATTCATCCTCAAATCTCTTCTTGCTGGAGGTAAGTGTGTCTAGAACGCGCGAAACATGAATGAATGTGGAATGTTTGGAATGTGCGACATTCCGACAGTTGCTGACCGAAATAACAGGTAGGTGACATGCCTTTTCTGACTTTTCTCCTGTCATTCACGAGTTTTTGACGTTTGGTAGATGCTACGAAAGCACTCTAAAAATACGCAACTTGTTTGAAATTCAAATGATTTTACTAAAAGTGTGTCACCCGTGCGTCAGCACGAATATTTACACCATTGTTAAATCAAAGATAAAATCTGTCCATGGTCAGTACGTCTTCACAAATTTTAAGATCATAGTGGATTTTGTCCCCGATTTTTACTACTCGTAACTATAATGTCCGGAGAGGAAAACGTTAAATTTATGGCTAAATCCCTTCTTGCAGGAGGTGTGTACAATGCTGTTTGATGTATTAACTGACGGTTTGTATATTTACTTAAGTTATATCTGAATAAATTTGCTTTCTAGGTGTTGCAGGAATGTGTTCAAAAACTACTGTTGCACCTCTGGACCGAATTAAGATACTGTTGCAAGCTCACAACAAGCATTACAAACATTTAGGTCAGTGCTTCCTTATATGTAATTTTTTATTCACTTGTTGTTTTATGAAGAAATAGGGAAAATACACTATGTCAGTGTATTTTTCAGAGGCCTGTTTTCCTGTGCTTAAACAGGTTTTTTTTTCAAGTAGTTATTTTGTTTTTCTAAAGCTTTGGGTTTGTGATTTAATTCTTTCAGTATTCCTCCATGTTTGCTTAAAATCACTTTTAGTAATAGATAAAAAACTGATTCAGTAATGAGTGTCTTATTGTTTTCAGGTGTTTTTAGTGGTTTACGGGAAATAGTTGAAAGGGAAACATTTTTGGCATTATACAAGGGAAATGGGGCTCAAATGGTGCGAATATTCCCATATGCTGCTACCCAGTTTACAGCATTTGAATTGTATAAAAAGGTACGTGTTATATTAAGCCGTTTAACATTATAGTGTGTGTTTGAAAGAAATTATTGTTTCTTTGTACCATTGTTTTATATTGATCTAATATAAGTTCAAGTATAAATGTAGAGGAGGAAAGCATAAAGTAATTTTTTCCATGCATAATAAGATAATTGTAATAATTTTATTCACAGACTAATATGATTTAATATGAAAAGCAATGATGCAAAATGTTTTTTTGATCTCCTTTTCTTTTTAAAGCATAATAACTTTCATTCCATTGTGTCTTGTTACATCTTGGTCCATCCATCCGTCTTGGTCCATCCATCATCTCTTTGGTATTTCCAATATTCCTTTTTCTTCTTGGCTTTTACTTAAGAATCTGTTTTGGCATTCAGGTGTTCTCTATTCTTTCAGTGTGATCTCTCCAAGGTTTTCTGTGTTTATAAATTTTTCAATTTTGATTGTAAATTCCTGTGTAGAATCAAATTTCCTCATTCTGAATCCTGTCTTTCTTTGTGATTCCAGTGCAACCCTTTAAAAACTTAATTTCTGTATTGTACTTCTTATTTTTGTATCTGTTGTCCAAATTTCACATCCATGTACCCCAAAAGGGACTGCCAGATAGCTATGTTTGGGAGAAAGTTATAAATAAGTGTGAAGGAAAATATTGTAGTTGTAATGATGAGAAAAAGTTTAAATTATGAATAAAGCTGCTCTAGAATTTTGGTGAGGAAATTTAAAGGTAAAGTTGTAAGCTACAAATATATTGTATTTCTTGACTATCGGTTTTACCATCCTTAATAAATATCAATATTTACTTATTTATTTTCAACAGTCAAAATTATTCAATTTGCACTGAAAAATGAAATATTGGTCTTAAAAATCATAGAATGATTACAGTTCATAAAAAGAATGAATCATTTACAATTTAAATTAAAGTGAAATAAACAGTTGTTATATTTACATCACAAGTTATTTACGCTTGTTTATTCTTGCCAGTGCCTTGTTTGTAGTGTTAAAGGGATTGCAAATTTTCTTCTACAAACAGTGGTCTTTGTCTAACACTGTATTAAATGAATTTCTTTTGATCGTAATATAACTAACGATATATTATATTAGAACTTAAATAAATGATCATTTGAAAACTGTATTATGAAAGTTATTCAGGAAAAGAACTGCATTGCTTTTATTGGAGTAGGACTATTTTTTATTAAAAATATGGTCCCAAATTAAAAGTTAAAAATTTAGAGAGGCCTAAGGTCACTGTGATTTTGTTATCTTCGATTTTATAAATAGAAGTATATTTAAACTGATTTTGAAATATGTTTTAAGAACCTTTAATAAATTTAAAGAATACATTTAGCTTCAGAATGTACTCTAAAGACCATGTAATACATTTTTATGGAAAATAAATATTTTCATATTCATGTGAAGTCATTGACATATAAGTGTAGAGTTGTAATGTGTATAGAAATGTAATGTGTTATATAATCACTGTAAGATCAATTCAGTTTTCACATTGTTTTTTATTATAGTACTGAAATTTTATTTTCTCCTTTGAAAGGTTAAATTTTTTTAGCCATGACTGAATGTTTGCTGAGGAAAATGTAAAATGGCTTACTATCATTGTATCAATTAATGGGGTAATTGTTTTAAAAATAGAAAGAAAAAAGTCTTTGACATTATTCAAATTTTTTAAAATCAATTTTTATATTTTGCTGACCTTGATAGCTGAGACCATTTAACCTTTCCTGCCTGTATTTCAGAGCAGCATGTCCCCAAGAAGTAACCTATATTTCCATGCATTGTATATTAAATGACCATTGAAAACCCATTAATAAACTGTGAAATTGTTGGCATAATAATTAGCATAATGCGTAATAATTGGAGGCACCAAAAAGGGTACAAGCATAAAATAGGACGGCATCCATGCCTGTTTATGTATATGTGCATATGTACATGTATAGTACATGTACCTATGTACTTATATACATAGAAACTGTACTAATTTGATTTTTTTTGTGTGTTTTAGATGTTTTCTTCTGTACTTGGTAGCAACTCGCATATTGGAAAATTCCTCTCTGGATCTTCAGCTGGTGTCACAGCTGTGGCTTTAACCTACCCTTTAGATACAATTCGTGCTCGCCTAGCATTCCAGGTGACTGGGGAACATGTGTACACTGGTATTATCCATGCAGCATCTTCTATATTCAAAGATGTGAGTGTAGATCAGTAGTTTATTGTGTCTCTATATCTGTAATACACTATATTTATAGAATACTAGAAATTATTGTATATGTACAATCCATACGCAATCTAGGTTTATTTGGAATATCATACAAACTTCTTTCTTCCTTAATAATGAATTTTAATAAGACATCTAGAAGAAATAGACACTCAGGCAGTTTGTTTCAAAGTAAATGGCACCTAATAGTCACATGATTGGGTTCTTTCAAGTTTCATTTTAATGTACTATGAAATTTGGAATACATTTCTATTACAAATATTGTTTAGAAAGATTATGATTTTTTCAAATTTTATAGTTGTTACCTCAGTGAAATTCTGCCATTTACAATAATTCATTTCATAAGTACTTTCATTTGAATGTTAATTTGGACGTGAGAAATTTCTTTTTCTTTCTGCAGGAAGGTGGTGTTCGTGCATTGTATAGAGGATTTGTCCCCACGGTTTGTGGAATGATACCCTATGCAGGTTTTTCCTTCTCCTCCTTTGAAATGCTCAAATATCTGTGTATGAAGTACCTGCCGCGCTGGACTTGTCAACCATGTTCACGCAACACTGGAGGCCTTGTTCTAGTAGTACCTGCTAAACTATTGTGTGGAGGGCTGGCAGGAGCCATTGCCCAGAGTGTTTCTTATCCCTTAGATGTAACTCGGAGAAGAATGCAGCTGGCCATGATGAACCCAGAGACTCGGAAGTTTGGGTGAGTACATTACAGAACCTAATATTTCTTTTCTTCCTTATCCTCAAGAAGTATTTTATCATTTTTATGAAATAATTTCCACAAAACTAAAAGAACAGAATTAAGTGGTTGCAATATAAATGTTGGTGAGTGTATACCATTTGTCTAATCTGGCAAATTTGTATTCAAAGAAGTTGAAACTGAGGCCTTCTCTTTTTTGTTTTTACATCAAACAGTAAAAAATCTCCAGAAATCAGGTACAATTATTCTTCTGACAAGTGAAATGTTAAGAAGCTTTCATAATTTGCTCTATGAAGTTTTGATCTTGTGTAAAGGAAGTAACTGAAGAAATGTTTCCTCACTTTAGGTGAAAGTCTGCCACTTTCACTAAGGAGAGCTTGTTGCTTCCCTTTGTCTGCAACTGTACAAATACATGATAAGCCATTCATAACTATTCTGGTTCAAGTGAAATGTAGAAAGTTAATAACTTTATGCAATATTATTGACTGCTAGGAGTTTTGAAGGAGAAAGTGAGTTTGCAGCATAGTTTCTTAATTCAGAAGTGTTACCAAGCAACAAAAAAAAAAAAAAAAAAAAGCATATGTGTGTTAATGATTTAGCATTTGAAGGAAGAAAAAAGGATTATGGAGAACTTTAATGGAAACATTTGTGAAACAAGCCATTTTCTTACCATTAACAGAAGAGTAGAAAACAAAAATGAAAAGAATCAGATGTGCTATTAACTTTGGAAAAAAAAACTGTTTTTGCAAGGTATCGACAGGTTCTGGAACACTGATTAATTAACTAAGATTTTAAATTAACCATATATTTTCATAATTAGTTGTAATACTCGTTTTGCCTAAATGGTGTCATTTTTACAGAAACTTGAAAGTTTTGTCTATTTTAATTGTTTCAAAATGAACTTTTAATGTGAAGAAAATATCTAATGTAGATTCTGAAATTATTTTATTTTAGTAGTAGTGTACATATTTAGAGTGCTAACCTTACTGAAAAGATTTCTGTTTATTTTTTTAATGCATTTCCTTAAATTAATTGGTTTTTAATCTTAAGAATCGAATATTTTTTATTCTGATTAGATTAACACTCTTCTGTTTGTTAATTTACCTTAGTTTTGAATGAGTATGAAACTAAAAATGTACACGAGTAACATTTGCATATGTCCTTTGCGTAATTGATTTGTCCACTCCTATGTTTAATGAATAATTCACTAGGTAGTTTGATTTTGAGACTTATGAATAAATTCTGCTGTCTGTTAAGCATAAACTCTTGGAATGATTTAATAAGATTCTTTTTCTATTTCAGACTTTCTGTCATTCTTTAAAGTGGTTCTTCACTACAGCAAATTTATTTTTCCAAGAGCATGATGTTCCTCTTTTCAGTAACTCTCTGTGCATTTTCAGTTGCTCAAAATTCTTTTTTAAGATTAATTTTAGCATGCAGATTTCAGGGTTTATTAGTGATCTGAATGAACTTCTTCACTAACACTAGTTTTGTTACATGCTCTCTATTCTGTGCTCTTCAAATGGTGCTGGGAATGCTGGTCATCTGAATGTAGACGGTATGTGTGAAGCTGTTAATCTGTTTCTGTGATATAACATGCATGCTTTGAATCATAGCGTTCAGTACTAGCATGTCTTGAAGCTCTTGAAGACTTAGTTGAGCAAAATATTATCAATAGAGTGTTTTCAGAATATTTACATAAAAATTTATTAAACTCTATGAATTATAATTTTATCATTGTCATCCATCATCATCATCATTTTTGGTAAAGTGAAAGTAATGGGAGAAGCAAACCATATTATTAAGATTTGTATAGAGAAAAATGCCAGAGCTTAGAGTAAATTTTAAATAAAATAGGAAAACTAGATTAACATCAACAAATTTGTTTACTTGTAAACCTTTAAATTTATGTGCTTTTTAAATATCATTTGATTTCAAGGTATGATTAGTTGATAATGAGAGTTAAAAAATTAGTTTGTGAATATTGATTGTTCATGTAATATATTCCGTATAAAAAAAATCATTATTTTTGAACAGATTATGAAAATATTAGAATGAGAGTTCACTTTTTGAGCTTTTTGAGATTTCATTGCCAATTTTTGGTACACTTTGAGAAAAGTTGCAATGTTATCTCTGCAATAGAGTTGCTTTGTACAAATTTATTTAGTCAGGAGACTTGTATGTTAATAAGTTCTATTTATATTGGTAAGCTGAATACATAGGTAATAGCAGCTATCTTAAACCCATTTGATGACTACATTGTATAGTAACATATAAACAATATGCTTTTTCACTGTTATTTGTTAATAAATAATATTAAATCGGTTAATTTGCAGCACGGTAAAAATTATGTTAAAGTGTTAAGGTTAGTTAAATGTGGAAATGTATTTTTACATATGGAAAGGCAGACAGTTACAATTATAAATATATATGAGGTTACGATAAGAAGGCTTTGTAGGGTAATAATTATTGATATTATTTTCCTTTTTTGGCATTTAACACATCCGCAATGAAATGCAACGGAGGACATAAAAATATGCAAAACTCCCATATTTCAGAGCTAAATTATAAGCTCACCAAGTGATGTTACACCATATATATTCTTAAGTCAAATTCTAACTTAGACACAAATTGAACGTTGAGCTTTATACGAATTCTTTCACATCTAAAGTGTGGAATCATTCTGGAAGAATTCACCAGAAAGTATCCACACACTCATATTTCATATTCATAAACAAATATTGGGAGCAGTGACAAATACCAGCACAAACCCTCAAAAACACTGTTCAAAAAATTATGAATCCTACCATTCCTATGCATGTACATATTTGAAATAGTCAGCTTTGCAAAAAAGACCCTCATGAGAATCAAGGATTCTTGCGTGCATATTTACAGATTCAATGTAAAATACTGCAATGTTTTTTGTTTGTTTTTCAAATGCTCTTGTACTATTATGCAAGTGTATTGTGTAATATAAATGCTCTGAGAGAGGAGCTTTTATTTGCGAGGCTATGGGGGAATATATACAAGACTGCAGAAGAATTAAAAATGGTTGTACCATCTCTTAATTATTTAATTATGTGAGTGTATTTTTCCCTTAATATATTGTTTTAAGTGTGTTTGTTGAGAAGTATTTATTATCTTTGCTTGTTAAGAAAATTTTTGAGCTAATTGTATTACTTGTTTCATCAGGTGTATAAAGGTTATATTTTACCAATATAAATTCCTAGAAATGTGAGACATTGATTTAATTGTTTGATTTTACATTTCAACATGAGTATAGTTATTAGAGTGTATAAAATTTTGGACAATAAATTTTATCGTATTTGTTCTCCACATTTAACAAACATCAGATAGGAATATACAATGGATTTGGTCACTTTTTTTCAAGTGTAGTTAACATTTTTCATTACTAATTGAAGTGTCATCTGAATAAGATATTAGATTATAATCTGTTGTTACAAGAAAATCATTCATATTTCAAATACAGCATTTTTTAATTTACGTATCTCAAAAACAGCAATGGCTGAATCACTAATCCATGTGGAACACCTCAGATTGCTGAATAAAAGTTTGATTGCATTTTATCTATTGAATGTTCAGACTCAAAATATTTCACTATATTGCTTACAATTTACCAGGTATGATTTAGTTCTTTAATCTCTCCTTGGTCCTTGTTAAAAAAAGTATTTTATTTGACACTGTGTCAAAGGCTTTAGATTGATCTCTAAATTTACAGTTGCATACAGAGTGAGACACATAACTTTAGCCCCTCTTGTAATTTTTGAACAGTTGAAGTTATTGCAATGCAGTTTTCACAGAAATGCATGAGGGAATGGGGCTAATTGATGTATGTATTTGTTTCCATTTTATCATGTGTGTTTTACGAGCTATTGAGGTAACGTTGCTTTTTTCAAATGGAACTATACATATTTTTTGTCTATCACGAGTGTAAAAAGACGAGTCCATCGATATACATATTTTTATGTTACATGACCTTTTTTTTTTTTTTTCTGAGTAAATTTTATTTTTTGCGACTAGTATTAAACAGATATTTTGAATGTAACAGTCCACAAGACAAAGTTATGCTGTGTTCTCCCCGCTTTGCACGCTTGCGGCGTTACAGTATCCAATAAAACTTATGGCGTTACAATGTCCATTACAGAAGGTGCTAAAGTTGTGACTTGCCTGTATATCTTTCTGATATAAACTATAATTCTTGTGTTAATTATCTATATTTTTCTGGCTTAATAACATTTTGAGATCCCAACTAATTGCTTTTTTAATGTTTTACTAGCTTCACCTCATACACGTTACTGCATATATGCTTACAATTGAAGTTAGGATTTTATGTTTCAATTTGTTTCTATTTATTGAGTTTTTAACTGAAAAATGAAGGTTGTACATTGAATACCATTAATGCTTTTTTACAGCAGGATTCATAGAAACTTCGTTTTTCTGTGCGGTTCAGATATTACAAATTGTTCTAATTCACTGTTCTTCTGATTCTTGTCACTTCTCTCAATCTTGTGTTTTGTTTTAGTGATATCTACCCTCTTCTAAATTTTATATATTTCTTCCTCTCCTTGTGGATGATAATAAGATGAAACTGGACGTAGTTTAACTCTTCAATTATGAATTAATGATTTTTCCTTTCTTTATTATTGATCATTCTTTGTGTTATCCTTAGAGGCAAATATTTAATTTTTTTTATGTTTGGACTTTTTTTCCCCCGACTTAGTGCATGCTTCTACTACTATCAACTTTTTTCTCTGTGAATATATTAAATTTCTTCTCAGTAGTCATCTTTCATTCATTTTATTGATTCATTTGTTACATTCATTTTATGCCTTTCAAAAGTTATACTATATCATATTGCTAATTGCTTATACGAATTTTGCGGAAATTTTTGTGTTTATCTTACCAGTTTATTTTATTATTGTCCCATGAATTCCATTTACACAATTTTTTATTGTTGTATTAACTGATTGCAGTATATATGAAACTTGTTTTATTTTTTTCATTACAACAATCATTTCATATATTTTCTGTCTCATGCTCTCCTTTTTTGCCCATTTTGCCCATTTTTGTCCTTTGTCTTCAAATTTTTTAACACATTCCTTATGTTAATATGTTCAGGGCAGTTACTGTATAGTGGTTGGAATGTGAAATTGGAATTTATATCTCTTTTTATCATCATTGAAGCAGATTGCAATGTTATTTTTATGTGCGTTGCAGGATGGGTATGATGCAAACAATGAAACTCATCTACCAGGAGAATGGTGTTTTCCGAGGTCTCTATAGAGGTATGAGCATTAATTACCTGCGTGCCATTCCAATGGTAGCTGTATCATTCTCTACATATGAGTTGATGAAGCAATTTCTCAATTTGGATACTGGCATGAAATTGTCATAAATTTGTGAAGTTTTGGAATATTGGTCTATTCGAATTCCAAGTTTTGATAACTTGTTAAATGAAGTTATTTTTGTTAGATTTTAGAGACTGGGATTGAGAAAAATGTTCTTGTTCAGTTGTCCAGAGTCTTTCATTTCTTGCTATTAATTGCCAGTTTTAAAAATACATCTTTGCTTCAACAGATTTGATTGAAGGTACTACGTAGCTCTATGTTCTATTTACTTAATATATTCTGTGTATTCACAGAACTTCCTAGAAATGCATTTCTCTTACCTTTAATTTATTATTCGACATTTATTACTGGCCAATGTACTTGTTAAATTGTCCTAGTCTTTTACACTTTTTCTTGTTACACGATACCTTTCTACTTTTTATCTGAAGTTTTGTTGCATGTATTGTGTGATTACATGCACAAATACCCACATATACATACAAATATTTCTTCTTTATTTATTTATTATTTTCTTTAATATTCCTGTTTGCTTTGAAGGAAGGCCAGTATATGCAAGGTTATGTTAAAGACGATGATCTGTACTTTGATTTCAACCAATGTAGAGGATACATTAGTTTTCTATAGAGATGAAAAGGAGAATTTACAGATGGCTGTTAAGATATATTTTCTGGTAAAGAAAAAGCTCTTGAAAGTTCAAATTTGCGTTTATTTAGTTAGAGGGAAGGAGTTCATTTGCAACATGCCATTGTTGGGTTAATTATACCAAATTTAGAAATATTTCCATAGTTTTCATTTGTTTTTAAAAAATCAGTAAGGTCTGCTTAAACAGTAATTGCTAGAATACATTTTATTTGTATATCCTATAACTAGAAGTTGTTTTCCCAAGACTGAATAAAAATAGCAAGTAATACTTTAAATGTTCTTTACTTATTATTTGAAGGTTTAGGATGTTGAGTTGTTTTTAACAGAAAGGAGAGTAATAAAAGTAAATCTGGTCTCGGACAAATGATGCTGACAAAATTGTGAATGTGTTGCTTGAATTATTAAATCAAAATTCTTGGATTATTCAAGGTCTTTGTAGAACTTTTTTTACTAGCTTTGAAGAACTTTCTCCCTCATTTGCTTCGATATTTGTATGTGTGTGTGTATTTGTAGATGCCTGCACAGTTCACAAATCAGGGTAAGTTAATGCTAAGGTCACAGGATGTACTCAGGGATTCTCGGTTGAATATGGATTGTATGCTTATGAGAATGTTATTGTGAGACAGATAATTTCTAATCAGTTGAAATAATTTATTTTGCATTTCTTCTGTCAAAGCCAGTACTCTAAAGTACCTTCTGTGAATTTTAGCAATTCATAAACTTATGTACATTACACATAATATGTGTTGTCCTTTTAAATATAATATAATATTACAAATATCTGGAATGAAAGTAAATATGAATTTAATGTAGGTAAAGGTTTAAAATTTGATGACAAGATCATTATTACTGAAAAAAAACAACAAACCAACAACAAAAAACAAAACCAAAATCAGCATGTTTTTGTAATGTTGTGTAGAGATGGTTGTAAGTTCAATATGTTGTTCATAAAACATTCTTTACTAAGAGGTACTACAGAGATTCATGTCTGAGAGCATTCTCTTTTGATGAATTCACTTGAGTGTTAGTTTGTGTTAATTGAACCAATGGGGAATTTTTCTGGTTTATGAAAAATCATTTCTAAAATCTCTTACTCCATTATTTCTGAAGAAGACTCAGTTGCCCAATTTTGTGAGCTAGAGGTACCTCTCTTGATTATCTGAAAATCTTATTTTATTATTATGAAAATCATATTTGTATCAATTAATTCTGTGTTGTATGATATACGTTCTGGCAGAACAGATTTTCAATTTAGAGGAATAGTGCTTACCTCTAGACAAGTAAATCCTCTTAAATTCATTTACAATTCTCTTCATTCTAGAGATTTGTTGCTTATTTCAACTAGATATTATGTGAATGCACTTTTAATACTGCACTGCATGTACCAAAGTACATATTGTAAGCCAGTCTGTACCTACTTACTTCTATGTGATACAAAGATTAGAATAGAAGAATATGTTGGGAAAAGAGCACATCATATTTTGATATGAAAGCATTAATTATTGGCTGAAAGTGCAATAAGTCGTTATTGTTGATGGGATATTTTAGAATGGCGCATTTATAAGAAGCTGGATGTGGTTGTTTATCCAAATTGCAAAACTTTGTGAAACTATTATTTAGTTTTTCTCCGAAGTATAGCATGTGTTATGACAATTCAAATTGAAGGTTGATGATCATAAAATATATACATTACAATCAGTATTATTCTCAATGAAATATTAGTATATAGGAAAGGGTGTATTTATTGTGCTTATCAAATACTTACTTTGGTCACATTTTATTCATGACTTGTTTTAATAGTTTTATTTCATGGCAGGGCATTTTAAACAAAGACAGAAATTTCAGAAATTGTGCAAATCCTCAGTTACTTTCTGTGGTGTGGCAAAAAGTCAATTTTTATTCAGTTAACTTTAAAATGTCAATTTTTATCCAGATAAAAAAGTCATGCTAATCACACCTAATGTAATTCCAGGTGTAATTATTGCTATATCAATTCAAATCAATGTATCTTTTCAAGACAACTGTTGATAAGTTTAAGAAACTCTGCTGTGCTTTCGGTTATTATAAATTTATGGGATATATAATTATATAAATATAAATATTTATGTGTTAGAAAAATTGAGTCTTCCTGTTCAAAATAAAAATGGTTATTTGAGTAATATGGTGTACCTGTTATTGGTTGATGTAAAATTTAATTGTGTATTTTATTGCACATTTACTAATAATCATAACATGATAAATTTTTGTTTCATCTATATAGATTTTATTTTTTAATAACATATTTTGAGATTTTTATCAAATTAGAAAATAAAATATTTTGATACACACAAAAACTTTGTGAAGGTTTTGCTGCACTTTTTTATTATCTGCATTGTTCTCGGAGAGTTGCTATTGAGTAATTAATCCTGTGCAATACATTGTGGAGGCTGTGCTAAAAGCAGAAGTTGTTCTGTTGCGGAGTAGAATCTAGGAAATGACACCTGGATTGAACATAAAAGATTACTAAAAAGGCAATTCGGTGTTTGTTCAAGCACATGATTGAAAAGTGTGTATTCCTGTCTGATAGAGGTTATTTTTCATTTAAAAAAAATGTTGTGCAGGTGATCCTCTTGATATTAGACAATGGTGAGAGGAAGTTAGAGAGAAGAATGAGATGTTAATTTTGTTTAGCAATCTACAGCTGTTACAATTATTTCATTATGAAATGTTGTTTAGAAAATAATACTTGCATATTGAAACTCTGAAAGAAGTTTCATTACTGACATTTAGCTCTCTGTCACAGTCTGTCACAAATTTGCTTAAGAGTAGAAAATAAAATTTGTGAACAGTGAGTACTTATAGGCATGTATTACAGAATTTCATTTTTTGCATGTCTTTATTTGTTATGACAATTGTTTCCATGAACAAACTGTTATTTCAGCTGTTAAGATTTATCATTTCATAGATTCATAATATTGTTATTGCAGAATAATTTTATTATGTTCAACTTTCTAGAATGGAAGTAAAATTTTATGATGCAAGTGAAACACATTGCATTCAAAAACATTTTTGCTAATGTACAAAGCAGTGTCCAGAGGAGATTTAATATCTTTTTGCTGTAAACCATCAAGGGCAAATAAATGTATATTCTCTTTACTGCAATCTTAAAAGCAACTTTAGATATGGTTCTGGAAATGTAATAAAGAATAATTTTGTACTTCAGTTTTTTCTTTTTTGTGTTCCTTCTTAACCTGATAACAACTAAGGGTTGGATGACATGTGTCAGCGATTCACTACTTCAAATACTTTCATATTTCATTCTTATGGTTCTGTGAGTTGTCAGCCAATTTTTACTCAAGGTCTTCTAAATCATTACAAAATGTGATTTGTAATTCTTAATGTAAATAGCAACAATTCTAAAAATGAACCGAGAAAGTAGATTAGATTTATTACTAATTCTGCAATTAAGTTTGAGTACTTGGTGGCAGAATATTCTAATTTAACATTACATAACTTAACAATTTTACAAAATTTACAGACTTTACAAATTAAAGTGAACATTTCACTGTGCAAGCTTTCGTAGCACTTCACTTCACCACACTTCACTTCATTGCACTGTGGATTGGTAGCATTGAGTAAAAGCTAAGGGATTGTCCATAAATTACATAACACTAAAGAGGTGGGGGGACGGGGGTTTCAGGCAGCGTTACACTTCATTACTTGGGTGAGGGGAGGTGTTGGTTTTGTGTTACACAATTAATATTTTTATAAAATTTTTGATGTTTCCTGAAACAATTACTTTTTTTATCGTATATTAAGATATTAACTAATTTCCTTAAAAACATAAAATTAAAATTACTGTGTGTAACTTATTACAGTAAATGTAAGTAATTATTCATCATTTTTATTGAATTGTCAGATTTCGAGGAAAAAATTCAAAACTGATCTACTGTATATTCAAGAATCTAGATAAATTAGTGCTTTAGACAGTACAGTCCAGGCATCCTTCACACACCACTAGTTCCCAATCTTGTTACCTATGATCAGCATTGCCAATTACAAATTCTGATTTTAATTATCATAAATTTTAATGAACACTAATACTGTTAATACAAATTGTTTTATTCTGATATAATTTATTTTTACTACTTGTATATGGGGAGGCATGTCATAACAGTTATGTAATGATTGGGATGGGGGGGGGCTTCAAGGGCGTGTTGGTGTGATACTGGAGGGGTGTTCAAAATACTCCCAAATTTGTGTTATGTAATTTATGGATGGCCCCTATTACTTTCTCACATACTATGGTAGTATAGAGAAAGTTATGTTACGGTAAGCTACATCGAAAAATACGATTTTTCGACAAAAATTCGGATTGTGGAGTCTTGATACCGAAAACTCTGGTAATTCCTGAACCCTTATAGTAAATAACATCCTCTAATACAGAGGTTCTCAACCTTTTCGGACAGGCGTCCCAACCTTGAACACTTGTTTTTTATTTATTTATTTACGTCAAAAACAGTTAAAAACTGCGTGTGACGAGCTATGGGGAGAAGTGAATTTTGTGCACGTTTTCATAATTCTGTGGTCTCTATCCTAAACCATATTCTAGTCGAATTTTGAATACAGAAAAGAGAGGTTTTTTTCGAGTTTTGTTGACAAAATATTCGCTCCTATATAATAAAATATATTTTCAAAGGTTTGGGGTCATACCTTTTAATAATATAATGCAAGTCAATGGTAACTTCGTCGTTTAGGTTAAAATGATCCACAGTGCTTTTTTATGCAACGTAATATTAATGAGAGGGCTGACACTTGACACACGTTTTTCTATAATTGGAGTACATTGTGATCATGCACATCTCAAATCACTATCTACGTCGTCTTGCTCAGTAGTGCGATATAATCAAGCACAGCAAGCCCAGATTCACTTAGAAATCTTGAAAACTTTACAGCAGCCTTACAGTTTCAGTAGCAACTTCTGGACTTGATTTATTTTTGTTAAAGAACATTAACACCTGTATGTGACGTGTAGGGGAGAAGTACAATACAAAGACAAATGTAGGCCCATCAGCCAAAAATCTTCAAGATTCATGCTCGTGCATTCCGCTTTAGCTTTTAACTAAGGTCTCTCCAAAAGTAATGCACATTAATTTTTTTTCCTAAATTCATTTTCTTTTCTACGTTGTTTCAACGTTCTGGATGTTTGTCGGAAGCAAAGTGCTGCGATAGAATTCCTGTGCTGTGAGAACGAGACAGTGACAAACATTCACAAGAGAGAGAAAAATGTGTATGGAGATTATGCTGTTTATCGCAGTCGTTGGGCTTCCAGATTATCTGGTGAATTAAGGCAAGCGAATACACGTGATCTCCCGCCCAGAGGCAGACCGCGCACTTCACATTCTCCTGACAATGTACACAACTTCACTTGGCGGAGGAATTGTCAATGAAAGTGGGTATAGGAGAGGCAAGTATGTGCAGAATATTGAAAGAACTGCAACTGTAAAAGGTTTCTGTCAGGTGGTTTCCAGGAAATGACGACTCCTTTGTGAAGGCTGCTGAACAGTGGCTCAGACGGGTTGGCCCAGACTTCTACCATGCGGGTGTGCATGCCCTTGTTCCAAGGTGGAGAAGTGACTATTTGTTCCTCAAAGATGGACCAGCATTCTTTAAAAATAGTAAAGGTAAGGACAGGGCCGTTGTAACAGCTTTGGGGGCCCTTGGACCTAAGTTAATTTAAGGACCCCCCTATCCTTACTTTCACCGATCCCCCCCCCCTTTTAAAGGCAAGTTTTGTTTAAAAAAACTAAACTTCTCATCACTGAGTTTCGTTCTCGCTTCAACTAGCAACATTCCATATTATAAATATTCACTGATGCGCGTCACATCACTCCGTTATGCGAGTTTTTTGCGTCATGCATAACTTTTTATACGGTTTATTTTAAGTCTTGAAAAATTTAGTATTAAATAATTTTTTAAGCACTATCGGGGGCCCTGTGCCCAGGCCCTTCGGGCTCGTGCGTCAACACGGGTCTGAGTATGGAAAATAAATTGAATATTTAAAAATTGTTGTGCATTACTTTTGGAGTGACTCTCGTAGAATCTAGGTTTGTTTTTGTCTGATACAATGAAAGTATCAGACTATAGCACCTAACCAGTAGGATTTTCATCAAAATTGATATTCTGAGATCGATCTGGCCGATGTGGCCCATTGAATTTGAAACGGATATTTTCGTTTTGGTGGTATTTTTACGTGACGCTCCAACATTTTCAAAATTTTCTCGAAAATGGCTCCAAATTTGTTCTTCAAATAGAGCAAAGGTTGCTTATAAAAACGCCACAGATCTGAGAATATAATTATAATAAATGTGAAATATAAGTTAGAATTTGTATATTATTTCATTTTATTATATTGATATTACATTTTAAGTTATTTCATTGTAAATTGCTTCCTTTAATTGTGTTAAATGTGAAAATGAATAGACGAGCGGTCATTGATGCTTGTAACCCATTGTTGTAATGCCTCACTCAAAACAGTAGGCGATAATGATGGCTGCCTTTCGTTTGCGGTAATATAAACTAATACTTTTATATATTTGTAGCGTATTACAAAACTATAGTGTTTAATAATTACTATTATACTTTTTTATTTATTTACTTTTTTGCCAATGTTATCAGTATCATATTATTTATTAACTTTTAATTGTTTTACTTTCTCGCATACTGCTTATGAAGAATATTGTAAAGCTAAAAAACTCATCCGATATGTTTGTATGAGTACACTGCAAACCATATACAATGAATTCAATGCCAGAAATATATTTTCATTTGAAGTTTTGAATGAAAAATCTATTGTTTGAAACGAATTGATTTTCACACCTAATGTTCTATGATTTCAAATGTGCTTTACAAAAAATTATGACTGTGTTAATTCGAGGAGAAATTATGGTATAAATAGTATTACATAACAATTAGAAAAGGCGAGAAAGTATGTACTGTGGTAGCCCCAACGAGTTTCCTGTTGGTGCATATTCGTGTAATTGTAGGCACATATATTGCATACTTCGTTTAAATAAGGACTTAGCTCTAACACTGTTCTTTTCATAGAACCTATTTATTTGTGAGAGTTCATTAATTAGAATGAGCTTGTCACAGTTTGTGATTTTTGTCTTTTCTATAGTTGATAAAATACTTGAGCAAATGTAGGATATTTCTTGATCATGTATTTTTAAATCAGGCTGAAGAAATTAAACAAGACTACAATATCCTTCACTAAGGTGCATATTTACTTCAATTATTCTCCCACAAAATAAGCTAGGTTATATTATATTTGCACAAAAATATATATTTTCATTCCAAGCATGCTTATCCTGAATTTTATCAAGAAAGGTTTATACAGGAAAATAAAGATTAATTTTAATTGCATATTAAAGTGCATATTTCAGAATTTTAGGTCATAAATGCATATTTTTAAAAGCATATTTCAAGATTTTTTTAGCGCATGAGAAACCTCTCCCTATTAATCACTGTCATAGGATCACTTTGGGTTGTCTGATGTGCGTCAGGAATGCTCGTCATGAAGATCATTACTAGACATTGGATGTTTAGGGAAATGCCTATTTTTTTTCTAGTAAACTTATTTAAAGGCTGATAATATATGTGCACGAATCATGATAAATGATGACATATGACCAAGTTTTATAATGCTTATTTTAGCATAAATGCCTTTTTTTTGCATAAATGCCTTTTCTTTAGAAATTGCAAGTTTTTGCCTTTTATGTATTATTTTTATATACAATGCTAAGATATCAAAAAATCAGCCATGGTCCAATCTGACCATTCATTACGAAACCTTCAATTCATGATTTGTATTTTGAATTACGAGAGAATTCCTGAAAGTATATCAACATTTTTTTCTTTCTCCATTTCCCTATTTCATAAATACTAGCCATGTTCTGAGAAAATGGTCGATTGACTATACACCCAGGGCACCTTTTGAATGGAAATAAATGTAAATTCCCAAAAGGTTTCAGTGTTGCTAAAGTTGGACTTCTAAAATATACGCCAGACACATCAATAAGTGTTCAGAAATCCTTCACTGTATTCAAACTATAAAACCAATTGGCGTACGAAATTGTTATTTTTAAGACTTTTATGTCCAATTCTGTGTGCTATGGATGATTATGTATTCTATGTATATTATAGAGAGTAATGTAAGGGGTCGAAGGAACATAAACATTTTACAAGCGGCCGATGAAAGAAAAATCTTGGGAATTTCTAATTAAAGGCATTGAAGGTGACTTCGAAGTTTTGCAGCGTCTTCCGTTTCATAGTCAATAAAATCGTTCGATTACTTTTGTGTAGTAAACTTCATTTGCCCAGGATGAAGGGAGATTCCAAGTTCGTCTGCCCAGAATGGGGGGTGGCTTTGAATCCATTTACAATCCAGTTGCTCACGTTTTACTCGTCTGTCAGCAACTTCAGGTTTGCCGGAACTTCCGTTTTAGAGACTTTCCTGCCATTGTATTTCATTTTCCACTGGCATGTAATCGAGTTTCGTCGCATCTTTGGAAGAAACAAAAGAAGAAAAAAAACTACATCCAATGACTGGAGAATGTGCGTAGTGTTGGGCAGAAGGGCTATTATATGATGTTGGCTCTACATAATTTTCTCGAATGTTGCGTCAAGTGAGACCTATGGTCCGTCCTGGAAAACAATACCCGGTATTTCTACCCTTTAGTTATTCAAATGTGGAATGAAAATATTAGCAAAATATTCATAAAAAGTAGCTCTGGTCATGCTGCTATAGTAGGTCTTACCAAGGCGCCGGATCGTTCGGAGCACTTATAGAGGGTCAAAGGTGGAGTGAAAGCACCCTTTGCGCTCACTGTGAAAATTGTCTTTGTTGGGTTATTGTATTCATTATTATTTCCTTTGGAGTCACCTCTGGGTACAAGGTTGAAGCTCGTTTTGTCCATGTGTAATACCGTGCGTGGATCCTGAGGTACTACTATGTCATCTTCAAGTTCTTGTTTGGCATGCTCGTAGTGCGTGGCATTTATTTTTTTCTTTCTTTGTTTCGAAACCCTGTGCTCGGTTGGCATATTCTGCACGACTTTCGGATGCCGATGAATAAACCCGTAGAACTATTGCCATGAAGGTTTGTTGAAGCGATTAGCCTTTTCGGTATTTTTTACCTCCAAATTATTTTGAACTGTTTCTAAAAGGCCTGACTTAATGATGAATTTATGCAATGTATAGGATACGTTCTTCAACCTCAAGAATTAGGAATAGGGGTATCAAATGCACCTCGTGGGATCACCATTGCATAAATTTGAAAAATTTAGCCGCGAAATGACGCAAATGAGTGCTGCAAACGTTAAGAATTTGAACCTCAAAGGAAACTGACAATTGGGGCAACTACGGTTTCATTGGTTTTACAAGTTAAAGAAAACGAAAGAAGTGGAATTTCAAACTTATGTATGCACTGTGACGACAGAAACAACTAGTGGTGCTACAGAATGGCACAGACTTTCCCGTAATAGTTTTCTATTTCCTTGGGTCTTCGCTAGCTATTCGGAATTACCACAAACTCTTTCTTGCCAGCTGTCATCTATCACCGCCAAAAGTACATTTTTTTGTAATTTTCTTAATTTTTGGTAGAACGGAAACATTAATTTTAGAATATTAAAGAACAATAAACCCTAGTCATAAATGGCAATTTTCTTTTAAAAAAAGATGTGCCGTTCAAGAGAAAATGGCGTTTTAGCGCTACTGAAAATTCGAAATTTGAAGCTCATTTTCACAGAAAATTTTTGAGTTTTCAAAATACTTTATTTGAAGTTATTTTAAGCACTTTTACTCACAAATATAATAATGTTTACAATTGCTGCTAATGTGCATATTAAAGATGTGAGAGATCTTTCAAAAAATTACAATTATGTAATTTTGAAAAAACAAAAAAATAACTCAAAATAAACTTTACGCTATACTAAAGAGTGTAATTAGCACTATCCGTTACAAACGTTTGAAGAAAAAATTTGTAGCCATATTTGAGAAAATGGCGTTTGAGCATTTCTGAAAATGCCGAAATTCGAGCTACTTTTCACAGAAAACGGTAGTGTTTTCGAGAAACTTTACTTGACATTATTTAAAGCATATATAATCGTAAATATAATAATGTGAAAAAATCGCCGATAATGTAAATATTAACAACGTGAGAGACAATTAAAAAAAATTACATTTTTGTAATTTTTGGAAAAAAACAACCACTAGACCAAAATGGCTTTTATGTCATTGATAGAGTACATTTACCACTATCCCTACCAAAAGTTTAAAGAAAAAATTTGGGACCGTTTTTGAGAAAATCTTGTTTTTGTAATTTTTTAAAATTGCACATATTTCACGCAATATTGCACGAAATATTGCACGAAAACTACCAAAATTTTGAAAAACATTTACATGACCTTTATTAAAGAACTCAATATGCAGAACAAATTTTATTTGAAGAAAAAATTTCTATCTTCAATTTTGTAGTTGGAGAAAGACGCCGAAAAAAATTCAAACTTTCACAATTTTCGAAAATTCAGAGCTGTACGTGAAAATCGGACCTATGCCATGTTACAAAGTGTATTTTACTCTGTTCATACAAGAAATTTAAAGAAAAAATTTGGAGCCGTTTTTGAGAAAAGTTTGAAAATCCCCGGGGGGCTTCATATAAAGTACCCCCAGATTTTGAAGAATCTTTTTCAAAATCTCAAAGCTTCGACTAGAATCAGATCGACCGGGGAATATCCATTTTGGAAGAAATCGTACGTATGGTTTAGGCGCTAGCAGTGTTCACAGACAGACGGACGTTTTCCTTTCAATTGGGTTTTCTGTATCAAGGACCTAGAAAACAGGGTTTCTGGCTACTACTTATCCACTTATTCGTTTTCACGGCCCGGCAATGAATTTTTTTCCGCCGAAAATTGGCCATTTTTTCGCGCAGCATTACATAACTTTCCCTATACTACGTATATCACTCCGTGTATACGTACGTATACGGGAAAGTAAAAATGGTCAAAAGGGGTGAGCAATTTTTTATTCCCCGCCTCATTTTGCTTGTGCCCTGTTGATTGCTTGTGCCCTGTCGGGCAGAATTATGGTTTCTCCTTAGCCTCAGCCAAATCAATGTGTAGCACTTGTGTGACTCACTCTTAAAAAGGCTTTATTAATCAGCTACTCAGTTTGTTTTAAATTACCCAATAAAGAACGGGTGCATTCCCTGCTGTTTTTTATTTCCAGATTAATAAATTATAGTATCTCATCTAAACTAATGGTAATTTATTACACAATTGCTTCACATCCCGTAGTATTCTTAGATGGCAAAACAAGAATGAATGTTGTACAGAATACAGGTACCAAATTACATATCCTTATTGTGATCACAGCTTGATCCCATTAATTTGGTCAGATATCTCCTCACTATGAGGCAGAAAATGGGTGGGTTTCAGTGGCAGGGAAAATTTTACTTCGGACCCTTCCCCTAAATAAGTTGCAGAGAAATTATCCTTTTTATAATGAGAATTTCTTTTTCTTGAAATGCCATCCAGTTAATTAAGCTTTAAGGAATTCCTTTGGAATGTGATGCAATCACAAATTAAACTTTCAGAAAAGAATTGGTTTTTATTTGTGGTGGGATACACCCCCTGGATTCACCCTGGTAGCATCTTTGCCCTGTATTCTGAGCCTGTACATTGTACATTTTAATTATAAATTTCCTGCAGAACTTGCAACAGTTATTTTATTTTACTTTTGATTTTCGAGCTTTTCATTCTCATTAAATCCTAACAACTCTAAAAGTTCGAGGTGTTTTATGGGATTATATTAAACTGAAGAATAAATAGAACTGAAGGCAACAGTTGGAAACTACTATTACTTTTTTGACCTGACACATGTACGCAACCAACACTTATTTTCAAAAATTCAAACTAAATTAGAGACCGAAATGGTTTCCTTTGATCTTCTTATGTCAAATCCATGACAAGATGTTCGCGTTCAAATATCTTTAAGGAACTTTAATACTTTGTTTGTTTACTAATGGAAATGAATTGTGGGAACGGTAGTGGGATAACCAAAGAGTGGATATTCAACGACCTAATCGAGAATTTGTTCGATTTTTTTTCCGGACGCTCAAACTGTATTGGTCATTGGTCCAGTACGTATAGTGCATGTTGTTCCCGAGAGGAAGCGATGTTGGTTTGTCGGGAAGGTGGTTCCGACCTACAAGTCGATTTGCTGGGATTTCCATTCCAGGTACCTTCTCCAGTGAACCGCAGTCCCAGCGGAAAAAATGTTAGCTCCGAAGTGTGGAAGTGTGCGCGCATGTGTGTACGAGAGGAAGGGGCATGGCAGATCGTGCACTGTCCGTAGCCCGTTTGTTGGGGGATGGCACTTCCCCCACATTCGACTACTGTTATTGAGCAGAGAATTTGCGTAAACTACCCATCAGAGCAGCCGTCCGCGAGGATTCTAGAGAACGGTTGAATTCGACGTAGGTATCTAGCTGTTAAAATCTTCGGATCTGGAACTCTTACGTCAGAAGCGCTGCGCTGGCAACAACTGTTGCTCTTCCAAGTTTCCACTGCTTCAAGGTGGAGCAGTTCCATAGCTTCAAGGTGGAGGCAGTGAGTAGGCGATACTAAGCACCATGTTGCCGGGTTGAGCCCTGTAACCCACCTGTCGCCCTGTATCACCCCTATTTTGGGCGGAATTGGGCGAAGGGCTTCTTCGGAATCCTACGTATTATTTTAGCGTGGCCGCTCAAGGTCGTGATCTCAGAACTACCGGAAGAGTTCATTCCTCAAACATAGCTGTTTTGGGGGAGCGCGTTCTTTCCCAGCACGTCTTGACAGTCTTACTCCAGTTGTGTAAACATTGACCCTGACTGTCCGTATCTGCGAGGTGCAAGCTTCCAGTTGCGTTTCCTACTAGAGTGGAGCATTTGTACGTGATTCGGAAGTTGTGTTTTAAGTGATTATTGTTCTGTTAGTGATTATTGCAATGCGACCGGTTCAGAGCAAGTTGTATAAGGGAGAACTTCACAGTCAGAAACGAAAAGTAGTTGCCAAAGTATATCATTTTATGAAGAGAGAAGCAATGGTGTTAAAAATGTCACAGCAGTTCTTAAGAGAGTGGCAGATGTTACGGGTGTTTCGGGATGACGTATTCGCGGGCTTAATAAGAAAATGAATTCTATTGAACGTAGGGAATCGTGTTCATATTGAACTTCTACTAAAGAGAGGAAAAGGAAGAACGTGAAATCTGCTCTAGAGGGTTTTAACGAGAGTCATTCGCCCCACAATTATTTAATGCACTATATCAAGAAATGGTTATTTGGAAAAGGCGCAAATGATAGAAATGCTAGTTATGAGAGTGAGGAAACGGGAAACAGTGGAAAAGATTAAGATGATGGCGGCAGAGCCGTGCCATCACGTGAATTTAGTGCTTCTTCACTACCGAACGAAGACACTACAGCAAATTAATTTCCAAGTAAGTTCGCTAGCCTGTGCGGTGCGAATGTTTTTGGGATGGGCAGACGCGCGAAAGTCGCCTCCTGGCTCCCTCCCCACCACTTACAGGTTCCCCCTCTACTCGCGAATCCCAGCGGCCACGCTAGAAAAATTTAGCTGTACACGTAAACGTCCAGACGGGGACCATGTCTGTTCGCCTAGGTTCCGGCGGTACTCATCGATAGCTTGAAAATGGAAACATGGAGGAGACGGGTTGGGGGCCCCGTGCCTCCGAAAAATCAGAACAAATGTAATGGTCTCTTATAGTTATTAATTAACGATTACTTCTGATGAAAGAGATTAGTTAACTATGTAACATTAATATGTCATATTAAAATTATTACCCCCACCCACCCCAGGCGTTAACCCGAGTGACCACCTTTTGGGCACTTGGCTTCGTCGTGGCAGTGGCTCGATATTCTGGAGGGACTTGTCCTGGCCCATTGTGAATGGCGCATTATTTCGACTCCGGCCTGGAGAGCCAGTACCTCTGAGCTGGCAGGGCGGTCCTACCCAGGCATTGAATGGGGAGATTTTCGAAAAAGAAAACTGCGTTCGGGTGGGTCCCGGATACCAACAGCCCAAAGCGTGCGTGTCGGCCGCGGGGAGTGAGAATAAAGGCAAAAAAGTCTAGATGTCCACTCCTCCTGGTTACAGTTAAAGGTGTTTGGGATAGTAGTCCACGCAGGGTTCATATCGAACTATACCGTTCCAACAGGTCCTAATCGAAGAATGCAAATGGCCCTGCCCCACGCGGCACTCTAGTCCTAATGCAAAGTGGTCGCTGCGCTGCGATTCCAATACTGGAAGAAAAATTCTCTTTATAGAGATATAGTAAAGAAGAACTTTCGTAACAACAAGTACATAAAAGAGGGTAAAATCGGGCAGTGAGGCTAAAGCCAATCACTTACCACTTTCTTAGAAATTGAATGCTTCTACTGTTACTGATGATACTTTCGATTTTTTGCAATCCTGAACATTAATTAACATGATTCATTTATGTTCAGGGTTACACATACGAAATTGTCATCAGAAGCAGTCATAACATGTAATATTCTATGCTAAGTGATCGATTTTACTACCACTGCTCAGTTTATCTTATTCTACCGCTTTAGTAATAACAGCATTAAATAGTAAAGAAACAAGCCTGCCATTATACACCCGTTAACTCACATGCAATGCATCAATCCACTGGATGTTTTCAACATAGCTAAGATCAAGCAACTCTTCAAAGAATAAAAAAATAAAAATAAATAGATAAATTAGGTCAATTTCTCTTTTATTAGTTTTTTTTTCAGTGCGTTAGGAAGTTTTTATTGGATGCGAATGGGAACCTTTCTCAGTAAATAAGAAGCGTTTTTGGACTGCCAAACGGATAAGAAAATCAAAATCTACGGAAAGTCAAATTTTCTTTTCTCAGAGATGTTGGTTCATCAATGGGTCAAAACGAAGCTTCTATTGGAGTATTTTTAGATCTTTCAAAAGTAATTAACCTCATTGATCATAACTTTTTACTTTCAAAATAACCTTTGCATGGAATTGGAGGCGTTACTCTAGACTGGATGTCTTCGTACCTTAACGATCTCGGATAGTAGAAATACCGCACTGGAATTTAAGGAAATTATTTGCTTATCTTTCTTACTAGTTACATTAATAATAGTACACGAGACACTGAAGATTCCGATTTTATGCCCTGGTTCTCATCCTTCTATATGTTGAAACCTACTAAAATCATGAACCTAATAGAAACTCGTAACTATTTCCGAATATTTTTAATTATCTGTTTCTGGTAATTTGGGCGCCAGGAAATAATTACGAATGTGATTATTCGTTCTTGTTTGCCAATAAATTTTATGGTTGAACCAGGGTTTAGGGTGGGTTTAGGGTGGCACGGTTCATTTGGTTCACTGATCCGGTTCACTAGGGAGGAATCGACTCAGTGAACCGAATTCTTGTTTACTATTCGCGTTGAACATGGTAACGTAATAAATGTCTTTGAAAACACATTCTATTTAAGAAGCGCGTACTACTTGAACATTCTTTACTACTTAAGCCACTCATTTTGTGTTACTTATGCCACTTGTGTATTTAGTTAAGCAAATGCTACTTATTACATTGCTCTATAAGCCACGGAATATAAGTATAAGTATAAAAGTATAACTCACGTATTTGTTGGAATTTTTATAAATTTATTTTAAGTTATGAAACAAAAATATAAAATCAACAACAATAATAATAATAATATAAACGTAGAATTTTAAGAACCTGAAACAAAAAAAATTATTTTTAAAAATAATACAATATAAAATAAAACCAATATCAAATAATATTAATAAGTCACTATTAAATAGAATGAAAGATAAATAACGAAGGAAATTGAATAAAAACGAACAAAAATTTGTTGAAACAGCGTAATTTCTATAACAGAAAAACATACTTTTAAAAAGAATACAAACTAAAATTTATAAAAACCAATAGGAAGTAAATACTAATAACTCACTTTTGAATGCAATTGAACGATGAAAAAAAATTAATATAAACAGCAACTCAGAAAATATAAACAGAAAAATTAAAGTTGAAAAACATCATAATTGCTGTTAAAATAAATTCACAAATTATTTAAAATAAATTATATTTCATAAACACATGCTATTTTTAACCTTTTTTATTGGGGGGCTATCACCCCCCCAAACCCCCCATTTTAATACGAATAAACCAACTCGTCTGTTTTTTAAACCAATTCTACTTAATATGTTAAAGAAAATGGAATTTTAAAAGAAAAAATCCACTCACACAGTCGTTGAAATTATACAATTTTAATAGTATTACCACTACCATAGTAATACTGAAAATTAGTGTAGTGTCTCGGCACGAATTACACCCTCATAACACGAAAAAACGTCAAGCTTGTTTCTGGAAAAAAACCCTACTTTTTACGAACTGAAGCTTAAAAAATTAATAATAAAAAATAACTTGTTAAGCTAATAAAATAAATACAAATATTTAAAATCAATTCTATTTCACAAACACATACTACTAACACGTTTATTATTGGGAGACTATCACATCTCAAATCCTCCATTTTATTACTAAAAACCAACTCGTCTATTTTTTAAAGCAAATACTACATAATATGTTAATCATAAATAAATCCTGCATTTACATCTTCCATCACGGTAGACACACAAAATCTATTAAAAGATGTCTTGAAATACACGAAAAAAACACGAAATACCACTTTTCTCCTGTACATACGTGACACACACGTCGAGACGCAAGCAATCCCACTTTCTGACACCACTGAATAGCATTTAAACTTCCCGCTCGGCGCAATTCATAAAAAAATCCTGCGTTTTTTTTTTTTTTTTTTTTTTTAACGTTTGTTACGTCTTCGCGCAACGCGCCTCGAAACCCTTCATTGGGCGTTGGGCGCGGAGTAATCCTCCATTAATTCAGCAGTCAGCGCTCTCTTTACGTCACATGGCGCTACATTAAACAGTCTCGTCATTTGTCAAGAGGACCGCTAGGTAGCATCTCCGCGTACGCGCCTCACACCGCGCGCCCCTGCGTCACTACCTAGCGGCCAGAATTTGGAAGGAATAAGGAATGGGGTAAGGTTTTAGGACACTTCACAAAGGTTGGACTAGCCCTTGTGAAGCAGCTGAACTCGTTTTGTCGGAACAAATTTCACATGATATCGACGGGAATAGAACCCGGACCTCAGTGGTGAAAGGCGAGCGACTTCGCTCTGAGCCAGTTCACACCTTCCATCACAGTAGACGTACAAAATCTATTCAAAGAGGTCTTGAAATGCTATAAAACACACAATTCCACTAAGAAAATAACTTTTCGTGCGAACACTTTCTAATCGCATTAAATAGTGCCAGTAAATAAGTTTGTTGTTATGGGAACAACTGAAAGGGACATTACGAGAAGGCTTTTTAAAATCTAAAAACATTTCTATACTAATATTTGAGTTCAAACAGCAATGAAATCAGCTTAGAAACAAGTTTAATTCAACAAAAACAAGTGTAGTGAAGTGTAATTTTCAATGTGAAGTGAAGTTGTTTTAAAAGTGTCGTGATGAAGAAGAAATTTTTCGTAAAATATGAAATTGGTCATTTCTTGTATATTTATGCTTTGACCCATCAAAGCTAATCAACCCGAAGATAATTCACTTATTATTATTTATCGCCACCTCTGAAGTGAACCGTAAGTGAACCGTGGCGGGCGATTCACGAGAGTAAGTGATTCACAAAAGGAACCAAATGAACCGTGCCACCCTAAACCCTGGTTCAACCTTTTACTATCCCGTACTTGCTCAGTCGGTCGGGTTCGAAATTATAAGTATTGCTTACCGTTCTGCAATCACTTATTCAATCTGCCACCCGTACAGAGTGGCGAGGAATCTGAAAATTCTCTTAAGAGAACGCCTAATTCTGGATTGCACGTATTGTAAAATAATGATCAGCTTTCTTTCAAAAATATCAACTGTGATTTATTATAAACACAAAAAAGATTCAACTTTCCAGTTAGCGTTAATTTTTAAACACGATAGCTGTTATAAAAGCTTCGAATTCTTTTTGGCCATGACCAGTTTTGCATTTATAATAGTTCAACAAAAAAAATAAAGACCTGTGCACCATATAATTCTTCCCGCGCATTCTTCAGTTCCCGTTCGACGGCGCCTCGTAGAATCTTCTCAGCTGTCCCGCGATGACTTCTTTCTTCCCTTAATCTCCGTTCGTTCAATATTAAATTATATTGTCAATTAAATTAAAAATATTAATATCCCGCTAACTTCCCTAGGCTTGCGTCACAGACGGACGCCTATACGTGTACTGTCCACAATGAACACATTCCCAGTCTTTTTTCTGAACGGCGTCTTTTCCTGCTCTAATACCGTGAAAATAAATTTTTAGATTAATCCCACTCGCAGATAAATCTTCGATCTGCTCGCTGCCGTGTCGTAAGCAAGAGTGAATGTCCCCCGTCATCTTCAAGCTTCAAGAAACCTATTATATCCCTCTTTTGTTCCCAACAAAAGAATGTTCTTCCGCCTCGATTATTGATTTCCACATGGAGCTAAGAATACATGGAGGTGCCCTTACCTATCTCTGCAATGTTAAGAAAGTGAAGCCAGTCCGCCATTTTGCTTAGTCCCCATCACGTCACGTCAGTGTCATTAGCTGCTTGTGACGTAGGAGTATGTAGGCCGACTATGACCATGTACGACAGCTATCTTGCCTTTAGTTTACGCTAGGATTGTGTTAAGAGTTTCATTCTGCCCCGCAATTATCGACAACTTCGTATTTAAATCATTACTGTACATAAAATCCAGAATATGGATTTTTAATGGTGTTATCCAAATGACGGGGAAACTATGACTCGAAACGGGAAACCGAGTATCAGTGTTTTCGTTTCTGGCTGTGAAAGAAATCGACATGCGCCAAAAGAAGACGACAGTTTCTACGAAATCATCATTCCAAGGTAGGGAAATGGTTGTAATTGATTTGAGAGCAATAATGTGGAAGTAATTTAAAATAAATGACTAGGCGTTGAAAATTATAGTACACAAATCTCATTTATGAATTGTAAACAGCAAAAGACTTTCTTATCAATCGAATAAGTTTCGTCCAGTTTCTCTTGACTTACTGAGCAAATGCTAATACGATCCCTTGTGCCGCGTCTAGAAAATAAATGTAGCTTTCTTTCTCCACAGTGACGATCAGATTAAACGGTCATATTTTACATTAAATAAGTGCATCATAAGATTAAATCTCTGCGTGATTGAAGGTTATGAGGTTATGTTTGTTATTTTACTGTCATGATTTCAACATACGCTGAAAATATGATGAATGCAAGGAAAATAGGAATGACCAAGGTTTTTTTAATGTTATTAAATACCGTTAGGATTAATAATTATATTACAAATTTTTAACGAATATGCTTTAACAATTTTCATTATTTCTAACGTACATTAAATTTTTATAGGTTTGTGAAGCACATTTTCGTCCTGAAGATATCCAACAAATTTCCGAGTACTATGACGAAAACGCAAAGAAACAACAAACATCACTAGGAAAATAGAAATTAAAATATGGTACAATGCCATCAATATTTTCGAATTGTTCTAAATATTTATCGTCAGTAGCAACATCAAGAGAGTGTTTTAAATATCAAAATCTGCAATGTGTAATTAATGACGGCCTTTCATTGAAAGCGAATGTAAGAACAAATTTTGTCTTGAAAATTTTCAGAATGTGATTAGTGTGCGACATTGTGACAATTCATTGCATTGAAGAGTAAAGTGCCACATTTTGATTAATGTTACAAGAAAAATAAATTTTATACTGTAAATTATTGTTTGTTTTAAATATATAAGAAACTGGTGAAACTACTTTTTAGGTTCCTTGTGGTTGTGTTGTAGTTTATTCCTTAATGTGTTTCCAAATCTCTTTCTCAATCCACACATTTGAATATTTATATTACGACATTGGGAAAGAGCTTTTAATTTAATTTTCTTAATACTGGAATTTATAGGTAAGTAATATTCATGTAGTAATCATTTTAATAAGTAATGGCATGCTCTTTTGAACACCCAATTCTTGCTTGTTTTCGCTCCCTAGAACACGGATTATATAGAAAGAAATGCTATTTATACGCAATTATTTTATTGCCTTTCTATTATTAGAAAGGATTATTAGGAGGAAACGAACTACTGTAAATTCTGGACGCAAACTAGTTATTCTGAACAAGGTTTTTAAATATTAAAAACAATGTCAAACAACAACTGAACCCGATCACAGCTAAACAAGCGACAGAGCATTCACGCGATTTGTTTATGCTACAAGCTTTCTGGACTAACCAATATGGCGGAGGTGGCTTCAAGTTTATGACGTCATGCCACCTCCATCTATTCTTAGCTCCATGGATTTCCATATGTATCTTTTATCGTTAACAAAATTAACCCTAATGACGACTGTTTACTCTTGGTCGCCCTGATCCCATGACGACCGCTGCGATCGTCTCTTTTCTCAGCTATACTCCACTTCTGAAGTACGACATTTCCCCGTAACGTTAGTGGCTCCCATTTTGGTATATCACAATGTGAATGTGTGAACGATATGCCTTCGTCGATCTCAGTGTTGAAATGTCGGACTTTTTAATGCAGTTTTGCTTTTCAGTTAAACAGTTGCACACTCCATTGAAAATGAACGAGCTATTGTCTCACGTCAAGTTCCGACTATTGGTTCTGTCGATTCAGTCAGTCCTCAAATTGGAAAGAATTGAGTACCAAATTAGGTTCATTGTGCTTAAGTCCTTCGCATTTAGACTTCTTTCAAATTCAGTTTTCATACATCTCGTGTTTTGTTTGCTAATGCCTATTTCCGCTTGCGATATGGCATAATATTCTGGGGAAATACATCGTACAGTTCCCAGGCTTAGATTACAGAAAATAATAATAAAAATAATAAGCAAATCCCACCCACGAGATTCCTGTAAGGAGGTTGCGAATTGCTTTTTTTTTCTCCAGAGGGGAACGTTCAAAACTCCAAGGGGAGAGGAATCGAATTAATGAGTGAAGACCATCTCTGCGCTTACTCAACCCAGTCTGAATGGATCTTAAGAAAACTTGTGGGAATATTTTCTGGTCCCAATTCCTTGATTTGGAGAACATTTCAAAGTGTGAAAATAAAAAAAAGAAGCTCTTATTGTGGATTAATATTGTATTCCTGACAAGAAAAAAATATTTTCCAGCAATGGACATCAATTAGTGGACACCCTCGAGGAGGGAAAGACCCCCCATCAATTAACACGCTGCCTGAAAACTTCTTTCTATTAAGCTAGGGATCCCTCTAATTAATTTATTCATTTATGAATGGGTGTTTTGTTTCAAAACTGAATTTCTCAAGAGTGGGGGGCATATTTTGCATATATCTTCATTATATGCTTAATTGCAATTTCCCGCTAAATGTTTATTGGCAAAAAGTGATTATTTGCGACCCCTCTACATGACCTACAAATGTTTAACATTTATTTCAGACTTTCAAAATAAACGAAAAGAAAACCTGGATCAACGGCCATCTCGATTAACGGCCGGTTTTCGGCGGAACCGAAACTTTTTCCCATAAGATACTTATAAAATTTCCCTCGTTTGATCCCCCACTTGACCAAGCGGTCAGGCATATTCCCTAGATTGACCTTCATTAAGTGGTCATCCCTAACGATGAAGTGCTATCGAATAAGTAGCGGTAGTGCTACGATTGAGTAGGTATATTCTTCGCCGGAACGCAATGTCAGGGTATTTACAATGACGTCTAGAGTCGATGATTTTTATAAATGTTTCTATGAAGTAGCAGTGCGTTAGCTTCTGCCATTGCGCATTCATTCTCATGAAGTTTACAGGCATTTGCTTCCCACCTGTGATAACTTGTCAACGCCCTGCTTGCGCGATGCGATCTGATCTGATTGTCATTGGAACGGTCCTTCTCACATTACGTTAATATTATATTTTGGTGTCTATTCTGCTTGTGAGTTCGGTTCGGCGAGGACAGAAAGTGAGGGTCGCGCGTAAGAAAATAATTGTCAAGTCAAAGATGTTTGACCCTAGCCTAGAGAAGGAAAGTGAACCTAAAAAATGAGTAAGGGGTTTCTGAGAGAGGACTTGCTGACATTTTAATTGCAGAAGGACACATTAATGAAATAATTTAAAAAATGGAACTCTTTTAGGACGTTTCAAACCTGTGCATGTAAAAAGACATATAAACATATTAAATAAACAACTCTACAAGACTTTTGTTGGTCAAAATGTGAATAAAATCAGTGCATTAACAGATTTGACTTTTACAATTCTCTTGTAGATTGTGTAAGTTGTATTTTGTAGTTAAAGTAATTGAAATGATTGTAGAGAAAACATGTTTTATTTCACGGCAGTGAACAGAATTAGACCTCAGGTGATGCAGTCGTCCCCAAACCTTGCAACGTTGATTAAAAGGCCACTACTGTTAATAGCCAATTTTCGCTGGAACCATTAATGACCGCTTAACACAGGTTTCAGTGGACCCCTCATTTATTGACCACTCATTGTAGACTTACCTATAAACCCGATAACAATAAAATGGAAGTATGGAAACCCCATAACAATAAAATGGAATAAAATGGAAAATGGAAGTAATATAAGAATAAAAATAATAGACACGTCATTTAGAAAATATCAAGATATATCTATTGGCTGGATTTATTTTAAGAAATAGGTAAATATATTCATAATTGACTATACATAAAAAATAACGTTCATAGTTCATATAAAATAGTCATTGGGCATCAGCACTCTTCAAGGCCACTTTGGAACACATATCTACTCACACAAGCGAAAATTAAACATTTGATTCGGGCGAAAATAGAAGAGTACGGAATTCAGAGCACTGATTGGAGTACGTTTTTGTATGTTGCACTCGTTATTTTTCTTGCGAGTTCGTAAACAGAAATTCTTAAGTACAGTAAAGATTAGCACACAATCCAAAATCACTAATTTTCCAATCTCTGGGAAATAATTCACTTTCCTGGCACACTTCTTCTTGTGTAGTAGTACTTGTCTCGACATTCCGTGGATGCACGAATGTATTGCAGTTACTCGGTGGGGAATTTTACTCAAAAAACTTAAGTTATATAATTAATCTTAATGATTTAAATACGTTTGTCTCACCGCAATACTTATTATTATTTACAACTTCGTTTCTTTAATGAAGTCGTTCACTGGATCATTTCTAGGACGATGAAAGGATTAAAACGTGATATTCAATTCTTGAGATTCTTTTTTGCAGAAAAAACATTTGAATTGTATTAGACAAACCGGTCAATTGTTTTACTGTTAATGTAATGTAATTTAAATACTTAATTTAATGTAATTAAAATTTTTGTTGCCAATAGTTGATATTATTTTTATTCGAAATAAGAACTAGCCAAACCAAGAGATAAACTCCGTAGTAAAGAGATTGGAGCAACCATTGTTGAAAATTCGAATAAAAAGAATAAAATAGCATTTCCTTTTGCTGAATATTTTCATGAACTATAATGATGTTAAAATGTGTCGTTTTCTATGTTTCGTATCTAAAACTCGCAGATGACAAATTTAAATTTGAAGTTAAATGTCATTTTGAAGAGTGCAGTTTTCTGTTCAACTTGCACAATGCACGAGTTAAAAATTCATTTGGGAATTTAATTGTACCCAATTATTGAAAGTAGACTTACTATTTACGTCCAAACTTATATATAACTCGTAATTTTTGTATAGCAGTCGCTCAAGAAGTTTTAAAGATTTGTTGCATCTGACCCCTTAATGTGCTGTTCATGTCCTCTTCAAAGGCCTGTTTCACTACATTGGGGACTGTTGTCCCCATTCGCTCAGCACGTCACCTTCAGGCACAGTGCACTTGTCCTTGCATAGAAACACCGAATGTGCAACATTCGGATCACGCGAATAGAGGCAACAAAGACCACAAAACAAACGTGATCCCTCACAAACTCGCTTCACCCAAAACTCCTCTCGCACACGCAAATACACGAGCGAGCGGTCGGTTGGCTGGTTCAAGGGCGACGGCGGCGGCGGCGGCGGGCGGCGGGCCGCGGGCGGCCGGGCGCTCAGTTGCCGAAGATGGGCGCGCAGCGACACACGCAGCAGGACGGGAAGAGGAACCAGTCCATGAAGATGCCCTTGCAGTCGTTGTCGGGGTCGTAGGCCAGCAGCCGGTGCCACTTGTATTTCTGCTCGCAGCCGCAGTCCCCGGCGCAGCGCTTCGTCTGCACCTTCCTGCTGGCAGAAGCGGAGCGCGACACGCCCACAATCATTCTGTGGTCACGGGGTAAAACTTCTTAAGTCGAAAATGTTGGTTTGGAGAAAGCAAGGGTTAAATATTATTGAACCAACGCTTCTTCCTATGCTCAACGTTATTTCCAAACGCTTTTTTGTCGTTAAGGAGGCAACATTTGAATTCAGTCGTTTTACCAAAATAAAATATAGATACTTAACTTAAAGTTTTAGTACTTAATCCAGTTTCGCCAAAAAATGACTTTAGAACTTTTACCCGGAGATCACAGAAGTACCGCTCGCCAGTGGGAGAAAACCTTTCAGTGCTCACCTGCTCGTCTGAGAAAGTGTATCGTTTAGTTTCGCGTTTGAGTAAACTTTTTAAACCTATAGCCAAAAGCTATCGCAATTTGAAAATGAAAGTTTTTCACCAAACAGCAATACTCAAAAGTCAACAACACTCAAGAATTGTTTGTATTTGGGTCGTCTTTTCATACAGCGGCTCAGAAACTAACGACTAACGCGTTCACATGCTTTAAGTATCGCACCTTTTGACGGCTAATTCTAGAGGGGAAATTCCGAAGTTACCCTGCATTATCTACCCGTATGTAGTAAAGAGGAACTGAATGACTGACACGATGCAGAGCAAACATTAACTGAACCTCAAACGTGAGACGTAAGAGTGTTGGTTCCTATTACAACACATGAAATTACAAAGGAATGATTTTTCAAAATTTATCGTCTCAAGGGGTGAAGTAGGGACATTTTTTTTTCAATCCGCAATGCATTAAGGTACTGCGAGGAATTGCGGTACAGTTAGCGTCGGCTTGGCAAGGTGGGGGCGGTGCGGGGAAGGGAAGCGGAGCTTCTATATTAATTCCATTTCCTGTCTTATAAGATTGTGTGTACCCGAGATAGATGTAAATACGAACCGAGCAACTCTGGATTACTTCAACTAATGAGAGTACGTATATTAAAAGCTAATCAAATGTAATGGCATGAATGCTACGTTATCACCTTACAAGGAAATACATGTTGAATAACAGAAAAAGGACGACAAATTAACCAATCTGTAGTCACTTTACTATTAGGTAGTGCCCATGCTTACCCATTGTTGTCCATACTAACCCAATAACGAGTTAGTATGAACACCAAATGTTGTTATCGAGAGTCGGTATAAGGGACAAGCTAATATGACTGCGTGAATCATTTCACAAAATGTACAAAACTCGCGTTGCAGCAGCCGTAAAGTGTTAAGGTTGGTGACATAACATGGAAGGTTTTGGAAGGAAACATTACCATAGTTTCAAATTTAAAATCTTAAAACTCGTAAAACACAGAGTTGGACTTTTGTTGATAGACAGTGTCTGTATTTTGTCATGGCTGAAAGTACACGTTTCATTAATTTGAACTTTAGAGATTTCATTCATTTCATGTAAGAAGAATCCTTTAGAAATGGCCAGTATTCAGTGACGACGTGGAGTGAGTCATTTCTCAGCATCTCCCGTTTGATTGAAATTAAAGTTTAAGTCAAGATGGGCATTCCCGTATCGGAGATCGACGTCGTTCGGTAACAGTGATGCGCCGGAGAGCTGAAATATTTCCCGAAGGCGGTGCGTCGGCGCGCGCATGGGCGCAGAGGGCTGGGATACTCACGAGCACACCTCCTGGTGGATGGCCTGCTCGAAGTGCTGCGTGTTGACGATGGCGCGCACCTTGCCCGCGCTGTTGGACGCCCAGTACGGGGTGACGATCTCCACCTTGCTCTCGCACGCGTCCACTCTGGAACACGCGAGGGAAGGCGTCAAGTAGATATTCGGGTTGAGAGAGAATAGGTACGAATATAATCAGAGGCGTATATAGGAACGGAAACGAGGCTCGTTTTGTATCTTTTCTGGAGGTTATTGAAGTGCAATATTTAATGTATAGCTATTAAACTGCGTTATAATTATGGTATTCATTATTATTGAGATGATTCTTTGTTTTGAACTTTGCATTTCAATTTTTAATCAATAATAACATATGATATAGCATAACATATGAAATCATTCTTCATATTTATATTATGTTGTAAATACGATTGAACGTGTCGTATGTGCTTTCTAGAACCTTTGAAAATGTCATGACTCCTAATATTCTCCTTTGGATGTACCCCAAGAAGCATATTGTCTAGCTGACGACTTGATTGCCCATAGGTCTTTCGTTTCATGGGTCGTTTTAGAAGAAGCATTGCTACGTCGTATCATACCCTTCTCGTAGCAGGTGTGAAAATCGTAAGTTATGGATTGGGAGAGTGTGCTGGAATGGGGAAGTATGAAAATGTCTTGAGTTAGAAGAACCCCAGTTCAGTGAAAATTTCGTCTCATCAGCCCAGAAGAGTGTTGTAAATATAAATTGGTCTCTTAGGTTTCGTCTGCGTCTTAGGTTTGAATCCACGCTCATATGAAAAATGCATTATGTTTATTAAACTCCTCTGAAGGAGAGAGATGTTTAATGAATATGTTGTGTTAATTTAGAAGTCAATTGTAATAAAAAATATGAAATAATAAATACTAGCTTAAAATGTTACTTAAATTTAAGCTCTTTAGGTTAGAAACTGCAATTTTATTGAAACGTAATTTGAATGTAATTTGAGTTTAAAAAAGCATTGAATGTTTGCTTTTTATTTTTCAGATTATGATATTAGTATATTCGTTCAAAGCAGAACATTTTAACACAAAAAATTCTGACCAAGAAGGATGTTAATTTTTTAAATTTAATCGGCTAGGCAAGGAAGATACTTTGCCTCATTCTTCACAAATACGGAGAAACTTTGCGTCACGAACTGAATCACATGCAGGATGTCCATACGACGTCCGGTGGACGAAGATGCGGCAGCCATTCATACTAGCTGATAAGATATTTTGATAGCGATGGTGCCTGGGGCGCACGAATGATTTTGATGAGCAGGTGATTATCATGTTACGATAGGAATGACGTTGGAACGGAGAATGAGAGACCGCAAATCCCCTTTGCACTCCACAAATTCCGCATGGATTGCCCGGGAATCGAACCCGGACGCTAGCGATGGCAAGCGACCAGTCCGACCACTACGAGTCGCCTTCGAACTAGCCGATAGCGGAGATCGCCGCGATATTCACCTAACGAGGCAAGCTTTACATCCTACCACGTACAGGATTTCCGGCAGTCTCAGAGCGCGCAGAGTTTAATTTGCAGAGAATGTCTCGCGGAACCCCTTGCAAGGCGGCTGGCTTTCCTGCGGCTGAGTGCTGCACCGCCACGGTGTAAGATATATAGGTGTGTCCACTAGCCGCCTGTGAAGCAAATTTTCTGAAGCCAGTTTGAGGCTAGTTCCTCGCTTGTCCGTACAGTGCGCACGATCGGTTTGGGTCACGGTGGAAGATATACATCTTAAGAAGACATCTTAAACGGTGGCTATTGCAGTTTTACAAAATATTTCCTAACCATTTTCGTAACTGTTCGCTTTGGACTTTACCAATTCCACCGCGAAGCGACAAATCACTGACTTGAAATTAGAAATCAGCTGGCCACAGAGCTGTCGAATGGATCACGACCAATCATGACCTTGCCAAATGAGACCCAAAGATCGCAGCGCTTATATGCGAGAACTAGCCTCACATAAGCTTCAGTTTTATACTGCGACTTTCGTAGCTTTGTCCCTGACAGGAATCAGCTGTTTCGCTGCCATCCAATTAGGAGCTTACATTTCGCGATAGTGACGTCAGTATGGTGACGTTCAAGCTCCCCATTGGATGAAACCGTGAACAGCTGATTTCTGTCAGGGTCAAAGTTACGAAAATCGCAGTATATATATCTTACACCGTGTTCTTGGGGCTGAGTGCTGAACCGCCGAGAGAAGAACCCGTTCCTCCGGCGCGGCGCCTCGCCGGTCGCGTGGTCTCGCGTCGCCCGGATGCCCACGCAAGGCGCAGGCGCAAGCGGAGGCGGCGCCCGGAAAACCGTGACGGCGACAATTAGCGCGATTCCCGGATCTGATTCGTACGGTTCCGGTTCCCGAGAACGCGGTTACGTCACCGCGTTTCTGCGTGCGACGCGACAAGCGGCCCGGCGGATGACCTCGAGACGGATGCGTCCGGGAATCGAAGCCAGCCGGCGGCAACGACGACGGCGGAGCAGGGCGAACGGGGCGGGGGCGCGGGGAAGGGGAGAGGGAGCGAGCGGGGGCGAGCTGGGGCGAGGGATTTCCCAGCGCCGCTCGGGAAAGGTTCCGGCTTTGCGGCAGAGGCGAAGAGCAGGCACGCACGTGCTTGACGCGGAGTGAAACCACGCCGTTTGCTTGTTGTGGGAAATATCGAGTAATGGAGATGAGCAGTGGCGTAGCTAGGTGGGGGCAGGGGGGGGCGGTCCGCACCTGGTGACACCATTTTAGGGGTGATACCAATTAGAAAATGTTATAGTTGGAATTATATAATTTTAATGATTTATTTAAAAATCATGTTTTTATACATCATGCACTTGTTAATTATACTTTGTTTTAGATTATTTACTTCAAAATTATATTTCATTTATTCTGAATTAATTGCAGTTTTTTAATATAAATGTCATGTGAAAAAATATTTTTATTAAATATTGTATAAACTATTTATTAATAGATTATTATATTTAATTTAGGGGGTGATACCATTAGTTTTGCTCCGGGTGACACCAACTGAAGTTACGCCTCTGGAGATGAGTCGGAGCTGAACAGTTGGGGTAGAATTGGCGGCTCGAAGCGAGAACATCGTTATGACGCGTCCCGTTTTTTAACGCATTCTATGACCATTTACGTTGGAGGAAAGAAATGTCAGTTTCTAAAAACAGTTTACTCTGCAAATTAGCAGTTCAGCCTCACTTTCTTATGATTTTCATGGATCTAACAATGTTCAAAATAAATAATGGAAATGGTTTGCCATATATATCAAGAAGCTGAAGACAAATGGTAACTTTTTCATTTTTTGCTGGCGGAGATATTGGGTAGATATTTTCAATCTTTTGGAATTTGAATATTTACAGTTGGGAAGACATACAAATATTAGAGAAAGCTTCTGGGATACACGAGAAAATTTCCTACTTGAGGTCAATGTTGAAAGGGGAAATTTGGGGAACTTTCATGACGCATGTCATCTGGAATGAAAGGGTCTCGGGATCGAAAATTTAATTGAATGTTGAGAAATTCGTACTACGTCATTAATGGACACACGTAGTACGTGATTAGTTGCATGAGAATCATGCTTAACTTTTTTGACTCGTGTCATTTTGATATTTAATCGAGAATCGAAGACAACAGTTGATTTATACTAGAACCAAACAGGCTGTTGATTAGATTATAAGGTGCATAATGATCGTTTTAATTTTCCTGATAAATAGAATGTCTCGAACCTTTTGAAATGATTTCGTTGAGGCTATAACCAATCGTGGCGTTGAGGCTATAACCAATTGAGGCTATAACCAATCACTGTCATGGCGTTGTTCGCTCTCTTGAAATTGCTGGTATTGAGAATAAATGTTTTATAGCATCTGCATCTCCTCCGAAACATAGGCTATACATAATCTTCATGTTATGAAAGTTCTGGCACAACCAGGATTTTTCTTGGGGGGGGGATACAATAGGTGTGGTGTCCAAACGACCTAGATGTATTTTAAACTTGTATCATCGACTGAGGGCGCTGAAGCTCAACCTTCCTTCCTTGGTTGCGCAAGAAAATAATCTCGTCGGGGAAGCTAGTCGATGAATTATACATTTTCAGTGAAAGGAACTGTAAGTCCTATAACATACAACCTAGATGATATGTCAAGTCTGTCTTTTAGATTAAATTGGCGACAAACGTTTGCATCATCTTCGTTTGATTTGGGTACAAAGTCAAGGTTGGGTAGAGGTCAATGATCGTCGTTTGATTTGGGTACGAAGTTTTGATATGTGTAAACAGAAAATAAAATTAAAACATATCCGTCTATTCTAGCGAGAGATCAAATGAAGCATGTTCAAATACACGCACAGTTTGAGATTTTTGTCAGGATCTGCAGCGATTTTGAAAACTGGATTCAACTCCAAGCATGACAAAGATAGACACGACATCTCTAGTAGGAGGTGACTGATAAACTGAAAGTCAGAACCTCCAAGGTTCTCGTCACCACGTTTACTGGATAGCTCCCACACAAATTCCCACCCCGAAAATCGACATTACCCGGAATGCGCGTAATTGCATCTTAAATACCTAAGTGAGGATAGAAATTGGTAGATCGGAAGGGAGTGAATGGAATAACTGAATGGGTGCGAATGAATGAATGAACAGGGAAATTAATGAAACAACGTTCTAATGAATAAATGAAGTAGCGAAGAGAAGTAAGAATGTGCGGAGTCTTCGGGTTTTATCATTGCCTCGTGCAGTATCAAATTCTGCGAAATATTACTGCTAGTAATATAAAGTTACTGCTGCTAGTAATAATAATGCTAATCAAAATGCGGAAAAGAATGACGACACAAATGATCGAACGATATATGAGCTGCAGCTTTATCACGCGCCGACCAGTTTACCAAGGCCCTTTAAGGCCCCCCGTCCAGAATGCGTCGGACACAGTATTATCATGTCTACGCTCGAGTGCGTGTTTCAAATACAGTAAACCCTCAACTTTCTCGAGAGGTAGGTTCCCGAAAAGCATCGCGAGTGTCAAATCCGCAAATGTTGAGTCTGTCTTTTAATGAAAAAAGGTGGGTTAGGTTCCTGGATGTCGCAAAACTGTTTAAAAAATTTAAAAAATGACAAACAATTGCAGTAGTACTTAACACCACTACCAACAGATTTGCTAATTAACATCCCAAAGAGAACAATATTTGAAACTTATTTCAAATTTGAAAGTGACTCGACACACGATGCGTTTTTTTTTTCCTCATTACCCTCATTCTAATATCCAAATGTGGAAGAGTTGCTGCTTCTATTTCTCTCTTAAATTTCGAAGTAATTTACATGTTCGGATCATATCCCTTTCCACCAGAGCTTGGCGAAGTTATAGAACGCCATTAACAGTTCTGACATTGAAGTTGCTCCAGGAGCAGTTTCGCTTCCGTTAGTTCATTATTACGTTCGAGGAGGTTTTCTTCCCTGATTATTTCCCGAATTAGTCAAATCATTACAGATCCTGAATGTCTTTTCCGTTTGTGTGACCAAAACCCTTACCTCCAACTTGAGGCAACTGAATTCAAATAGTTTTTCTATTTTGTTTCGCTATTAATGTAAATTGACATTCGAAATTTGACATTTTTGCAGAACGTGATACTTGAGCTCCGGGGTCTGTCAAGTTTGTGACCAAGTGACCAAAACCCTTACCTCCAACTTGAGGCAACTGAATTGAAATAGTTTTCTATTTTGTTTCGCTATTAATGTAAATTGACATTCGAAATTTGACATTTTTGCAGAACGTGATACTTGAGCTCCGGGGTCTGTCAAGTTTGGTTCCCAGATGATAAAGGAAAGTAAATGTGTTCGCTTTAAAATATGTACGACTGAAAGACGCACTCGCGAATGTTGAAGCCGCGAATGTTAAAACCGGTAGCATTTCTCTAATCGCGAATGTTCGGAACTCGCGAATTCGAGGATGTGGAGGGATTACTGTATTCGGTCGTACACGGCCGCGTTGGCGCGAAAGCCAAGTAGGAAGAGCACGCATCCACTCTGACAGCACTCCAACGTCTCGGCGCGGTGGCATGGTATTACCGAGAAACTCATGAAACTGGGTGGACTGTACCTATCTTCTCCAGAGCCCTCTGTTCGGCAACTTGCTGCTGGGGACACGACAGCGGTGACAGATCATCGATGTTACCAATCATCCATGTTCTAAAGTAAACATCGACGTAAATTATACTTGGACGAAAAAATACTGATATTTTTATACATAGATGTTTTTAAAGGGGGTGTAGTAACCCAGAAAATTAAATTCGTGCGCATCAAAATTTAATTTGACAGTGGTCATGTTTATTAATTTACAATTAAGTTTTAACTGAAAAGGAAATAAAACTTAATAAGATTAATGAACAAGGCTGAAAGCCTGAACAAGTCTGAAAGCCTGTGCGTCCACTCTTATAAAGCGTTACATTGCTTTATAAGAAAACATAAAATAAAAAAAACAAACTTTTGTACAATTATGATTATGGAAAGGTTTCAATCATAAATAAGACATCTAAAACGTAAAAACATTGAGCATAAAACATGGATGTTAATAAACGGACTTTCATTTATCGATTTTTTAATCATTGATTTTGTATAAAGCATCGATGTTTTCAAAACATCGATATCGATGTCCCTACTTGGTGCGACAACTTGGCTTGATTTTGGTACATCTCCCGGTGTATTGCAATTTGGCGAGCCTCAGGTGCGATTATTTGTTTTTACAGATTGTGATTACACAAAGTAAATGAGAGGGCACATGACACCATGAAGACATATTACTTCTCCCATGTTATTTGCGCAAAGACATACCCTGTGTGCGAATCTGTACGAAATCTTGCAGCATATACAATTTTAAATTAAACAATGCATAAAAGTGCTGATGACTACACAACACAACATAAATCACACAGTATTGTAAAAAGGTCTACAATTTAAAACATCTTGCGCATAAACTAAAATCATTGAATTAAATTAAAACTAGATCATAAAGAACCTTCCAACACAATAATTTCCAGAGCATCAAGAAAAAGGTTTACAACTTAAAAACTAGAACATGAATAAAAACGTTGCAAATATTAAACTGCTGGGAGCATAGAACTGCCATAAATTCTGAAGTCACGGGGTAAAAGTTCTTAAGTCAATTTTTGGCAAAATGGGGTTAAGTACTGAAACTATAAGTTAAGAATCTATATTTTATTTCAGTAAAACGACCGAATTCAAATATTGCCTCCTTAACGACAAAAAGGCGTTGGGAAATGTAGCTCGGCTTCGGAAAATATAGAATACTCCATAATTTAACCCTTGTTTTCTCCAAACTATGATTTTTGACTTAAGAACGTTTACCCCGTGACCACAGAATTATTTATTGGACTTGATATTTTTGGATTGAGGAGTAAATCCTCATTCAGTAAGTTGTTTGGCTGTTGCCTTGGTGTGGACTTGATATTTATTGGACTTGTATTTATTGGACCTATTATTGTCGACTTGAGGAGTAAGCCCCCTTTCAGTGGCGTAGCTAGGTGTGGCAGGGGGGGGGGCGCCCCGGGTGACACCATTCTAGGGGTGACACCAATTAAATTATGTTATAATGGGATTATATAATTTAAAGTATTTACTTAAAAACATTATATATTAATAGTTTTCTTCGTTTTAGTAGTTTGAAAATTTTATTGTTGGAATTTTATAATTTTTATGGTTTAGTTAAAAATTATTTACATGAATTTAATAAGTATACATTTAAATCATAATCATAGACCATGATTTAATTACAATTATATTGCAATTATTCTTAATTACATAGAATTTTTAATATATAATAACCATCATGTGCAATTGTTTGTATTTTTAATAAAATAACGTGCAATCAATGCAGCAATAGATATTTTTATACTTAATTATTGGGGGGGGGGGGGTTGACACCATTAGCTTCGCCCCAGGTGACACCAACTGAAGCTACGCCACTGCCCCCTTTTTAGCGCGTTGTTTGCCTCACCGGGTCTCGTTGCGCGGCTGCGCCTGGCGGCGGCCGCGGAAGTAGGAGTCCCCGGCGGCGGCGGCGGGCGCGTCTGGGCGCGCGGCGCGCCGCCGGCCGCCGCCGTCGCCCCCGCCTCCGCCGCCCGCGCCGCCGCTGTAGTCCGCCGCGCCCCCGGCGCCCGCCGACGGAGGCGGCGGCGGCGGCGCGGCCGAGAACTCCCCGTACATGCGCTTCATCAGCGCCTTATTCTCGTCGATGAACAGCTCGATGCGCTCTCTGCAACACACAAAGCACTCTGTTACTCAGCGGACGACTACAATTATGTGCAAACAATGATAACTGGCTGAACCCTTGCAAATGCGTTGCCCAAAAGGAGTAGAAAAGTTACAACGGAAAAGTACTACAACTGCACCTGACGAAAAATCGAAGACTCGAAAAATATCGTTCCATGTTTTTCTGTAATTATTATCCAACAATTGCGAAATGAAGGTTTACAAATTATGTATCGATACAATCACTATTCACTGTGAAAAGAGTTACACATATTTCTGAAAATGTAATTCAAATTTGTTTTTTTATTTTCACCACGATCTATTCATGTTTGTGTTATAGTGAACGATAACAGGAAATCCTACTATCCATCTGTAATCAAATAGGTAATGCATAACAAATAATATAATCACTTGTCATTTTTGGAACTTGGACTTTGGCACTTGAACATTAAATGGAAAATGTATCAAACGATTGGGTGGCTATTCGTATAACTATGCTCACTAATATTTGCATTTAAAACATTAAATCTCCGAGCTTTAAAAAAATCTATCTTCGCTTCTCTAATTATAATACACGAATACTCACTTAGAAACTTCGACTTCTTTTGCTATATCTATTGTAAGTCGCACAACAAAACGATTATGAACCAAGTAGATGGTCTTGGAAACGAGGTAGTGAACTAATGGCGGCAGAAAAGTGTTCATTCAATTAATTTTAATAAATTATTAAAAATTAGGGTTTATAATATAAAACATATTAATAATAAGAAGCAATAACATATCTGCAGCCCACTACCTTTTATTTAAAACGAAAAGCACAACAATTGGTTGAGTAGAAAGTTCAAATTTCTTTCTAAACGTTAGCCCGTAATGTTTTAAATATATGAAATAATAATAATAATAATAATAATAATAATAATAATAATAATAATAATAATAATAATAATTGTGGAGAGAAAAACAACTCCACGTACAATTATATCATGAGCTTTAATGCAGTTAAATATTGCACATCTCACTCACTGTAATGTATGTCACAGAACATTTATGGTTCATATTATCCTTTGTGTCATCCAAAAAATGGCTAAACATTGTTTTTACAGATACTTCATAATTATTTTACTTACCATTTATCTGTCAGTTATTAAAATGAGAAACTAACTCCTCAATTCAAATTTTTAGTTTTTCACTATGTGCTGAAATGCAAATAGTCATGAAATGGCAATTTAACTTCAGTGCAGCATGCATATAAACAATAAAGATCGTTTCCTGTATAATTTCAGTAGTATACCTTTGCGTTCCGGCTCTCACACGCAACCAATCTTTATAAATGAGGGCTCTAAAGAAAGAGAATCCCAAGGAGACTTGACGAATTACACTTTGACTTTAAAAATATGGATGATTTCTTTAAAAAACGCATCGAAATATTAATGTAAAATGCAGCCCGCATCACATGTCAATCTATATCGGCAAATAACTCATGAACAAAGCGTTTTAGAGCCTTAAAAAGTAAAATTTTGAGGCCTCAAAGAAACGTTTTCCACACTATAATCTACAACATGAGACATTCCACGATCCATTCAATTAACTTTTCGGTTCCACGCTTCAATACTATCAAGGCCACCTCAATATTTCAGCCCTTCCTGCTGGTAGCAATTTTTGTGGCGACACGTTTAGAAGGCTTAGATTTGACAATCTTTATTTACGCTTTCTGTTAGCACCGTAGTTTGTACAGTCTGACGAGGTTTATTTGCATAATCATTAATTCAAGATTTGCTCTCCAGCAACAACTAGAAGTACTGTTATAGTTGCTTATACCTATGAAGATTATTTCTTTGCATGTAGTGAAACCAATCAATTAACGTTTTACCGGTGTCTGTAAGTGCTGTGTACCTAATTAAGGAGGCATGTGGATTCACAGAGAAGAGTGAAGACTGTGTTTTATTTGTACCAGTATTTTCGTTATCATTCGATGAAATTTTAAAATCAACGGGTTCAGACTCGTAGCTTTCTCAAAAGTAAAAAGCTTTTCTAATATTTTTGTGACTCACGAGAAGCTAAACGTTTTGTTTTTTATTTTATTTGATATTGTGTTAGTACATTGCAAGTTACCTTTATATATTTTTGAACAAATAAACACGTTTAGTTAACTACTTCCCCTCTTAAAATGGAAATATAAGGAGAGGGATCTAACATAGGGTCTAACATGTGAGAGTTCTCGCACGGGTACACGGGGGTAGTAGGGGAAAACGTGTGCATGGCACAACACAAAGGACAAACATTTTAAATTAGCTAAAGTAAAATGGCTTGAAATAAATGAAAAACAAAAATCAAATCGCGCTGGCCTTCAATACTACGTGAATTAATTTAAAAACAGCAAGTAAATTTAAAATTATAGAAAGAATATAGAATGTTGGTGGTGTCTGGAAGTATGTACATCAACGCCAAGCTGCAAACTCATATTGTAAATAATATACCATTTGATATTAAACTCAAGGTGTCGGTTCGTTAAGATATTCAATATGCAAACATCATTTGAGTAACATTCCCATGTACCGAAGTGAAGTCTAAGCCTACTAAATTGATTCCAATGGTAACAAATTGTATTTAGTACTTAAAGGTGAAAATATTAGTTTATTTTTTGGCTCAGAATTGCTTTTCTTGAAGTACGTAAGAACGCTGAAAATAATCCAATATTTTTTAATACGCAAATATTTTTTTCAATTTTCGCACCCGAGCAAGCTGGCACCATGAACTTTCCAAAACCCCCTCTATTCCTCATAACAAATCAAGGAAATTGAAGTAATATTGCAAAGAGTAGGGTTGTACTTGCTCTATCGGTATTTACGCACTACTTTGCTTTTCTTTGCTTTCTGAAGAGTAAAAACCTTTTCTATTATGTTTGTGACTATAAAGGAAAGCGAAAAGTTAACTCTCAAGGCGGAGTGAATAATTTGTTCAAAGTTATTTTTAAAGAAGTATGAATTGTTCCGAGAACATCTCTCTATAATGCTGAGTAAACTTTTATTGAAAATTTGTTTCAAACATCAATTGTATTGTTATTTTTGTTTGATATTCTGCAAGTACATTAGAAGTTACATTTATACATTAAAAAAATAAACATGTTTCATTAACAACTTTCCTTCTTAATTGAAAGGATAGACAAATGGATAGGGAAAGGGTGGGTTTTAACATGCGAGAGTTCTCGCACGGGTACGCTAGTATACATTAATTTGCAAATAAAGAAAATAAAGCGTCGTCCTGAAACATGTGAAAGAAAGAATATTGATACAAATTTTACCCTCGCCCTAATGAAGTGATTCAAATAAATTTGGTAAAGTGAATGTGTCATGCCAGAGGGTGATATATCAGTATTGGTTCAAGAAACAAGAACATTCTAAGAAAGTAAAATAATGCAAACAAAAAACGATATGGTAATCTCATATGTTTTAGCTTTGTGTTTACGTTGGACACGTCTGCGAACATCGAATTGAGTGATGAAAGACGATATTGGCGTGAGATGGCAGGCAATTTGCCACGCGCATGTGTTAAGGGGGTTGCTTCACAGGAGGCAACGCCCTTCTCTTGCTTCGCGGAAGCAATCATCAGTTTGCCTAACGGCCATTATTGCCGATTGCATAACAATCAAGCTTGCCATCTTTACATCTGAATTTGTCACCCCGGTTACAACATAAATGTAAGGTACCACTGCATACAGTCTGAGTTGGTCTGGTACCCTCTAGGTATTCTGTTGCCTCTCGTTCCGCCGTTGTTTAATCGTTCATTCCAGAATCGTCATTGTTTTCTACTAATGGATTCATGAGTAAACTAGGTAATCGAAATCTGAATAAGGAATTGTGAAATTATGGTGACCATTTCACTCAAGTGCCTAATGACCAATTGTGAGAAATAATACATTCATTCAGGAAAAAAAATTAAATTTTCTCGTTAACATAATTTACAGTAAGTTCGCTTGTTTTTCTTTCATTAGTCAAATGAATGTACTGAGTAAATGAAAACATTGCGTTGTCCTGGGGGAAAAACACTGTACGTATAAAACCAATATGAAACGTTTCAACGAAACATCTCTTGTAGAAAAAATATGAAAAAGTAAACGGTGCAATTCTCAAAATTAGCAAAGGAAGGCAAAAACGACAGGAAAGCGAATGGAAAAAGTTCTAGGAGATTTTCTGTGTAAAATTATGAACTGTACATCAAATAAAGAAATTTAAAACATTTTGAAAGACTCTGCTAACGATAATAGTATTTTTAATACCTGTAGATTTAATTATTTAATGTTCCTGTTTGTGTTGATTGTAAAGTTGTGGGTTACTTTAATTGGTTTCTTGTGCTTGATTATTATGTATTTTAGAATGTAAACTAAACATTCTGATTACATTTTTTTTAGTATAACTGCCATGTTTTGCATGAAATCATTCCAGGAGTCTGTGATTTTAAAACCTAGCGTCATGAAATGGTGTGAAACAATTAAAATGTATTTTTTAGTCTTATTTGTTTATTTAATAGTTTTATTTGAGTTTGTTAATATATGTATTTGCGAAATAGACACACTAGATACCACTCGTGCATGGGGAATTATTGATAAATCACCACGCAATAGTGATATGTTAGACGAGATTGAAAACCGAACTATTACAAATATACATCTCTTGAACGTCTGGCAGATGTTCATTATTTATTTTACCTAAATACATTGTTTAATACATTGTTTCTTATTGTAGGTTTGTTATGTCAGCATCGAGATGTAACATTATTTCTGTGTTTGTTTGTTGAACATTTTCATGTTGACTTACGACCAAGTACCTGTAGTAATTCCACGAATAATGGCCGAATAAACATACCAGATACGTGGACATTAGTCTCCTGGAGACAGTTGAGGGACGCTTCAGCGGAAACTTCATTGACCTGCCTTACCCAGAATTCGACCTTAACCAAAACTCAAGGTTGCTCCTTAGTGTACGTCAAATACGGCAGCCGCGCAGACACTGCAGGGGATAGTAGCACAGCGTGAAGCGCTTTGCACAGCCCGCGAGTGAATGAATGAATGAAAGAACACACTTCCGAGAAGCGCCGCCGGCAGCGGCAGCGGCGTGAGCGGCAGCGACGCGAGTGGCGGGCGCTGCAACCCTCTGGGCCGTTTTCGCGCTGCGCCCACGGTGCAAGATATATACTATACGCGCACTTTTTCTTGATACTCCACAGCGGGGGGTGCGAGGGGAGGCGGGTTCTGTCTACGCCACGGCAGTGCAGTGCTGTCAACGTCCACAGAACACTCAGCGTAAAAGCGCGTCTTGGACCAGATAGCAATGAGAAACAATGCAAGTTTTTTTTTTAAATTCTGAAGAAATAATGAATAATTGTAGAAATTATTGAGTAACAATAAGGAGCGCAGTTCGCAGAGGTCGTTAGAAAGAGAGAGCGAAAACTGAGAAGTCCGAATTGTAAAGGAAGAAGGTGAGCAGCACTGCAATCTGAGCCGTGACGTTCCGAGTGGAGCTCGTATTTTCTACCGGGCCGTGCTGAGCCGCGCCGAGAGAGGACTAGGGAGCTCGAGGATCAAGAAAAAGTGTGAGCATAGTACGTGTGTCAACTAGCCGCCTTCGGGGCAAATTTTCTGAAGCCAGTTTGAGGCTAGTTCCTCGCTTGTCCGTACGGTCGGTTTGGGTCACAGTGTAAGATATACATCTTAAGATGACATCTTAAACGGTGGCTATTGCACAGTTTTACAAAACATTTCCTACCCATTTTCGTAACTGTACGCTCTAGGATTTACCAATTCCATCGCGGAACAAATGACATGAAATTAGAAATCAGTTGGCCACAGGGCTGTCGAATGGATCACGACCAACCACGACCTTACCCAAATGAGATCGAAAGATCGCAGCATTTATATGCGAGAACTGTGGGAATTAGCTTCACATAAGCTTCAGTTTTAGACTGGGATTGAACACACCTATATATCTTACAGCGTGGTTCCGCCCACCAGCCCCGGGCCCTCACAGATGCCTCCTCTCGGTGCTTCACCTGTTGGGAGGTGACATCGATATCAATGTTTTCAAAACATCGATGTTTTAAACATCGATGCTTTTATAATATCGATGTTTCGTGCTCGATGTTTTTAACCCTAGGTTGCATGTGCAGGGCTTCCGAGGCTCTGATGTTTTTCATTTCGCTTTTTACTCTGTACAGCTGTATTTTGAAGAGCTTTCTCCCTATGTAAGCTTTGTTCTGTCTTTGTACTTTCATTTTTGTCACTGGCAATGGAAAAAATCTCAAAAGTTATATAGCAGGTCCTGAAATTTGATTCTATGACGTCGATATATATGCATGACTTTTTAAGGCCGTATTAATGTCATTATTAAGATGACATTTGTAAATTAAAAATTCTTAAAGATACTGAAAATATATGAATATATGATGCTTAAAGATACTGAAAATAACTGATGGTATTACTGTCGGATTATACGTTCGAACCAAACGATCATTGTTGTACTACTTTCTTCGAGTAGACTATCTCTCGTCCGAGATGATTAGATATCGTGGTATTTTCAATGTTTTTCGTATTATTTCGCACGTGAAGACGCGTTTGTAACTTTGTTTTCAGTTACATTTTAGTTATAAATTAATATACACGGCCAGTGTCAAATTAAATTTTGTTGCGCCCAAAAGGTTACATGCTAGAGGTTACTAAACCAGATTTAAAACACAGGTGGTTTTTGGTCGATGTATTATTAACATCGATGTTTAATTTTGAACATTAAATGTTTGGTAGCATCGATGGTTTGATATCGATGTCGCATCACTTTACCTCGGTTTCTCTTTCTTGGCGCACGGGGGTGTGTCAATAAAATGAAATATCTCACGGTATTTCGCGTCGTTCTTGATTGTGCTTCTAGGAGTCGCATGATCGCCACTGTATCGATCAGCGCTGGTGATCATGCGACTCCTGGTGGCACAACAGAGAACGACGCGAAATACCGTGAGATATTCCATTTTATTGGCACACCCCCGTGCGTATACTCCCCTGGTTTCAGTCTATCCCCACACCTCACCGCCCTGCCACGCCTGGAGCTCCTCCCCTGGACCGAGCGCTCAGCAGTCTGTGACGTCAGTTGGCTGCCTAAGAAGAGCATGTGTGTGTGTGTGTGTGTGTGTGTGTGTGTGTGTGTGTGTGTGTGTGTGTGCCGGTCGGCGCATGACGCACGCCGCTCGAGAGGTGCGATGGCGCGCCCTGACCGCCTTCCGCTCGCCACGCCCACTTTCAGAAGAATGGGATAGACGCTTTTTGCGAGAATTTTTGCAAACCGGACAATAACTGACTCGAACAGTCTACCTGCTGCAGCACTGGCGACTTTTCCCCCTAGTGTGCGTTGCTTCCGGAATCCTCTAGGGTATTGCATGTGATGCAAAATATTTATGTGTGTTTTATTTCTCACTTACTTAGTTGTAGTTTTCCTTTAATATGTATTTTAAAGTTGTATTTGTATCTTTATATGATCTGTACAAACCCTCGCACCGAGCGAAAGCTCATTAGCAGGACATAATAAATATTATAATATTATAAATTTGTTATTCCGGAAAGATACTGTTAATAATAATAATAATAATAATAATAATAATAATATTATCTAACGTATTACATATATTACATTTTCTTATAAGTGTAAGAATTTTTTTTCAGAAGATATCCAAAAGTTAAAAAATCATTTTAGAGATATGTTATGGGCGTTTAAAATGTTATTCTGAACACTCGCTGGATTACGAGAAATGGCCCGCAGTCTTTCGTCAAACAACATCAATAACAGAAAATACAGCGAGCTTGGCGAAATGAAATTCGCTCTTATGTAATCCTGCCAGGGGAATCCCGTGGTTATGAAAATAACAATAACTAGCAGTTTCCGTGCGAATTCTTTGCACGGAATTCAGTGTCCTCTTTCCTCGAACCACATTGAGCACTTGCGATCAAAAATTTCCTTCATTCTCAATATTCTTTTCCTTCAAAATTGGAAATGAAATAACGAATTCGCGGAGCCAGTAGAGATCGCTGGCACCGCAACACTGCTTCCACAATTGTTAGCAGTCTTGCCGTATCATTTTTTGAGCAACACATGCTTTTGATATAATTATTTATTGGCAAACTTTTGAAGGCCGGCGCCAGACACTGATTTAAAATGGCGTAAATAGTAAATTCTCAGCTTTCAAATGACACTTTCTACGAATTCATCCAGCTGAATCCTAGATCTCAGTATTGCATTTTGCCTTATTTGTAATACTGATAAAATAATTCAACAGTGAGAGTATTAATAATCTAGTCTGAGAAGATGTAAACTTATTGTATTCCTTTCTCACTCATTTTACCCACTGTCAGCTGACTATAAAACTGCGATGGTAGACTTTGGGTCTGAAAATTGAGAACGTCTCAAGAACTTTCATTGTTTGAGGGAAAAACAAAGAAACAACTTCTTCTGAGAGCGTGAAAAAAGTCGACCATATTTTTTTTCTACTTCTAGAAATGGCATCATGAAAATAAAAGAGACGCGTAACTAAAATAATATTGGCATACAGTAATGTAACGTGTGGGTAAGTTTGTTCCAGAAAATCTTTTGAACCGTTGTACGGGAGCGATTGATCTCAATATTTGCCATACACTTTCTAGCAGCCAAAAAGTAGGTGAACTCCCGGTTCTAGAATGTTCCTTCCGAATGTTCCACGCCGAAATATGTTACTTGTTAAGGTTGTGTATTTCAACATATTGGCTTCACCTTATGATTTTGGTGTAGGAATTACTACGTTAAGGATTAAAGTAAAAGCAAACAACCATTTATCCCATTATTCCCATTCATTCATAACTCCATTCATTAACTTATATAAGCTAAATAGTAAAAGGACGCTAACCAGCCAAACGTCTGCAAATTACAATAAAATATACAGTCTAGAGACATTTTATTGGTAACAGCTGTTTTACCACTTGTTTCTCGCATCCTAGTTACTATACAATATTTTTTCTGACACCATTAGGCATGCTATAACTTCTCATTTCAGATGGAATTTGCTTTCCTATGATTTCGTCTATCAGTGTAAAATCAGGACATTTATGTTTGCTCTACATCTTGTAACAATTCGTTTATAGTGCTATATTACATCTATCTCTTGATTTCTAGAATTGTCAAATATTAATGAAAATGTTCATGTCAATTTATCGACGTATGTACTAATTGTTTTCAAAGTTCTAATTCTGAAACACTCTTTTCGAATCTATAAAAATGAAGAGCCTTTACAAATGCTTTTAAAAGACAGCGAACATCAAAATTTCTCGAGAAACTCCCTCACACTGAAATAAAAAGTTTGCTCTACCTTTCAATGAAACACGATTTCTCGCTAATCATTTAAAACAAAGAGTAACATTCTTCACTGCATATTTATAATAAAATGCAAACAAAGCGATCACCTGGCTTCCCCATTCAGTCAGTTCTACTTTTTTTAATTTTCGTTTATTACAGTGTTTTCTTTCACGAATAAAAAAAATTGGACAAAAATGATATTTTTTGGCCGCAGATACGAATATTGGAGTCAAATTGAGAATTTCAATATCAAAGTCGCTTCTACCCTACACTCGCGGGGATGACAGGGGGGTTGATTTTACGTAGATGAATCCCTCACAATAAAAATTTATTTTCTTTCTTTTGGAGGAAATTTCTAGAATTATTTCGCGGTATCTTGTTAAAAATACCACTCTGTATCTTACCAGTGGAGTGAGTTTTGATTCTGGGTGCGTCAATCACTGGGGTCATTAATCTCGTAACTAGCTAATCCCTAATTAATCCCGAAATGAATACTACATCCTATGAAGTGGTGGTGTTCACTCCCCGCTGGAATGTGAAATACGGCGCCGTCCTAAGTGTTGGCTTGCTTCAAGATATCTCCCCCAGCGGGGCATTGCTTCAGCCAGGAGAAGCTCTCAGTTCTCAACTTGTGGTTGGTAGTGCACATGCTAGAATTCTCTTTCCGGCAGCGGTTGAATTCGGTCTGGTTTGTAGCAGGTATTGAAAATCCGCCACTGTTGGCACTCAAACCCTATCACCTCCCGACCAACGAAGCTGCAGCGGCAACGATATAGCTGGTAGGCTATCGCCGGCGATCTGGCCAGAGGAGTGGGCAAGTCGCCCCGAGTGAGACGTCGTTCGAGGGGTCAGGGAAGGCGAAGGCGATGGAGCGCAGGTGCAGGGCTCTGGCAGAGCGCCAGTGGCGGTGGCGGCGGCGGCGGCGGCGGCGGCGGCGGTGACGGTGGCGGCGGCAACGGTGGTGGCGATGGCGGCGGGTGGCGGTGGCGGCGGCGGTGGCGGTGGCGGTGGCGGCGGTGGCGGTGGCGGCGGCGGTGGCGGCGGCGGTGGCGGGCGGTGGCGGTGGTGACGGTGATGGCGATGGCGGTGGTGGCGGTGGCGGTGGCGGTGGCGGTGGCGGTGGCGGCGGCGGCGGCGGTGGCGGCGGTGGCGGTGGCGGTGGCGGCGGTGGCGGTGGCGGTGGCGGCGGCGGCGGCGGCGGCGGCGGCGGCGGCGGCGGCGGCGGAGTTTGCGGTGGCGGCGGCGGTGGCGGTGGCGGTGGCGGCGGCGGCGGCGGCGGCGGCGGCGGCGGCGGCGGCGGCGGCGGCGGCGGCGGCGGTGGCGGCTGCGGTGGCGGCGGCGGCGGCGGCGGTGGCGGCGGCGGAGGGGGCGGCGGCGGGGGCGGGGGCGGTAGCGAGAGGAGGAGGGGGTTCTGGAGGTCGCGGCGCGGTGGGGGAGGCCGGCTCTGGACGTCCGCGCCTCCCTTCGCTCGCCCGCATCCACAAAGGAAAGCGAGCGTTGGCTTCTTTCGCGAATTTTCAGCGCCGGAAGCTCCAATCAGAGCCGCTTTGGTGCTCACGGCGCAAGAGTAAGCTACCAGAAAACAGCCCGATTGCAGTGAAGATATCACAAGGCAGATGGGCTTCTACTGTCACAATGGCCCTTAGAAGCAGAATCTTGGATGTATAAATGTTACTGAACCTGCGGAAACTCTCATTGTTGCTGGGAATGTGGACATTCTTTTGTTTCTTATCAACGTTTGACCGAATTATCACGTAACATGCGTATGTTAGTAAGATGGCAACTATTATTTCATCCCTTTCGGTTTTGAAATTCTTTTTTTACATTTACGTAAATGTTTGAGTGAGGTTTTGTATATTCAGGTTCGTTCTCTGCTGATCTGAGTATCAATTTTTAAATTGCATACTTATTGAAACCTAACCATCTAACCACTTATCAAAAAGTTCCAATTTTCATTATTAAAGTTAGCAGATGTATTCTAAAAGTTTCCATGTTATAGTATCAGAAAATTGATTTCTGGATTTCTCGACGTGCAAATGCAGTTTTGTTTAACTATCATTGTAAACTCCATATGGTGTTCTGATAATAAGGTGATATTTGATATGAATTGTAATAATACTTTTCGAAGTAGATTAATGAATTCCTGGAAAAAAGTTGCATCATCATTCTTTGCTTACTCATGTAGCAGCTCATAATATTTGGGCGAATGGTTTGGGTCACGCGTGCAGACGTCTGGCTTTTCACTCGCGATTCCTCAAGGGCACTGTCTGGGAATCCACCTTGTAAAGGTGTTTTGGCGAAGAGAACGATCCTCGTAGTTATTTAGCATTTAACGTTTTGGAAGCGGTTATGGTAATCTTTCAAGAAAAGACCTGGATATTATATTTCATGAACAGCTTGGCACAAAGCTTGTGATTTTTGATGTGTTAATACAGCTTTTAACTGGAAGAACTGTGTCACATAAAGGTTCGAAAAATGTCATTTAAATTGTACTCAAACGTGTTTATTTTATTTACGTGTAAGCAAATCTTAAGAATTAAAATCTACGTTATGTTTCCGTTTCTTAAACAACCTAAAAAATCATTGAGTCACAATGAAATGCTCATTTCGCGCCAGTGATGGTCAGTTGTCTTAAAATACGCCACAAAACTACTTTTGACGTGGGCATCAATGGAATCCCTCAGGTATTTTTATCCCGCTGTCCGGCCGCCAATTACGATCCCGGGAACTGTACTTTCGCTTCCCTGCCGTCCCTTCTGCCTCCGCGTGCCGCCCGCTGCAGATTCCGCCGCCAGTTGCGGCTGCCGCGGATGCTCCCGCGGGAGGGGCGGGGGAGGGGGGAGACGTTTCCGCGTAGACACGCGCGGCGAGGCCTCGCGAAGGATGTTGCGGCGGCGGGGGAGGGGAGGAGGGCGCCCGCCGCAATTAAGCCGCGAGTCGAGGGGGAGGGAGGGGAGCGGGTGGGGGCGGCTAGCGGGTAGCGCCTCTCTCGCGTGACCCCCAAGACGGTAGCGTGATAGAGCGGCCGGGCGAGCCGGCGAGGAGCAGGCCCAAGGGCGGCTTGCACGGGCGCCGACGCGCACGCGACTCCCTCAAGAGCGCGAGCGCGATCGCGTTCGAAAAAAGCGCGGGATTATCTGAGCTGTTTGTTTGTAAGCGGTCGCTCCTCAGAACATTAGCGAACGCGTTCCAGTTGTTAGCCTCTATACTTTGGGGTTGTCTATCTTGGCGCACGGGGGGGTGTCATCAGAATGGAATATGTCACGGTATTTCGCGTCGTTCTCCGTTATGCCGCCAGGAGTCACATGATCGCCAGCACTGCTCGATACAGTCGCGATCATGCGACTCCTAGCGGCATAACCGAGAACGACGCAAAATACCGTGAGATCATCCATTTTGATGACACACCCTCACGCGCCAAGAAAGAAAAACCGAAGTATAATAGTTTTGTTCTAAATATATTTGTTCAGAGATCTCAACTATTGAAATTTTGTGTTATTTCGAAAATTGTCCATTCTCCTTCGTCTGCATGCACTCATGACAATGCTTACATACAGAATGAGTCATTTCAAGTGAAAAATAGAATGTTACTCGTAATATTAGCAATGAATAATTCCGTTATCGTTTTATTCTCAGAGGTGTAGATCAGTGGCGTAGCGTCAGGGGACGCTGAGATGCTGAGCATCCCCGTATATAAGAACCTTTAATACTGTATTGATAATCTTAGAAGTGGTCTGTTGAGCGAAACACGTTTTGTATTAATTTAAAATTGATTTCCTATGATTGAATTCGGCGGGCTGTTGAAGCTGGCCTCTGATTGGTTGGAAGCTAAAATACTTCAGCGTCTGCCGCCAGATTGCGACGAGCAATGACGCATGCGCAGATGGCGAGGTCCCCCTCTCCCCTCTTCACCCCTGGCCCAGAGAAACCCGACTGCTTTACGCTAGCGTCTACTGCGGAAAGAAGCTCGTTTGTGAACGAGAGCGCAGCACACTTCAGGCGTTCAGTAAATTATCTTTCTCTCTCTCACTCGGGAGTCCCCGCTTGGTCTTGGGTACAAACTGTAGAAATTGTGCCTGACTACTATTTCTTAATTAATATTCAAGAAATTGTATTATCTCTTAAATAGATTACATATTATTTAAGTCTGCAATGTATAAATTAACAAATGGTCTTATTGCCATTCGCGTATAAGAATTAAAGCTGAGCCATTGTATAATTTGCTTTCAAGACATCGGCAGCCCTGACTGCTGTGAGGATTTTGTGGGAAGCGCCTACACCGTCGTAAGCAATCGAGATCGTGGAAGTAGTCCCAGTGTATCTGCCTTGTGTTGCGTTCGCCTGTTAGACGAAGTAGTTGATAGTGACATTTTGTGTGTTATTGTTGAGCATCCCCAAACGTGTGAGTCACGCTACGCCACTGGTGTAGATTCCTTTCAAACAGCAATTCTGACGACCGGCTGGCGAAGTTGGGGACAATCGCAGAAGTGCGTGTGATACAGAACTATCGTGATATGGACTGCAATTCCGTCAATTCATACATTTTTGTTTTTCCGTCGTTTGTGTCGAAAAAGTGTAGACCATTTCTTCGGGCGTACTTAGTAATATCTTCAGTGCTTGAACTCACTTTAATCATTACCTTCTGAAAGTGACAGAAGGGAAATCGCCAAGAAACATCTATGCAGAAATGAAGTGTTTTTCATCGAAACGCCACAACAAACATTTGTTTATCTAATTGAGGAGAAGACGGTGGTGTGTTTTTCATCTTAACTGGCTTCATCTTACACATTTATATCAAACTACAGAAAATTCCATTTTTTTCATGTTATTGGGCGAAACGTTGAATGACACTGTTCTGCGAAAGATCGAAATTCAGAAGTGTTAACGGGTATTGTTTGTTCCTACCAATCCCGTATTCATCGAAGTTAATTGAAAACAGTGTCAGATTTATTCTCATTCTGCTTACCAACAAAACTGTTTGTAAGCATGACCACCGCTGTGGAAAATTGCCACGTATTCGTTGCTGCGCGCCGCCTACGTAAGAAGTCACGGTCAAAGGCTCCCCAAAGGGTGCGCAAATGATCTGACAATCCATGCCTCTGAGCTTGTTCTGTATAGAACGTACTATGCTTCCAATCGCCAAAGATATATTCCTCTAAAGCCTCTGCGACAATGCCGATTTTTAATAAGAGCTTAGGACGGAGAGTGATTTCCCCAGTCAATTTCGACTTTCTCAATTATAACGGCATATCTTTTTTTTATTTTGGAACATCAGTACTCCGTAATATTCCACAATTTTAACTTTGTTTTACTTTGTCTTTATGATATTGAGTGTCCTGTGACATAAAGAATAATATACGGTGTATATATTATTATACATTATTATAAGTCGAGTATTGGGACATGAATGTAATGAATATTTTGAATTGCTAAATGTTATATTTTATTTCCAATTTGGATGTCCCTAGAAGTCATCCCTAGACCCATCCATCGTTCTAAATGCATCCCTTGAATGAAATTTAAGTGTATACCCACATATTCACATGATAATTCAAATGAGTTTTATTATTTAAAAGAATAATTTAATGGGAAAATGTATTTAAGTTTACTTAAGAAATGAAAGTATTAGAGAAAATCAGTATCGGTAAGTGGATCATTACGAGTAAATGTCATATTATTGTGGAAGTACAAACATTGGCTCCGGGTGAAGGACAAGTTCATTGGTTCAAAAAACGGCACCACCTCTACTACACACGGTACGTCTCTAATGCGGCGGAGCGACGAAACTGGAGTGGGCGTCTGCGAGAGAAGGCGTGGGTAGCAGGGTCAATATTGACGCGGGCGGGCGTGGCGAGACGGCCAAGAGGGCAGGCGCGGGGGCCAGCGGAGCTGACCACCTGGGCGACTGACGCATCTTCAGTCTGGAGCACCGGAAGTTTAAATACTGTCGGAGTTTGAGTGTGTGCGCAGGCACGAGCCCTGTCTTTTCTTTAGGGGTTCTGCTGCACTCGTTCACTAAACATTTTCACTTACACCCGATTTACACTCCGGGAGAGATGGCTCAGGGCATCAACTGATGTCACTGCAGTGCCTCTGACCGGGAATCGTAGGTTCGAGTCCCGATGACGACAGTCGCTGTCTGGAGGAGACGTCTAGCGGCCGGCTGCTCTGATCGGTAGTTTTCCATGGTTTCTCCGATCAATACCAGGCAAATGCCGAAGCAGTACCATAACAACCGAGCCACGGACCGCGCGTGATCTTTCCTTCCCCTTCCTTGCCGTCTCCTCACCCATTACTTACATACACTACACTACCATACATGTCGGGAAACCAGCTGGAGCTTACTGTTAGGGGTGATCCCGCCTGGGACGGTGCCCCGATGATGGGAGATACCTTGTTGTAGAAAACCCCCCTGGGTAACGGTAGGTCGGCGCCGGATCTCACCATCCAGCGGGCTAAGATCACTATCACCTCCCGACGAGATCACAGTTACAGGACTAATGTCTTTGTCAGTTGATGAGCCTGGAATCACTTCAATCAACCAACTTACACGTTTCCTTTTGACGAGCGATTTCGGGAGTTTTAGCGAACGCGCGCATGCGCAGAATTGTTTCTGGGGAGGAAGAGCTACTGTACACATCCTAAAACTCCCGAATTTGTTCATTAAAATGAAGCGTGTAAATAGAGTCTTTGAGGGAGTAAACCAGATTTACGAAATGAACTGTTTAGACATCAAGCTGCGTTACACATTAAGAAAGTGCAAAATAAGACCCTCCGTGCAATTTGGAACTGAAGTTTAAAAGAAGCTTACGTTCTATTGCATCAATGCTGTTTTAAATAGTATAAGAGACATACTCGTACTTTCTATTAATGTGATTGCTTTGGGCATGGATTGTGCATTGGAAACATTAGTTTCTTTTACAGGTCTCGAGTTTTGGTCTTCGAACGTCTTGACTAAAGAAAATTGTCTGAAGCTGAAACGTAAACAAGACTGACCCTGCAGTGACACTTGTGAAGACTCGTCATAATTTCATATTATATAGCACCAACTTGTGAACCAGATTTCAACGAAGATTCCTTAAGATACTATGTTGGTGCTTAGGAACTACTGTTATTTGACTGTTTCTATATTCAATATTCATTACTTCATGGTTCGTACTCATTTGAGATTGATATGAATGTGAAAATAAATCATTGTTCTACAATTTCTAGAACAGACTTCTATCTATTTAAATTAAGATTACTATAAATTAAGTTTTCTCCTTTCGAAACATGTAGTGTTTGATGATCCTACAAGAGTTGATGTAGTGTTTGAGTGAGTTACGGAGTTCATGTGTAAAAAACCTCGCTCCGGTTGATCGACTAAGGCGTGGAAATAATATTCAGTGGTCGATCATCGTCCGATCTTCAGGTACCACTTCTCATTTCAATTCCACTCACAAGTAAAATTACAGGGAGTAGCAAGCGAATATGCGATTATTTTATGAGATAGTTCTGGAAATTTTGTCTGCACGCTTTGCCTATAGCCAGCAGCCGGCCTTAGGTGAGGCGTGTTTTTCTTATTCACTTGAGTCGGTTGCCAGGTGGCTGTCGTAATGAGGGCGGTGGAAACAGTTGCCGATCTAAGCTCCCCCAGGAAACATTCCACTGTGAATTGCTTTCTTCCTCAATTCCTGCTTGTGCGGGTCTTTATATTCTCGCTATTTTTATGGTAAGGTGCTATGCTTTTTATTCCCCTTGAGGTATTTTAACACATTCAACGCAGTGCTAATTATTTCGGAGATAAGCTTGGTGGATCTTGGTAACTGAGATTTTCTGGCCCCGATGAGAACAAGGAATAACGATATATCTGGTTATTTCTTCGACATTGGGGGTAGTGAATTTAAAAATATATAATAAAGTGAGGTGTTCCAGAAGAGTGGATTAGCAGAAATTAGCACCAGTGCTCGACATCTGCAATTACTACGTACTCTCTAGCTACTGTAATTGCAATGATTTTTTGTAAGTTGAAAATACTGTATAAACATTTCTTTATAAGAAAACATATAGAGAAACACCGCGCTGCATTTCATTTTCTTTTCAGAATCAGTTTTGAAAATTTATTTTCCAATATCGAAATTAAGAATTTCAACGTGTGAACTATTTACATATACATTGGACAAATGTAATTCAAAACTACTATCGTAAACATACTAATAAATACTGTTTCACCCTTGATTATTGTTTATGGAAGGAGAACACTGAGGATGTGAGAAAATCATCTATAAGTGTTATCATTAGAAAGAGAAAATCTTATGAAATCTTCTATATAACAGATCATGTTCAAAGGTTGTATAATTACATATTAAAGTAGAGTTTGGATTTTTTAAATTATCATATGATGGGAAGAATTGTTGAATTGTAAAGATGATGAATGAATGTCATGAAGATTGTAAGACATTTTGACAAGGACCAAGAATGACAAAAAATAATATTTATTTAGGAAAACCCAGGAAGGTGGAACACTTGGTTTCAAATAAACTTCTAAATCTGGAAACTACTACTTAACTTAAACCAAATCCTCAGGAATAAATACTTGCAAGTCCTTTTTTAAGTGCATGTGATCTTTATCCGTTTGCTATACTTGTTACAGGTTTCCGTCCTAAGAATTTTATATGAAAAATTGTAAACTATGATGTTAGAATTATTTTCAATTATTGTTTGGTAAATTTATTTGCTTCTAGGTTGAAAAGAATCTTTTGAACTTCCATTTTGTCTTCTAGCTAGCTTCTAGCACTTCCACGACAACCTAGACGTCAATGAGTAAAGAGTAATTGTTTTTCAAACCAGCGTTTTTTTAGCCATCTTTCTCTTGAATTTCTGTCAAACATGTTTGATGTACAAGTCCCTTCCAAAGGTCTCTGTTTTTGTTGTGGAAGCTTTGTCAAAGCGTTTATCTTTTAATAGAAGAGACGCGACGTCCCTCATCAATTACATATATCTAGAATTGATGCCTCACACACTTATGAAACATCCCGTCAATACACTAAAACATATTTTGGTATTTTTTTACAAAATACCCTTAAAATAGAGCTCTTTAACTACTGTTTGTAAACATTACGGTAATCATTGTTGAAATGATTACATCAGTTTCGCCATTCAATATTTTTTAAGATTTCAAGTGAGATCACAAAAGTGCTACAAATATTATTTCTGTAGCGTATAAATATCATGCGCGTGTGGAAAGTTATCTGTGTTTTCAAAGACGGGAGGGTTGATGTTATAGTCACTTTCTTACAGGTTACCAACGTTATGCATCTCAACTCGCCAAAACGCACACTTCATCGGCGAACACCGGCTGCAAAAGATCATGAGATCAAGGAGCAGCATGTACTCTGTGGTTATAATCCGAACACGCGCGAATCTGCCTGCGGTCTTTTATCACGGCTTCGGCGGGGGAGGTGTACGGGGGGCGGGAAGGGGTGGGGGCGGGGCGAACGGTGGCAGCGGGACCGAGTGGTGGGTCGGGAAGGCGCCGCCGCCACCGCCACCGCCGCCGCCACCGCAGGAGGCCCTGGCAAGGCGAACAGGCCCTTACGTAAGCAGGGGAGGCGGCGCGGCGACGGAGACGGCGACGGCGGGCAGTGAAATGGACGGCGGGCGGGCGAGCGGCCGACAGGACGGCGGAGCGGGCGGTGTGCCCGCCGCGAGGGAGCGCGCGCGCAGTGGCCCCAAACGCACGCCCCGACGGCCGCAAACTGTTATTATTTGTAAACATGAATGTCGTGAGACTTGAATGTACTACGTAATGTAACAATATAACAATGTATTTTTTCTGAATTTCCAGGGTACCGGGTGGTTATTGATTCTAGTACCAAAAGAGTGATAGCTGATCGTATTTTACTACTACAGAAGTATTATGATGTATTATACAATATGACAATAAACTGTCACTTCTTGGAAATTACGCTCAAGTATTGATTTAGTCATAACACAAACTTCCCCCGGCGCGGATTGTTTCGTAGTGATTCCGGGCGCGTTGACTGCTGAGGTCATTCGTCCCGTAAGTGTGGGGCAAGTTTTTTCTCCTCGTGGTTGCGGCGGTCTCCCCCTGCTGGATGGCGAGATCCGGCGCCGACCTACCGTCGGCTAGCGGGTTTTCTCCTACCAGGTATCACCCACCAGCGGGGCACCGCGGCAGCCGGGACATGCTCTAAGCTTTGGAACGGTCTCCCAGCTTGTGTGGTAGTATAGTGTATATTAGTGTGTGTGTGTGTTTGTGTAAGGGAAAAGGAAAGAAAGATCGCGCGCGTTCCGTGGCCCGTGTGTTAGGGTACTGCTCCGGCATTCGCCTGGTGTTGATGGGAGAAACCATGGCTGAAACCGATCAGAGCAGCCGGCCGCTATAATTCTTCTCAAGAAATCCTGCCACCGCGGTGGCAGGTTGGGATTCGAACTAAGGACCTCCCCGTCAGAGGCAGTGCAGTGACATCAGCTGATGTCCTAAGTCACATATCCCGGTCCGAGGCGCGCAGACCTTCCGGATGGTCGGGGAAGGGCCTAGTGGGGAACACCAAGGTGGCTTTTAACGCTCTTTGAGAGGATGCTTCATGCTACACGATATGAAACCATATTTTGTCGTAGATTCTTAGTTGTCCGGGAGACGCCAAGTCCTAGGAACATCCTAGGAACAACAAGAAAACAGAAGGCACAGTAGAGGCGCAGACAACAGAAGGCACGTCGTGAGCACAATTGCCAGCAGAAGAAAGTTGTCACACAACACACACTGCCTTCTTCAGGGCAAACTCTTTAGGAATGTCCGCGTTTAACTCAACCTTTGCAGTCGCGGCGTAAACAAAATAACAAATTTTGGAAATTACGTCTACACCGAATGCCGACAGTAAAACCTACATTCAGTCTTGCACATATGCAAATTCGAGGACGAATAGATAGGTCAATAGATAATCGTAGTCTCCATTGCAGCATGAATGCTCTCAGTATATCAGTTCATCATTAGACTCATCATCATTAACTCATCTTTCATCATCCATGACTCGGCGATCTCGCTCATACGGAGGATAAACAACACCACCGTTGTTTATGTAGTTTTGTCCAGTACATAAAATATAAGCTTGCGTTCGATTACGCGTACCTTCTTTGCGTACGTACCTTCTTTGAAATAAAACCGCATTTACACGCTTCCTTTTGGCGAACGATTTCGAGAGTTTTAGCAAATGTGCTCATGGGCACAGTGGCTTATAGAACTACAAAACCGTTCGCGCGTCCCCTAAAATTTCCGAAATCGTCGAAAGGCAGCGGTAAATCGAGTCTGATTTTATTGTTCTTTAGTTCCTAGAATATTCTTTCCTTTTGTTTTTGTGCTTTAATCGCATCATTACCTCAAATGAAAACTCGCAAAGCAAACCTTTATGTAATGTTCCAATCTACGAGGCTCAGTGGATTTCCCTTTTCAACCTCTAGGTCTGTCAAGACCGGCTTTGATGTTATAGTGTTTCATGTTATCATGCCAGGCTACTGATCCCAAGTTCGCGGGTTCAAACCCGGTCAAAGTCGTGGGATTTTTGAGGTGCCAAATATCGACGGCATGCATGCAGACGCTTGTCTGCATGCAAAAAAGATCCCAGGAAAGGCCCTTGGCCGATCCTGGCAAAATTAAAATCTTCTAGCAATTCATAGTTTGGATTTGAGTTACTAGAAATGATTGTGGATATTGTATCTTGGCTTGCGCTATCTGGTATTCAAATCAAAACATCAAAATTGGCGCACTAGCGCCCCTAGGAAAAGCAATGACAAACTACCCTAGGAATGCTTGCTCAGGATTAGTCTCTCAAGAAGGCGCTAGGGGCTTCTGGAGACTAACCTATGCACTAATCAGTGAATGGCATTAAATGGAGAAGAAAGGTCTGTCAAACCGCGTCCGCAAGAACTTTTCCTGTCTGAAAAGCCCGGCGCCTGAAAAATCCTCCGAAGGGCAATTTTTCCCTACTTCTCTCACATTTCCCCTCCAAATTCAGAAAGTAACGTTCACGTCCAAGCTGCAGCAACGAAAGGCTTGGAATGGTGGCAACATCCAAAAGTATGTTTGCCAGAATTTTCTATCAAACAACCGAGGTTTGAATTATGATTATAAATTTTAATACTTATTACTATTTCATGTTGTTTTCCTTTTAGATTGTGCTTTGTATACTTATTTTTGCTAAGGGACAGGAATATGTTCAAATGGGGAATTTTTTCCTTGATTATGTTTTGTGTTAGGTTTTATTAAATCATTCAGTTATTCGTTGTGTGTAACAGTAAGGCGAAATAAATTAACTCTTCTTATGTTAACAATTCTCACTTAACAGCTTTTTCAACAAAAAATAATATTTGTCAGCTAAACTTTCTAATCTGAACGTAGAAAGTTAAGCAAATATAGCTCTTTTAAGTAAATATTGTGTATTACGAAATCTAGATATGTTCTATTTAAAATGTTAATTTTTCCCTTTGAGAATGAGAATTTTAAATCTGACTGATATATTATTACTTAGCTGCGGATTTTTGCCTATTTGCTGATTTTTATCCTTCAATTAAAAACGCAGTATTTTAGGTTACTTATTAGGCTATCGCGATGATAATGGTGAAACTGTAGGAATGTGAGGCATGACAAAAGACGATCAGGGAAAAATTTGTCACAAAAGTACATTCGTACAACACTGTCACACATTTATCGACATTCGCACCCCAAGCCTAGAGATGGCAGGTCTAAGAGCAAGATTAGTAGGCACAGGCTTAGAAGCGTTCGCGGGCACTGCGACCAAAGCAATTGGCGCGAGATTTCAAAGTAAAAGTTGTAGAAATAGCGACGGTGGCGGTAAGTCACTGGATACGTGGCCCACGACAGATGTTTGGAGAAGTCAGTTTAAAGTTATTGCCCCAAAATTAGCTATATTAATTCATATTTCCCCTTTTAAAGAAAAGAAATTGCCCCCTGTAATAATTAAGCTGTGGATTTTTGTCTCTTCTTTTTCCTGTGTATTTACTAATTTTACTTTCCCGTATACGTACGTATTCACGGAGGGATATACGTAGTATAGGAAAAGTTATGTAATGCTGCGCGAAAAAATGGCCATTTTTTGGCGGAAAAAAATTCATTGCCGGGCCGTGAAAACGAGAAAGTGGATAAAACCAGTTGCTGAATTAAGAAAAAAAATCCCCTAACACGTGGTGTAGCCAGAAACCCTGTTTTCTTGGTCCTTGATACCGAAAACCCAATTAAAAGGAACACGTCCGTCCGTCCGTCCGTCCGTCCGTCTGTCTGTCTGTCCGTCTGTCTGTCCGTCTGTCTGTCCGTCTGTCTGTCCGCCTGTCTGTCCGTTCGTCCGTCCGTCAGTCCATCTGTCCGTCTGTGAACACTGCTAGCGCGTAAACCATACGTACGATTTCTTTCAAAATGGATATTCTCCGGTCGATTTGATTCTAGTCAAAGCTTTGAGATTTTGAGAAAGATTCTTTAAAATTTGAGGGTACTTTATACGAAGCCCGCCGGGGATATTCAAAATTTTCACAAAAACGGCTCCAAATTTTTTCTTTAAATTTCTTGTGTGAACAGAGTAAAATACACTTTTTAACATGGCATAGGTCCGATTTTCACGAATAGCTCTGAATTTTCGAATATTGTGAAAGTTTGAATTTTTTTCGGCGTCTTTCTCCAATTACAAAATTGAAGATAGAGATTTTTTCTTCAAATAAAATTTGTTCTGCATATTGAGTTCTTTCATAAAGGTCATGTAAATGTTTCTCAAAATTTTAGTAGTTTTCGTGCAGTGTTGCGTGCAATATGTGCAATTTAAAAAAATTACAAAAACAAGATTTTCTCAAAAACGGCTCCAAATTTTTTCTTTAAACTTTTGGCATAGATAGTGGTAAATTTACTCTATCAGATGACATAAAAGCCATATTGGTCTATCGGTTGTTTTTTTCAAAAATTAAAAATATTTAAATTTTTTTCACACATTTCTCACGTCGACAATATTTACATTATCGGCGATTTTTTCACATTATTGTATTTACGAGTACATGTGCTTTAAATAATGTCAATTAAAGTTTCTCGAAAACACAACCGTTTTCTGTGAAAAGTAGCTCGAATTTCGGCATTTTCAGAAAAGTTCAAACGCCATTTTCTCAAATATGGCGGCAAATTTTTTTCTTCAAACTTTTGTAACGGATAGTGCTAATTACACTCTTTAGTATAGCGTAAAGTTTATTTTGAGTTATTTTTTTGTTTTTTCAAAAATTACATAATTGTAATTTTTTTGAAAGATCTATCACATCTTTAATATGCACATTAGCAGCAATTGTAAACATTATTATATTTGTGAGTGTAAGTGCTTAAAATAACTTCAAATAAAGTATTTTGAGAACTCAAAAATTTTCTGTGAAAATGAGCTTCAAATTTCGCATTTTTAGTAGCGCTAAAACGCCATTTTCTCTTGAACGGCACATCTTTTTTAAAAGAAAATTGCCATTTATGACTAGGGTTTATTGTTCTTTAATATTCTAAAATTGTTTCCGTTCTACCAATAGGAAACTGAAAAATTAAGAAAATGACAGAAAAATGTACTTTTGGCGGTGATAGATGACAGCTGGCAAGAAAGAGTTTGTGGTAATTCCGAATAGCTAGCGAAGACCCAAGGAAATAGAAAACGAATACGGAAAAGTCTGTGCCATTCTGTAGCACCACTAGTTATCCTTTAATTAAAAGTGCAGTATTTTAGTTTACTTATTCATTTTGATGCATTAGTAGTATTATATTTTAATACACCTAATGCTGCAAAATGAACGTCAATTTAGTGAATGAATAGGTCTACTATAAATGAATAGGTCTACTATAGTAAGCTATTCCCTTCAAGGATTTTGTATCGTAGAAATCTCTCACATGGAGGCTACGTAGTTTTCTTGCAATATCTACGCTCATTGGAAATTAATAATATTGATTACGAAAAGTTAATCAAATATCAATAAAGCCTCACTTTCAATAAGTCAAACTTTCTGACCTGCTATTTAAGGGAAATAACTACACTCACTGTTATAACAGTAAAACCAGATGTATTATGTTACTTAAATTATCCCTATGGAATTGAATTCCCTTACGGAATGGAATTACTGGTTAGTTCATAAGGATGCGCACTGTGCAGGTTCAATTGACGCATTAACGCCCAACATAATTTTGTGGGCATTCCGCTCACCCTTTGTCATGTGCGTATACATTGCGCATATATTGTTGGCGCACTCTGGTAGCATGTATCTGTAACGTTTAGTGCTAAACCATTGTCATATTACTATATTATACTACTAGAGTGCTCCGAAGCGCCCAACCCTGGTTATATGGGCACTCTTTCTTCTAGAAGTAGCAAAAGCGTTTCAACTTCGTTGCGGACCAACCACCGTTTGCTTTCCAACGGCCTCCCCCTCCGACTTAACATCAGACTCACAGCAACTAAGCACGGTTTTAGATGAAGATTCGCTGGAATTACCGACTAGTTCACAAGGATGAATTCATCAGATCTGAACACTGTGCAGATTCAATTAAAGCCGTTCTAGTCGTCAATTAACCACTAAGCGAACTAGGAACGTACTTGGAATATCAATGCAGCTCGGTGTTTTCCCTCGTACATCTTGTGCATGCAAATACCCCCCCCCCCCTTCGTAATATCCAGCTTCTAGCGTTATAATTATCCTTGGGTGTTAATTCTGTTGAATAATGTAAAACGTACAATTATCTTCGGCTTCCGTGTTTCATGTAATTATCTGTATAACTCGTGATTTTGCTTTATATTTGAATGTTGCAATCTGTTGAAGCCACAATTTTTTTGTTGTTGTCTGGAAGACGTGAACGATTTTGAAATGTTCTCATCTTATTTAGTTGCAGTGTTCATTGCTAGGGAGAACAGTTTACAGCCTTTTCCTTGATTTTGCTAGCGCAGGACCATTTACTGTTCTTTTTTCAGCCAAACCTCACTTTCTCACACAGAATAAAACTATACGTGCTTGAATATTATGCAAATTTCTTCGTAATATAAAAATATTAAAATTAAAAATATTGCACATCATACACAGCATTTCGAACCTTCGTGACCATCGTTTCCGTCTCTATCAACCGAAAATCTCCGTCGATTGATTTTTCGAAATTCCATCAAACTAAGAGGACAATATCCAATTCCTTAAAATGCTTTTTGTAAAGGGAAGGTGAATGCAGCAAATATCACGAATTCTATTACGTTGCTATTAATTCTTAAATATCTATTCTTCCATAATTGTTATAAGAACAATGGTTTTCTTAGCTTTGCCAAACACAAATGCTATAAATATACGCCGAATGTAAAATTTTAGCATTTTGTCAAAATCCTCAAAAACTTTGACGGAAATATATTTAAAACAAAATATTTTGAATATTTTTTAATTAGCACAGTAGATTAATTTGGAATATTATATTGATTCAAGAGATATTATGTTCTGTCACAAATGGATACTTTTACCAAGTTTCATGATTTGAGAAAATTGGAATGATTTTTTCGAATGTGACATTTGGAATATATGGAGACGAGCATAAGAGCCGTTGAGAGAATAGAGAAAAAATACTTAAACCATTTATTGGGAAATTTTGTCTAGAATATTTCCAGATATTTCAGAAATCATAGAACGCTTCGATTTGATAAATGCATCTGTTAGAAAAGAATGTCACCAGCTTAAATATGAACGAAATGTAATTTAAAAATTTCACAGGTGATCTTATTCGAAAAGGAAGTTTCCAAATCGTCGGCTGGGTAAATAGAAGAATAATGATATAGCGCTTACTTATTTATGCAGAGCTAGAGGTTCTTTATGTGCAATTCACAGGTGAAATATTTCATTTAGTAAAATATGCCGCTAATATTTATACTTTAAAAATTGATACGCATATTCTTAATATTTTACTCTAATTTATTGGTTATAAAGATTTGAACCTGTATATGATGCAACAATGTTTCTGTATGAAAAACGTCTCATATGATTAAAATATCAAAATCTTCGCCCGCTTTCCCCATCTACTCTGTGAATTAATCTGCATTCAATTAATTTATTTCTATCTCTTAAATACTCAAACTAAGTCATTGCTTTGCTTACATGCAATAACAAAATATAATTGAAAAAAATAATTAAATGATAATAGCTTGTGCACAATTATTCGTAACAATTCGTATTCTTATGCTTCAAGTTAATGACCTGAATTGTGAAATAAAATCTAATTTTAATGTTGATGTTAACCGTCTGGACGTTACATTATATGTATGAAAGACGTATTCGTCATGTTACAAACTATGTTTGGAATCAATTAAAGCAAATAAAATTTAATCAATTGCACATTCTAAGGAAGATGACAGTAAGTGACGAATCTATCAAAATCACTGAATTCCCAACACTTTGAGGTATCGTAAGTCTGCATTTTCATTATTGGTGATCCTTAGAAAAGTGAAACAGTTACTACACAAAGTAATTACTTCGTAAACAGCTCTGAATGAAAAATCTCGTCCGTCTATCGCTTGTAGTGAATGTACTATATTCAGCAGAGTAGTTCACAAATCAAAAACAGACCATAATTTTAATCTTCACAGGTTGTTTCAGAATAATTGCAAAACTTCTAGGATGTGTCGAAGATAAACACCTTTTACCAACGAACAGGTAGTGAAAAATGTGAAACGAAGTTACACACGTGTCATTTTCCACCTACATTAGTCTCCGGATGTAGTGAATTCTCTCTTATAGTGAATTTAAGGCACTAATCCTATTTCACTTCCATTGCAAATAAGCATAAGAAAACACTGTTATAGTGAACTGTATCTCGGCTGTAGTGAACGTAAGTAATTTCAACGTCCTGAAAATTAATTCCTTCCTGAAAAAAATATACCTCCCGAGGGCCACAAATTCAAGCACTAGGCAGTGGGGAAAAATATTGTTGGCCAACGGTCTTAATCGCAGAAGTCTCCCCTTAGGTGGAGCAGCGGACTCTGAATGGGGATCTTACTGAAGACTTTGTGCCACTCAGTTTGACTGCGAAAACGAAGGCCGTGTCCTGCGTGGACTATATCTGGCGGCGGCACCGCGCGACTGCTTGCTTCAGTTTCAAGCTTGACGTTGCTTGAGACTTACTTCAAAGCGCACGATGTTCTGCGTATGCGATAGGGAGCGCACGACTGCCACAACCCTCAAAGCCTGGCGACACCCGCCGCGGAAAAGCGATTGTTTTTTTAACCGCTTGCGCCTTGCCGCTGCTCCTACAGTGCAAGATGCTTTGAAGCGTCTCAACACTGCATTACGATACTTACAGACAGTTGACCATGCAGAATTCAGTATGGAGAGAGCACCAACTTTGGAGAAGGACCTGGAGTAATTACTCATGAAAATGTACGAAGAAAGCAACTGAAAATATTTGATTTTGTTGAAGCCAAATAAAGATATTGAAATTTACAGTTCGTGCTGTTAATGCATTTTGCTGTATCTCTTTATTAATAAAATCAATCATTGTGGAGAAATAGTATCGGACGTAGTGAACATCGGATATAGTGAACCATAAATGTTAGCCCTAGAAGTTCACTATAACCGGAGTCGAAAGAATTTGGCAAATGGTCTTCCACTGATGTTCGACGGGATCACTTTTTGGGCAGGTACACAGTAAATCAGCCTCTGAAAGGGCACCCTTGGTCATCAATGCCGATGAGTTGCCTACCAATCAGGGGCGAATGACACAAACGTAACTTCATTGTGTGCGATTTTCCATCGCATGATTATTAGCAAGATGTTCTTCGCGTTATCTTCGTCGCGCTTAAATGCCTTAGAAGTTTCTAACATTTATTTTGGGACACCTGTGTAACCTGAAATGACATTTCATTAAAATAACAAACACTGATATCAACAGAGAGCCAAATAATTAAAATTGAAATTTGATGTGTTTAAAATTGAAGCCTAAATATTAAAATTTGGAATGCACGTTGATGCGTTGCAACCTCTATTTTTTTTTAAAATCCATTCTCTCAAGGAGTATAATTTTTCATTTCTGGAAACGAGTATGCAATTCGCATCTAGGTATTGCATTACAGGGGTGAGACGGGGGTCAAGCGAGGCAGGGTATCGCGGGTCGAGGCGGTACCGAGGACGAGGACGGGGACGAGTGGGGGGCAGGCTGGAAGAGCCGATAGGGGAGGCGTGGAGTAGGAATAGAGTGGGGTCTGACAAGAATAGTAGGGGTGTGAATTCTATTACTTTCAAGTCACAGATGCGTGAAAACTAGTACTTAACTTCGCTGCTTATCGATTGGAAGGTGATACAAAAGAATCGTTGCGTACGAAGACAACAAAAAGACATGGCCATATTAAACAACTGGATCCAAAGTAAACACACTACGGCGCGACAAGAATCAACGTGGGGGCTGCATTGCATATTGAGAACCATTCCAAGAGTATATACTTATAAGTAAAGGGGCGGATTTTGATAACCTAAAACTTCGCCAAAAATAATCATCAAAAGGCTCTTAAAATGCTTTTAAAATACACTAAAAGCAAAGAAAAATGTCGTCAAATATTTTGATCAAAATCAGTTCAGATAAACAACTCAAGCTGTTGAATATGTTTATGATATAATTGAGGCTTCTTCCTTTCGTTCAAGTGAACTCAGCTTGCTAACATTTGATTTGTACTATTCTTTACCTGGAGATATCTGTCTTTAGTTACACGAAATCGGCAGAATCGACAGTGGCAGTGATTTCACAGGAACCTAAGATTACGTACTCCCAACGGCTGACATTACAATATCTGAGCGAAGAAATCGAATTTAGAAATTCTGTGACGAATGTTTGTTGCATCTCGTAAATATTATTTGAAGCAAATACCATTAAAATGATATTAAAATCGATAAAATCAGCAAACAATGTTTTAAAAATGACGGAAAAAAGTAAAAAATGACTTATTAGTTGATATCGACGAAAAATGCAAAAAAAAGTCAAATAAATTCGTGTTATTTCCTTTTGTCATTCAACTGATGTCACTACAGTCCCTCTGACTGGGAGGTCCTAGGTTCAAGTCCCGACGGCGGCAGGATTTTCGACACTAGCTTGTCAGCTAGGTCGAATTCACTCACTATCTGGACACGAATTCTATCTGCCGACTGCTCTGATCGGTATTTTTCCGTGTTTTTTTCCGATCAACACCAGGCGAATGCCGGATCAGTAGCCTAACAAACGGGTCACAGACCGCGCGCGATCTTTTCTTTCTCTTCCTTGACCAATTCTCAACCCTTACACTAACATATACTATATTACCACACATGCCGGGAGACCAGTCGGAGGCTGAGAGTTTGTGCCGGCTGGGGCGGTGCCCCGCTGGTAGGAGATACCTGGTTAGGAATAACACAGCCGACGATAGGTCGGCGCCGGATCTCGCCATTTAGCGGGGGAAGATCACTGCCACCCCCGGTGAAAAACGCACTACATTTAGGGAACTATTGACCTCGTGGATGATCTTGGCTGTCCGGGTGACGCCGCGTCGAAGGCTGTGTTGCCGACGTTTCGACCATCTTGTCGTGGTCTTCCTCAGGGCTGGAATGCGACGGCATTCCAGCCCTGAGGAAGACCACGACAAGATGGTCGAAACGTCGGTAACACAGCCTTCGACGCGGCGTCACCCGGACAGCCAAGATCATCCACATGACTCCGGCCGCGGAAGCCTACGACTTCAACTATTGACCTCGGTAGTTGACGCGCCCAGAATCACTATCAATCAATCAACAATCAATTAAATTAATGTGTATACTAAAAGGCATTGTTCTAAAGTGAAAAGAAAAATGACATTTCATTAAAACCCACCCCCTACTCGTCATTTTCCATGAATTCTACTAATAAAATCATGTTCGCAATTCATCCGAAAGTCTTAGATGTACTCATTTCAAAATGCAAAACTCTGTTTATATTGCCTTGCCCATCATCATTTCATTTGTTTGCCAAAGACTCACTTTCTGTATTAGTTACTTAAATTACTATTTCCTCATATAATTAATTCCTTTTCCTTCCTAAAGATGATGGTGATAAATAAATACCCGGGTGTACTGATGCTTCAGTACAATGGAGCTGTTTAAGAAATTTTTACCTCATGTCAATAATTAACACTCATTGCCATGTGAACATGTATAATTAATAAACATTTTATATGTTCAGATGCTTCAGTACAATGGAACTGTTTGATAAATGTTTATGTACTGTATTCAGTACATAAACATTTATCAAACAACTCCATTGTACTGAAGCATCAGTACACCGAGAAACGCCAATTACTTCAGCTGATTGCTAACAAAATCCGAACTCGTTTCCGCTCCAACCGCTCGTTTGGACGTGGCGCCAACCGCATGCGGCCTTAGAGACTGCCCGTTCGCGTACTGTGCGGCGGCGGGCGGCGCCAGCGGAGATCTCGAATCAGCCGGCGCAGGCTGGCCTACCGACGACCGTCGACAGCGAAATTTTCCGCCTGTTGCTTGTCAGATGTTCTTCACCCAAGAAGAGCGGCGCGGCGCGGTGCGCGTGGAGGTCGGCCGTCTGGCTGCTTCGTCCTTTGGACCTGCGCCAGCTCTCCGCGCGGCGCCGCGGCGCCGCCGCCGCTGCTGCACATGGCCGCAGATATTACTGCGGAGCGGGCGGCGGGCGGCGGGCAGCCCCCGAGTTGGCGTGCTGGAAGATCGTTTCTCATCATTCTTTAGCACATTGCGTTTTCAGCCATCCGATGTTGCGTAATGTGGATTTTTACGTCAGCGCGGAACAGTCTTTGAAATGATTCGTTCAGTATCTAAAAGCAAGCCGTACATTTTTGGTTAGAAATTTGACCTAGTAACGCGTAATGCTTGGAAATAACTGGAAGAACATGATCGTATAGTGCAAAGAATAAAAAAAAATCATTATTCGCATGTTTACCTCAACTATCCCTCTTTTTTCTCTCTTTCCCTCCCTCTCTTTCTCTCCCTCTGTCTTTCTCTCCCTCTATCTCTCTCCCTCTTTCACTCTCTCCTCCCTCTCTTTCCCCCTCTCTCCCCCCTCTCCCCCCTCTCTCTCCCCCTCTCCCTCTCCTCCTCTCTCCCCCTCTCCCAGTCTCTTTCCCCCCTCTCTCCCCCCTCTCTCTCCCTCTTTCACTCTCTCCCTCTCTCTCCCCCCTCTCTCTCCCCCCTCTCTCTCCCCCCCCTCTCTCTCCCCCCCTCTCTCTCCCTCTCCAATATCCCAGCCTTCCGTATTGTTGAAACAAATATTCTAGGATGTAAGAAAAAGTAGGCGTGTGTGTGTGTTATCTCTGGATGGAAATGAGTAAGAGTCGAGAGACGGTTAGCATTTTCCTACGGTCGAGAAGCGTTGATGATCTATTTTGTTTTATTTTTTGTTCGGTTGGAAAAAATTCCAATTAAATCATGTTTTATGAAAGTGGCACGATATGTTTTCTCTTCGTAACTTCCAGTATATTAAAAAAGCAAAATTAATTCTAAAATTCTCAAATCCTGTCCTTATACTTGAGCAACATTCAGTTGTCTCTTACTAACACACTGGATAATTGCAGTACATTAATATTTACTGGAAAAGAGCGAAACTACCTCTCAGTTTTCGTCTGAACATACTTTTGTGTATAGTACATTCTTAGATTCAACATTCCAAAACTGAAAATTGTCAAATGGTTTGTCTCCTTAAATTAATGTCACTACATCGGACTTACAAGCTGTGACTCCTTATTTCTCTGTGGCGCTAAAGTGAATGTAGTACTAATGTCTCTTAATGTTTCACTAGAGGTGCATTGTGGTGCAAATGCGTCTAATGCCTAGTATTGAATGTTGCATGAACATTTCAGAACTTGGCATTGCCACTACCAAGAAAGCAACTTGTTTCTCAGGTTGCTCATAAATATTTAGCACATTGCGTTTTCAGCCATCCAATGTTGCATAATGTGGATTTTAACGTCAGCGCACAACGTGCTTTGCACAGATTCTTCTAAATGGAAGACGTAAATTAGAGGGTAGAAAATGTTCCTAGTAAATCATAATGCTTAGAAATAACTGAAAGAACATGATATAACGTAAAGAAGAAGAAAAAAAAACTCTTATTTACCAAAGCATTCAATCTGTCTCTCCCTTCCTCTCTCTCTCTCTCTGCAATATCTCAGCCTTCCTTAATGTTGAAACACTGATATACTAGGTAGATGAGGATTTTAATATGCGGTTTCAAAGCTCTCTTCTGATAATTATTCGCTATTCATGCTGTTACTTCATTTCAGGATTATGAAGCAATGTGTTGCAACTCCTTGCGAGCAGTTACCTGGAAGTCTGGTAAACACTGAGATTCACATCAGAAACAGTTTTTAAGTATATCTTATTTGTTAATTTAATTATTACATTGGGAATTATGGTGGCCTATGTTAAATTGCGTAAATATGAATAAATATTGAACAGAATTAAAAAGCTCTGTATTAAATCCATATACTTTCTCGTTAACTAGTAAAGACAAAGTATTGTAACGCTACAGAGAAGAATGGCGATTTTATACAGAAAAACGTACTATGGGTTGCTGATACCGAATACGTGAATGAATCTTGCTTCTATATGTAGTAGATAACTTACTCTTATACATTATGTAGTCAGAATTAATCTCTTTTGGGTCCTTGACGCCGAAAAATTGGTTTACGACAAAACATATGTCCGTCCGTCTGTATTTGAACAAAGTTAGTGGCTAAATCGTTGGCAGGATTTTCACCAAAATTTATATTTCTCATTCAACGAATAATGTCACGGTCCCCGATATTTGGTGGTTCTTTACCTGAACACTCATCGAAATTTGCAATTGTTTTTCAAAAATGGCACGAAAACAAAGGATAACATTTTTTCTCGGATAGAGCAAAATACACTTTTAAAAATGTTGCAGGACTGATTTACGATGAACGTTGTCAAAGGTTTTGAGGGTTGGTAAAACTTAAACGCGTTCAATTAATATTGTAATATTATGTGAGGAAGTACGTGAACTACGCTAAACATACGTGAGAAATGACGTTGTAGCACCACTAGTCTAGAGAAGATAGAAACATGGGATATGTTTCCGAATCCTTGAATCCATACAATTTTTAATAAGAATAGAGCAATGTACTGAACATATTATTTAAGAATTAAATTGAAATTATGTAATTTTTTTAAAACATCTGGGAATTTTCATGAATTTTGATACAGTAAATTTTCATGAATTTCGGCACATCGAAAAAATCAAATACTATTTTCTGAACATGTTCAAGGACGTAAACGTGAGATATGCGAATACTATTTATTGAGGTACTGTTGCGTTTTCTTTTTGTTGTAAAGGTAGTAAATAAAAGAGAAGTACTCCCTTTTATTCTCATTTTTATTTTTCACTTTTTTCATCATCAGTCGTTTGGTATTCGTATTTATTTACTTTATTCCTTTAAGAATTATTTCTCTTCATTAACATTCCTGACTGATTAAGGAGCGTGTGTAGTAAAATGATTATTTACAATTACAGTATCGTTGATGTAATTAACAATTCCATTCTAAAGTCAAAAATACTCTGCCTTTTTAAAATAAATGGCTTATAGGACATTTTGTGAGCGATGCCGCTTATTTTCTGAGCTGTTTGCACATCCTTGTCGTGTTTCCAGCAAGCCTCGCGTACAACGTCGAGTCAAGTTTTTATACAGTTTCTCGACAACATTCAAGCACCTAATAAAAACACGAGATTTATGTATTTGCGTGCAATTTGCGGCGCAGGGCGCGTCCCCTTTGCGTCGTACGCCGAGCGGAAAAGTGCCATAAATGTGCGAACGCACGGCGACAAACCGGCTGCGATTTCTCAAAGGCTGTACTATCGCCTCTGTAGCATCGTTGACAGGTAAGTCTTAGGGTTCGAGTCCTGACATGAGCAAATTTTTGACATTATCCAGCTACCTGAGCCGAATTCAATCAGTCTGGAGGATAATTGGAGCGGGAGGCTGCTCTGACTGGTTGTTTTACGTGGTTTCTCCATTGAGTACCAAACAAATACCGGATAAGTACCCTTACAAACGGGCTACGAATCGCGCGCCATCTTTCCTTTCTTGTCCTTTTCCTCTCCTCTTACACACAGACACACGTATTACTCGTTCACTTTATATTTGCAGACGGCAGAATTAGGAACTAATGTTGTTTTGAAAGTGAAGGCCCGAACACAACCGAGAATACACGAATGGTCGCGACGTCAATCAGCATCTGACCAATCAGCTGTCTCCGAAGGCAGCACAAGCGCTACGGACACAGCTGACGAATTATGCCTTTCTGACAGTGAGCTGCAGTCGCACCCTTAAATGATTAAGGAAATCGACAATAAAATAGATCACACCACACGCTATTCACAACATTCACATACACTATTTTTATTTCTTCTTTGCACTTATCTACTGCTTAATGGTTATGTTCTTACCCCGCCGGGGTTTTGTGTGCTGCTCACCGCCATCTATATCATATTAAACCGTCAGTATCTACTGCAGACGCGCGTTTCTCATTCAGTCGGCGGTGACCTCATGTAAACAGATCGCAGCGCTCCGTCTGCAAATGTAAAGTGAACGAGTAATAAATGCATTACAGTACCCTACGTATCGGGAGGTCAGTCGGAGCTTGGAGATTATCTCGGCTGGGGCGGTGGTCCGCTTGGGACCTAGAGGATAGAAAGCCCCCGCAGCCCGATCTGACTGAATCTAATGTTTTAACGGGGAAGGAAACCCGACCTCTTATGAAATATAATTGACGCTATAATATATGATGAAGTACAGAGGCATGACAATTATTAAAGTCAAAAGAAGATCTATGCAGAATAATTTATTTCGTTCACTTTGGAACCTGAGCGGTGTAGTGTCATATCAGTTCATATTGGCAGGTTTGTATTGTGGGAAGCATCATAAAGCAGCACGATTAAAATTTTGTAGGTAAACAATTTTTACTTCAGTTATAGCAGTGGATTCTTGGCGAAGAATTTGTCTCTATATACTATGGAGAATCATATGATTAAGCCAAGTCCATAAAAAAATCGTGGATGAAATCAATGTGAATACATAGGCTTGACCTGATACCATTCAGGAAAAAACCCTTTAATTAATATGTGGTCAATTATGAAGCAAAAATCGAAGGTAACCAAAATTACAACTAGGAAACAACTAGTTGACTAGTTCAATAAAATACATGATAATATTTCTAGAAAATGTTTATTTCTCATTGTAGGATCGTGAAAACATGTAGAAAAGTTTATACGCAAGCGCACAAAATATTAATTTGCATCAAAAACGCACAAAGAAGGAAATAAAATATGTACTTTTTTACAATATGTATTTTTAAATCTAATCAGGGCTTGATTATAACGGAATGCGATGGAACGGCGTTCTGGTACATCGGGAGCAAAATTTAAAAAAAAAAGAAAAACAGAGGACAAACACTTGGCACCTTTGATTTTTAATTCAAGCAACTTCTGTAACCTCAAAATTCAATAATTTTTAATATAACGGTATCATTTGTGCCAACGTAAGAAAATTATTAGTAAAAACGATAAGGCATGAACTCTAATTTTTATTTTCTAGTTTTACAGGCATATTCAAAGAGGCAGTGCTACAACTGTTGCTAATTGTTATTAAGCATGATTTATAATTATTAAATTATATATATATATATATATATATACACAAACTATTTCTATTAAATTAATGATTAATTTGGGGCGTGTTCCGAGACCCACCATTTTCTAAATCAAATGCCGACTCTAATAATTTGCTCTCCTATAGCGGTCGCCTCGAGAAGCAAAGGCTGTCACAGGGCACTAAGGAGGTAGCAAAGAGACTCACATGGGGTAGGAGGCGCCCGCGGTGGGGCAGAAGAGCTGGTGGAAGCGCTTGATGCAGGGCACGCCGCGGATGATCTCCCCGCGGATCTCCAGCCCCAGCGCCACCGACAGCGCCGTCCACAGGATCTGCAACACACAACACCCGTCAGCGGCACTCCCCCAACGCTTTTGGCCGCACACCCTCATTCCACCTCCACCTTCGTGATTTACGGCGGCGATGGGGTAACGGTTAGTGTATTGGGCTGTTATACCCAAGTGCGCGGGTTCCAACCTGATCGAAGCCGTGGATTTTTAAGGGCGAAAAAATCCTTCGTACGGAGGAGAAGTAAAGCCGGCCGTCCCATGTTAGTAGATTGACTGCATGTAAAATATCCTCAAGCCTAAATGACGCCTCTGAGCAAAATTCAAAAAAAATCGCCTGTTTCGTCGCCCAAGAAATACCTTCTTTCTCCGCTAGTTGGTGAAAGGCATGGCGAAATTTGCGTGGTCCGACGGAAGAGCAGGCCTCATGGTCTGAGTCTCGCCACGTAAAATAAGGCAATTCAATTCAATTCAAAAAATTCCGACAAACTAATAAAGTGTTCTGGTGTTCTGTTTATGATCAAATTGCAAAGAAACTGAATAAAGAAAAAAATCACGGTGTAGATGAGATAAAACATTTTTTGTATTCCAGCATTATAAACGACCTTTTCTGTTGCAAGAAATCGTTCATAATCAGGCGTTTTATGGCACAAATCTTGACGGATTAGATTTTACGGCTCGAATGATTGCGTCATCACACATTCAGCCAATCGCAGCGAGAGAATTAGGGGGAGGTAGAGGTAAAGAGAACAGCCGACCACAGTTTTCTCGCACGGATGTCAAGTACCCGAGACATCACAGGAACTTTCCTCGCAAATTTAAGTTTCATTCTCTTATAAATTTATAATGCTGTCATACAAAAAAACAGCGTATGCAACTCGTTTATAATGTTGCTTTATTGCATTCGTACAAATTTGAAAACTCTCTCCTAACGTCGCTCGTTTTCAAAACATGTACTCATGCAATAAAGCTTAACATTACAAACTAATTGCATGAACTACTATTATATTTTTAATTAATTTGCTTTAATTTATTTGTATTCAATGTCGACCATCTCTTGAAATCGTAAATATATATTTTGAATAATTTAACAAATAATAATTTAATACATAGTCAGAGGTTAGTGGAGTCAAAATGTTTCGCTGTAGGATACTTCCAATATTTTATTGAAACTGCCGATCTCTAAGAAAATTCAAGACAACCCCACTGCGTTGATATTGACGTTGATGAGGGGAAGCTACACCATTGCTTCGTCTATGCTTATACATTAAGTATAAACTAATGTCAGATAGCAGCAAAGGCTGTTCAACTATTGGACGGCGTATTAAAAATACTAATAAAACAATTGTTCCGATTGCGCTACAATCATATTTGGTCCTTGGATATTCGGCAACTCGCAGTACTACTGAAGCCTTTTTACGTCATGCAGGATAACAGATTTAATAAAACATCACGCAGCTTTGTAGGTACTATGATATCTCTCACATTTATTTCATTACCGCAATTGTATGTGTAGGTTATTCAAGCGTGAGTCGCTTCGTAGGGGAATTGAACCCCACTTGGTTTACACACATTTTTTCTTATTACAGTGCAACCCAAAAGCCCATTGCTTTATACATATTTTTGGGTCTTTGACCCTCGATGAGATATTTAATCATCACCTTGTCATATTTTTATTGTCATGTATTGCAGATAATTCACCAAGTCCAGGTAAAATTCCCAGTCGAAATGACTAATGCTTTGAATAATTCCTTAATAAAGTTCTAAGTAAAGAGAATTATCTAATATAATGACATTTCATTTGTTTGTCTATCAGGCACACCAATGAATTGGCTGTAAAGGCAGAGGCAGATTCAAACAGTGAATTAGTATCAAGTAAATCAGGTATCTGAAAACTAAGGGTCTTGAACTAGATTTTACCTTTTGTTTCGATACGAAATTTGAATGTAGATCTAAAACATCAAATGAATTTGGAATTAATACATTATTTAACATTTAAGTACACATGTTAACACATATTTTATTTCCAAATTCTCAAGAGTTGTTGTGAGAGATGTGTAAACTATTACGTTGATGCAGAAAATTCAAAATAATTTGCAATGTTCACTTCACAAAAGGTGGAACTCATTGCTCGAGAAAATCACGACTTTACTTTTAAAAGAGTTTGTCGTCTAACCAAGCGTTCAAATCTCTACTTTCTTGTCCTACCGACACGTGGTCTTTTAGCTTAGTATTATCTCTTACATATCGTTTATACCTTAAAATGTCAATAGCAGTGCGTCAAGTGACAGGGTACAAATATTTACTAATTGTAAGAACAGGCAGAGACTCGCTTCCATTCTGATCGAATTAACCAGTTCAATGGTGTTTACTAATTATTTTGCATTTCAGACGTCAAAAGAAGAAATTCAAGAACTTCGTTTAGATTTTTGACGTTTTTGTTAATTAAATAGAATGTATTATTTATTATTCTTTTACTTTAAAATTTTACTAAGTATTTAAAGAGAGAAAAATACTCAAATTAATGAAGGTAATTGCACTATTATAAGATGGCTTAGGTTTATCATTGATAGTTTGGATTATAATTTTTACACAATTTTGAGCTCTTATCCTCAAAAATTGACTGTACATATCTGTACGCAAAAGTTTAGCATTTCTGTGTACAAAATTAATATTACAGTGTTATATATTCATCATTAATTTATTTAAATTTCGGGATTCTAGCACACAAACACGCATTGCCTCAACATGAGAGAAAGTTGACAATGAAAGTTTGTTTCATGTTAACGAAGTATAATTTCTGAGCTTATTAGTTGGAAAAGATAAATAACCTGTCTTTACATAATTCACAGCAGATCATGGTCAGGTTCAGGGCCAGGTACGACGAGTGTGGCAATACGGTCACTCCAATAATTTTTACTTTTCAAAAACATACTTTTACACGTAATCATTGACACTCCAGTTTAGAAATAGTCCTATTGTTTGCAAGTGGTTCCGATTGATTGATTCGTCCGCGTGCTTCCGGGAGCGTCGACGGATACGGTCATTAATCCCGTAAGTTGTGCATATTTTATCGCTTGATGTGGCTGTGATCTTCCTCTCGATGGCGAGATCCGGCGCAGGCCTCCACGTCGGCTTGAGGATTGAGGTTGGCTTTTTGTTTCAACCATTACCTCCCACCACCAAAGCACCGCCCCAGCTGGGACACGTTCTAAGCTCCCGACGTGGGTTGTAATGCAGTGCATACGAGTGTAAGTGTATGAGGGTTGAAGATAGTACTAAGAAGAGGAAGGAACGGTCGCGCACGGTCCTGGTCTATTTGTTAGGTACTGCTCCGGCATTCTCCTGGTGTTTATCGGAGAAACCACGTGGTGATTCTGGGGTTGTGGTGCAGTGCAGGGGCGCGCTGGCGCGATTATCCCCAGCGTGTCATGGCGTTGACAGACACGCGTCATCGCTTCCGGGGCGGTTGAACGACGTGACTGCGGCGGCGGCGGGCGCAGCGAACGAGCGGGTCCCGTTAGCACCAAGTGGGTCGCATGCAAGAATAGCTGCCGCCGCGCCGCCAGCCGCCCACGCCACAGAGGGGGAAAGTGCTCGTGCCCGCGCGCATGCGCACTCCCCCTCTCCGCCATCCACCCCCGACCCCTCCCGCCGCCCCCCCACCTACCCCCCGCGCGGGAGCCAAGGCCGTGGCGCGAGCAACGCGCTGCGATTCACGGAAATCAGCGCAGCGCTGGCGGCGGCGGCGGCGACGGAGGTGTCGATGCTGCGCTGACGGCGAGGCGGCGGCGATAGTGACGCCGCGCCGCTTGCGGCAGCGGTGGCGGTGGTGGCGGTGGCGGCGGTGATGGCGGTGGTGGCGGCGGTGATGGTGGCGGCGGTGGCGGCGGTGGCGGTGGCGGTGGCGGCGGTGACGGTGGCGGCGGTGGCGGCGGCGGTGGCGGTGGCGGTGGCGGTGGCGGCGGCGGTGGCGGCGGCGGTGGCGGCGGCGGTGGCGGCGGCGGCAGTGGCGGCGGCGGTGGTGGCGGCGGCGGCGGCGGCGGCAGTGGCAGCGGCGGCGGTGGCGGCGGCGGCGGCGCCGGCGGCGGCGATGCGCCCTGTGCCAGGCACTGTGCCATGCACCTCTGCAATGCTACGCGTCTACCAACAGTCGCGTTGCGCAACTTCTTCCGTCGCCTTATTTCTCTTCGTCGATCTTCTTCGTCGAAAAAGCATTTCACCATAGAGGAAAGAATATGCTATACTATAAATCTTACCTCGATTTCACATTAAAGCAGCTTCCTTGTCTTATCGATTGTTTTTCCTCAGCCATAACTCGTGCGTTAATTAATGTATAATAAAGAGAAATCTAAGTTGGACCCGCCTGAAGTTACCAGGAAACGTATCCGACTTACGGAGGTGTACGAAGAAGAAGACTGTCCATTAAATGAATTATCATCACGTTCGTAGGAAAGCGCACTTTAAATTTTCGTAATTATTTTGTTCAACGAATTTTCTTTGATTAAATTTAATTATTATAATGCATTTGGTACTCAATAACAAGGTCACAACTTAGTATTCTTTATAGAATCGGGTGGTGACAATTATATATTAAATTTCCCCATTTTTGGATAAAAATACAATACATAAAGAATCGTACGAGCGATTTGAGAAGTGATAACAGGAAATCAATATGAAATTCTTCTGGATAACAGTGTGTTCATAGACGTTTTTGTGTTTAAATTGAAAATAAGTCAATTATTTTTGGCGAAGCAATTTTTCAATCCGGTTTATTCAAAAGTTTAATTTTTCTGACGTTATTTCATGCACCACTGCATGTTAAAATATATTTGCATAGACATGTCACTGTTCGGGAAATACGTTGCATTTTTTAAACAAAACCCATGTACTAATTTGCGACTTGACAGCTCCACTATCGACAAGTATTTGTCACTATAAAAATATCCGTTAGGAGACACGACACCGCCTTGGTTCTATGCAAAATTCGAACGTACCCGTTGTGTTGCAGCTGTTCAAGGCACTGCTTCACGGAACACCTCGGTTACGACAAACATTTCTGATAGTCAACTCTCACCTTGAACACGCCATAAACTCCTTGGCGATTTTCACATCTTGGAACGATAGAATGCGCTTCTAAGAGGTCACTGGAAGAGCAGTCATGACGCTGCACATTGTAATGAACATTGCCAGCTAGCTGGGTTCTGTGCGCAGATCATATGAGGCATTTTATTGGATGGATTGTTTTATTTTTTATGGTAAACAGCGTTGGCATCTATGAGGATCGTTGTTTCCAATTTTACAAAACTTCGTAGAACTGCATTTGAAAATTATGATTGATCATAATGTAGTGTGGATCATAATGTCATGGAAGCATGAAGTATATAGGACGATATAATCTGATCATGTATTTTTACACGAAAGTCTCAAAATCGGTCGAGAAAGAGGGTTACTTGGTAGAAAAGCTTTTAACGAAAACATATTATTGGGTTATAACATATCTTTGCAACTATATTGCCCATAACTAATTATTTTAGTGTTGTTTCGTAGACAAATAAGCGATTAACAAGTTGATTACTTATTTGTGGATTTACGTGGCCCGTTTATTAGGGTACTGCACGTGCATCGCCTGGTATTGATCGGAACACTGCCAATCAGAGCAGCTGGCCGCCAGAATTCTCCTTCGGACAGTGGCTGAACTCTGCGTAGCCACCTACCTAGTGTCGAAAATCCTGTAATTGTCGAGGCTCTAACCCTAGAGCCTGGCAGACAGAGGTACTGAAGTCACATCACCTGGTGCTCAGAGCTACTTCAGCTAGTACACGTTTAGGGATACTGTACTCGGTAGTGGTTACAAACGTCCCTAGACTGTCATCGTATTACTTTACTCGAAAGCAAGGAAAGTTGCTACCCTACTATTTAATTCCCAGTCCTACCACTTCAAGTCACTAATATGGAACGACCACTACTAAATGATTGCAATGTACGACCCTCACTAGTTGTAAGAGTGCCTTGAAATGCTCGTAATGCGTGGAAAATTCGAAGTTGCTGTAAAATGCATTTATTTACATCATTTATACCGTAATGCCCAAACACTCTCTGCAGCATTCATGCACTCTAGTTGTACTACTGTAGCTCTATGCATGATACAGCCTAGTAGACTGTAATATTTCAAAGAACGCTTTGCGAAAAAACAAATATGTTTAGACTCTCTTCATTCACTGCATGGTTTGCACTATAATTGAGAATATTTGGCATCATCAATTTATACTTTTTTCAATGTTTCCTGCCATAATCAAATAAATGAAGATTTAGAATTATTACTTAATAAATGAATATAGACATTCAAGTCTCTTGTCACATGAGATTTCATTTCATTTAGTTGAGATCTTGTTAAAGATCAGTCATGAGTTTCACCCATTTCAGATAAAAGTTGTCGGCAGAACAAAGATAGTGTAAAAGCGCAAAATGTATTGCTCTCACCAAAATAGAAAATCAATAGATATTTTGCTTTCGTGAAGACCAACAGCTATTCTTATTATAAAGAGTTTTAAATTCAAGAAAATATTTAGAAAGTTGCTAATATGTGTACAAAAATGCGAAATGTGATTTAAATGATTGTTTCTGAAAACAATTTTCTGTTAAACTGATAATTATTTCACTTTTTAGAAATGTCATTTTAATTAATACAAATTATGCTCTTATCTTTTCGCATTTACATTTATGATACTGCATAATAACCAACAGAAAATGCAGAGTACATCTCTTTCTCAAGAATGAACTCGTAATGCAATATTCATCTCTTTCGCAAGAAAGTACTCGTAATTCTCAAATAAACTCACTTGGGTGACGTCACTTATTTAACTCGTTAAGTATTTGTTAAGTGTTTATTGTATGATTTAAAGTTCCTTACCTGGAGTTCCGTTGAATTATTTATTTCAGTGTTCTGATTAATTGAGATGAGAATCGTGATGAAAAATTTAATAATTTGAAGTCCCTTAACACGTACAATTAGGCAAAAACTATTTCATTTGCAACGTACTATTAAAAATTATTGTTACTTACGCAGATTCTGTATTCTAAAACAATGTTAAGACCATTCTGTATTCTAAAACAATGTGAAGGCCTTCTACTGGTGGCAGTGTCGCGCTTCGTGGCTCCGTAGCATGCCACGAACTACTCTGCGCCACTAGCGTCGGGAAAGGAAACTATTAGTAACCCTGCCGTTTTACAATAAGGATGGCGTTGTCTCTGGTGGCGGGGTGACAAACTGCGTGAAGGGGCGATTTCGTCGTGGCACTCGTGCCACGGCCTCCTGCTTGTGGTATCGACCTTGACAACACTGGCTAAGACGAACGATTCACCAACGTAGTGGAAATCCGTCGCAAGAGACGTAAAACCCAAGGAGGCACTAACGGTGTGCAAAGTAAACGCTTCGCGTTTTTCGATGCCTTGATCTTTCATTATAATACTGGCTGGTGGGTGCTGAAGGTTAAAGGAAGCCTTTCATTGGCCGTGTCGCCGCCGTGTCATCCACTGTTCCGCCTCGCTGCATTTTCCTCCCGTTCCGCCCTCCGCCTCGGTGTCGACAACCGATTCATGACACATCAACCGAAAGTGTGCGCCGCGTTACAATGGCACGAGAAGCAAGTTTTTGTCAGCCATTCATTTTGGAAACACAGGATTTAAGAGTTGAACTGACTTAATTGTCGTATAAATGTCATGCCGGGGTTGCTCATGACTAGGAGAGCCAATAGCAATGAGACAATGACAATAAAAGTCTTAAAGGAAAGGAAGAAAAAAAATCTTAAAAATAATCTTTGATTTTTCAGTATCAAAATGTTAAGAAAAGTAAGAGTTTCAGATATGCATTAATGACTTATATTCGCAGAAAAAATATGTAAAAATATGTGAAGAATTTATAGTCAACTTTTGTAAAAGAGCGTAAAGAGGGATGAGGAAAATGTATAAGTTTTGAAGGTTAAATAATTTTACTAAGAATAATTCCGTATTAAGGACACGACAGACGGATGTGTCAAAATTACTTCTAATGAATTACCAACCTTGAAAGCATGTATTTTTGTCATTTTTTTTAAATCGATGTTTTGCATGATTACAGATATTTTACATATGTTTGTAGGCGATATCCTTTATTAATATTCCAGTACGTGAGCCCGAGTCAATTACGAAGAAGTCATGTAACTACTCTGGCAAAATTTGAAAGGATTCGTCTTCTTTTCCTCTTTCGAGCTTTTTTGTCAGACGAAAACAGTCATTTGTTCTCTTCCTTCAACGAGGTATATCGCGAACTATGCACTAGCCTTAAAGAGAAATACGGGCTCTTCGGATCTGGGATCAACAGACAATACATACAGAAGACAACTGACAAATAATTCATAGCCTGTGTCTAACAGGAATCCCACTACTGATCCGATCCAAGTGTACTTGTCACGGTGTGCGCCCAAACCACCTCCTTCATCCACATCGGGCAAAAACTATTTTTTTAAATAATCGTATTAAAATGAGGGCGTATTTTGAGCGTGAAGTGTACCTTTTTGATATATCTGAAAATTGTGACGTCACCATGGGAAAAATCTCTTTTGACGACGTCACGTCAAAGTGCAAAAAAGACTTCTTCGTACGAAGAAGACGATTTAATCTGGTACCGGTAAATAAAGAGCAAAGATGAAAGAAATAATCATTCTGAATATAATCATTACATGATAATCGAGAAAAAATATTTGTATTTTGTGAGCGAAACAATTGTCTCTTGTACAATATCTATTGTTCTTCTGCCTAAACCTATCGATTACGGCAAAACCCCTCAATCTCGATTGCGCGAAAAACAATCATTTCACGCACATAAAAACATCTACGACTCTACACTACATCTATACTACATCTCGTAGTATTTAATTTTAACATGACATAAAACGTTTGTGTTTTAAAACAACATAAAACGTTAGTATTTAATTTTAACAAGACATAAATACAGAAGAACACCTAGTATTTAATTTTCGCCTTTGAAGGCCCGCGGGCGCAGCGCGGCGTGACGTGACGTGGTGCTTTGTCGTTCGGCGGGTGCAACGCATCGCCTGCTTCCTTCTATGTAGATCCGGCCCCGCCTCCGACCTTCCTCGCCGGGCCGCCGCCGCCGCCGCCCCAGGTGCATCGTTCTGCCGCCGCCGCCGGCGACGTCGTGTCCTCGGCGATCGGTGCCGCAACGAATGAGGAAGCAGCAAAAAGCGTCCGCGACGGATCGGTAGAGTAAGTAAGTAACGGCGCGAAGAAAAGGGGCTTCTGGATGATACCGAAGCGCGGGGAACCAACCCCATTCCCATTCATGTCTCACGTCCTGTTTCTTTCCTTCTTCTTCCTTTTTTCTTTTTTGTCGCGCGTCCAGCCGACGAGTGGTTGCAGCAGGGCGAACATGCAGCTGCACCTCGCCCGACGACTTTCACTGTTTTAGAGAGGAATCCGTTTGGACGCGCGCCCGATCAAACTCTCGTTTCCTGGGTCAACACCATACGAGGCGCTTCGTTCCAGTTCCATCTTGTCAGGGCAGGGGTTGGATACGTGGATTGAACATGACAGATTGCTGTTGCTGTAATAGAAAGTGTTATTGGCTAGGTACTATTAACACTCTTCTCTTGAGTTAGTTTCTCAAATTGACGGAATTATTTTTACTTTCAGTCATGGAACTCGCTATATAAACATATTATTTATTTATCATGCTTAGGGATGCCATTTAAATTGATAATGTTAATTAAGTTAATACGAAAATCGAAGGGATTTTGGAATTGCAAAGAAATTAATGTTTAACTTTAATATAAAAAGAAGACTATAACATAATTATGTCTGATCGCTAGATCCGGAATCGTTACCGGAGACTTGATTTATCGGTTCAGGAAATCTCATGAAATGACGAAACCAACATTTACATTGCCGGACGTTTTCGAGGATTTTGACGATCGGATCGGTGATTATCCTTCTTACCCATTACTTCTACTTTTACTGGCGAGTTCAGGTTTATGATTCATTTTCATTGTAAATAATGTGTTTTCACCAAATATTTTGCCGAAGAAAAGAGGTTTTTGACTTGGTAGTTTAAGCCCTTTCGGGACGTATACTGAAACAAGGAACACAGAACGAGCTGCAATAGATCCCATAGTGTGCTCGATGCGTCGTCTACATTTCTTGAATTTGTTTTGTAGTTTAATATCCTTTTTTCATAACAAGCGAAATTTTGATTATATTCGTTTGAAATTTCATTGGTCGAAGAATTCTTTACCCTGAAAAAAACTAAATATAAAAAATGCACTGTAATATAAAAAATGCAGTAACTGATGTGAAGACGTATAAATAGGAAATAGTGATACAATAAAGAGAATTATGCATATTTGTAAATCAATATGTTGCTCGTTTGATTAGTGAATTTTGACGTTAAGTTGATGCAGTTGGAAGACCAGAATTGAAAGAATAATAGCAGAAAGCATTATATGCAGAAAAGGATTGACTAAAATTATCGTAGTCATTTTTCAAAATTTGAAACATTTGAATTCAATAGTAGGTACATTCAACTAACTGTAATATGCCGTTGAATTAATTATTTCGTGTATCCGGGGCGCGCCAACAGGTGTGCTCACTAGTCCCGCAAGTGTAGTGCATGTTTTTATCAAGTGAGGTAGCGGCATACTTCCCTCATTGGATGAGGGATTTTGCCCATCCAAGTAAAGACGTGACATTTGACATTGATAATGCTCTTCTCATCAGTCTGTTTTGAGGGTAATGAAGGACGTGCAAAGAACAGAGAGAGAGAGAGATAAAAAGAAGGAAAGGAAGGAGAGTCCTGTGGCCGCGGCGACCCCTCTGCCCTCTGCCCCTTGCACTCCCGTCTCCGCGGCAGCCACTTTCCCTGGCATTTGGCCGCCGCGCTAACAAGATCTCTCTCCATCGCTCGTTGGCGGAGGGCTGCGATCACTTGCAGAAATAGTGGAGATGCGACCACGTTCTGCTTCCCTCATTGTGGGTAATAAAGACTAAATGATACATTCCGGAAATGTTTTTGTATATACGGAAGTAAAGCAAACCAAAGAAGTATTAACCTTAATAAAATTAATAATAATAATAATAGTAAAATAAAAATAATAGTATAATAATTAAAATAAGAAGAAGAAAATGATAAGAATAAATAAAACGTTCTGACTTGATAAAATAACAAATCACGACAATGTCTTTAAAACGCAAAATCTGTGTATTGTAGTGTATCATGTAGGAAAGTCGTATGATCACGTAAAAGAATAAGCAGTCAATACTACTATAATACTGACTGCTTAATATTTGATATGGTTTCAGTGCTTGATCGTATTATTTGATGATCTTCGAAAGAATGAATGGATCAACAGAACAAGAAGTGGTCACTTTTGTATGAAAAGCCAATCAGAAATTTATCGTCAGTCCCAAAGTTTCTTCAAAAGTTTTGGTCTGATTTTGATCGGTTAATCGGATTGTATTGAGTACGACTATTGCACACTATGAGCGTCAAGTTTCTCTTCGCAGGTTACAAATTTAGGGAATAGCTCTGCGATTGATGCGGGCGATCTTCCATTTATCCATTAACACGGAATTACGTAGTGAATCTTGATTTTTTAGAATAAAAACGTGTCATATTGAAAATTAATTAATTTAAAAAAATCAATTAGGAAGGAATTCATAATCGAATTATTATAAGCACACGAAGCAATAAATGAATCCATCTGTTTTTTCATCTTTAATATTAACTTAACGTTTGTAAAATATACTTTCCAAAATGACAAGAATTAATTAAAATTTCAATCTTACATTCGGAAACACTTTCAAAACTTGTAGTTAGTGATAGCATACTCTTTGCATTTGCCTCAATTAAAATGAACCATACACATAGTGTCAAAAAGCGTTCTGCTACCTATTTATCGACGTTTTTTTCGAAGCAAATAGTCTGCTATACTAATGTAAAACCTCTGAACATTTTATAATATAAAGCAATACTTTCATCATAGTACCATTTGCAAGGCTTGGTAAAAGAAATTCTTACAAAGCTGTATCACAAGTCAGTCACGTGGTGGTTCGTGCGTCTCTTCGCTGCATGTTGCATCATCAGTTACAGGCCCCACATAAATTTATCGTCAAGCAAAAGTAAATATTTTTGGGTGATAATAATAAAAAAAATAATAATTTACTTTTGAAATTATTATCTTGTAATATTTAAAAATGAGCTTACAATTTACTAATAAATGGAACAGAGGTGTTACTTGTATAGTAGTGAAAATAGTTGTAAAATTTTGACAATAAAACGGCCATTGGTTGAGCAGAAGTGACAATAGAATACATGTGGTATGACAGAGACGATCTTGCACGTAGTAAAACAAGTGTTCACTAACAATTTGCCAGAACGTGTGCAGCAGCGATTCATCGAGATAGCTGGCATCTCTCTTCTCGACGTTTAATTATTTCGCGGAGGAGATTGAACAAGGCCGGGGAACACCAGTGCTCCCTGTACTCCGGTGAAGAACCACTTGGGTAATCTATTAAGCGCTGTGCCGCGCGTTGGGCGGGCCCGTGGGCGGCCTCCGCGCCCCTTCCCACGCCCCGGCGGCGGCCACGCACAGTGGGCGACAGGCCGTCCGCCACCACGCCACAAAGAAGAACACTTCTTCGCATAAAGAAAGGTTCCAGTAATTATAGAGTCATTTCTGAAACTCTTCATATTAAATTAAATGACTCTATGAATTCGATGGTTGAATGTAACAACTTCACCAACGCGTATGATAACATATTACGCAAAATTAAATAATATTTATTATTTTCTTCCATTATTGACCCCTACCTATGGTTACCTGACCCCCTGCCTCTTTATTCTATTCGTTTGTTTTACTTACGATTCACAAACGTAAAACTTATATTTAATATCAGATCACGTGATAATAAAATATATTTCATACAAGGTTGAAGAAAAACAATGTTGGAGTTTTACAGGTTGGAGTTTTACAACGTTTCAGAGATTATTTGTCTCCATCATCAGGTACATTTTGGCTAAAATCAAATTTATTACATAAATATGATTAGACAAAATTAATCTTTTTAAATATCATGTAAGCAGAAAACATTAAATAATGGAAGCTTACCTTATATTAAATATAAGTTTTACGTTTGTGATCGTAAGTAAAGCAGACGAATAGAATAAAGAGGCAGGGGGTCAGGTAACCATAGGTAGGGGTCAATAATGGAAGAAAATAATAAATATTATTTAATTTTGCGTAATATGTTATCATACGCATTGGTGAAGTTGTTACATTCAACCATCGAATTATAGAGTCATTTAATTTAATATGAAGAGTTTCAGAAATGATTCTTGGGAATCTCCTGGTTTCCTTATGAAGAATTTTAACGTTTTCAAAATCTAACATATGACCAGTTTCTATTCTGTGAGTCGTTACCGAGTTCTGTCTGCTAAATGGCTCCCTAATATTCCTCTCATGTGCTTTAATTCTCATTTGTAATTTTCTTTTCGTCTGACCAATGTAACCAAAGAAAACTTCTTGTATTACGACTCTCTTATTATGAAATACAATAATGTAAATATGGTTCTGTATACATTTGTAGGCAGTCAAATGATTGTTGGAAAGAAATTGGGAAAATCAGTTAAATTATTTTCTTTATTATGTACGTATGGACTTGGCGCAACATCCCGTGAACGGGCTCAGGCCTACCGCCGACGTCCCTGCCTCGCGGCGATGGGTTAAGAGGGTACGTGTGGTTAGCACGTAGACACCCCACGCCGTATTCCGGTCTTCTCAACATAAGAAGTGAATTTTATAATCGTCACACAGCAACATGTACTGGGACATTGCAAGGAAAACGCACACTATGGCCTTGCCTCGACAGGGAATCGAACCCGGGACTGGAAAGCGAGCACGTTGATCAAGAGCTTTCACGAGGCATTTCGATCAGAGCTGTCAGAGGCACGAGGCATAGACAATTACATTTGCATAATTGCAAAGAAGAAAAGTTTGCTCACACTCTGATCTGCCTGGGGCTCCTACGGTGTTGCATGCCTTCCGCCTATGTGAACGGGTTAGAATCTTGGTGGATCCATGGGGAATATGCTGATCGCCACAGCTTTTCTCGGTGTTCCCGTGTATCTCATTTCCCCCTGTTTCCCCCATCATCTAATTTCATCATTGGATGACATCATTCTCATAATCGAACGCATTGAAATCGCGGTGGATTCATTGCGAATGTGTGGCTCGCTGCAGCTTTACCCAGGGTGATGTTTCTCCTGCGTCTCTTTCCATCATAGGTCCAACAGCATTCAAATCATATATCATAATCCATCAAATCATTCATTCACACATACCAGGTTTGTCCATGACGCGTAGGCACTGGCATCATAATAAAGAAGTACATACACTATTGGTATAGTATGTTAGAATACGTACCAAGAGTATGTTTGAGGCATTCTTGTGAAAGTAATTGTTCGTCACTCGAGAGGAATGAGGAAAAGGACATGAACTTGTATTTGTCGTACAAGAAAATTTGTTCAAACTTAAATCATTCACTGTTAGAAATATATTTAATATTTTAAATGGTATATCTTTGAAATAAATGTAGTTTTATAAAACTGAACGAGGCCGTCAATGAAGTTTTACTATAGTAATAATAATAATAATAATAATAATAATAATAATAGTCAATGATAATTATCATTGACTTTCTATGTGACAAAAGATATATTTTTTTATCGAATATTTGTTAACAAAATCCATATATGACACACAAAGTCAAGTTCGCACAAGACAAATTAGGTAAATTATATATAAACTGTATTAATACACCTGTATCAGTGGAGTTTCGAAGAAATGTGTCAGAAAGAGGAAACCATTCTATTACCAGGACAGAATATTGATGAAACTTGAAATTGTATGAAGAGCAAAGTGAAGGGAAATAGAAAAAGAAATGATCTTATATGTAGGCATGATCGTGTTCGTATTCATTAAATTGTACAATGTATACACAGCATTATGCAAATTTTATTTACGGTACCTGGGTTGTGACGGAATATATCGGCTTGATATTTACTTAGGCATTTCTGAAATCAGTGTATCACCACAGACAATGGCATCCTACAAGCGGAGTTGCTCAAAAAAGATAGACAAATATGTACTGTCCGATGAAATAAAGCAATAGAATAAATACAGAACTGAATATTCTTGTTAATTTATACTTTTATTTGCAAAAAGTTCACTAAAATAAAAACTAAGTAAATTTGCTGGCGAATATTTCAAACTTGTGAGAAGAGGTCACTCACTGGAGGTCTTTCTTTAGCACTTACCCTCAAGATTAAATTACTATCACACTTCGCATTGTAATGCGGACAAACAAACAAAAAAATATTTGATTCTGTTATTTTCAGTATCTTATGTTTCAAGACAATCTGTGGAATTAATTAATGCGCAACGAATCAATTGTATTTCGTGTAATTTTAATTATTGGTATAACGTGTTTCATACTGAAATAATTAAATTATGAATGAAAAAAATGAAATACAATTAATGGTTACGTATTAATTAACTCCACTGATAGTTTAATAACATAATGTACTGAAAATAACAGAATGTATTAACAGGCAATCAACATAACTAGTATATAATATAAAAAATATATAAGTTAACAGTAACAGCTTATCCAACGATTCCGAATGGCGACTGTGTATAGCTGTGACTAACGACGAGGTTAGGAGCCCTGTGGTCACGGGGCAAAAGTTCTTAAGTTTTTGGCGAAATTGGGTTAAGTACTGAAACTGCAAGTTAAGAATATATATTTTATTTTAGTAAAACGACGGAATTCAAATGTTGTCCCCTAAACGAGAAAAAAAAAGCGTTGGGAAATAGCGTTGGGCGTTTGAGAAAACGTTGGCTCAATAATCTAATCCTCGTTTTCTCCAAACTAAGATTTTTGACTTAGTTTTAAAACTTTTAATTTTAGAACTTAGAACTTTTAGAACTTAGAACATTTAGAAATTAGAACTTTTAGAAATTAAACATTTTAGAACTTAGAACTTTTAGAACTTAGAACTTTTACCCCGTGACCACAGAGTTGTCTGGCCCACTGTGCGGCGGGCGGCCGACTCGCTTTCTCGCCCCAGGGCGCCTGCCCGACTTGGGGAAAACATGCGTGTTTGCGTCAGGATGCGTTGCGCGCGCACAACCGGAAGCGGCGCCTGTTTACTGGCGACGACTCGTCAGCCGCCCGCGTCGGCGTTTTGCCCAGATCCTCCTGGCGTGCGCCGGCGCACCCCGTTTTTTAACCACCAACTCCCCAGAAACGTTTGGGACACGCCGTTCCATTGGGAGAGGACAGAGGGCAAATCAAACAATCTTGGAAATGTGAATGCAAGGAAGAGTCAAAATCTTATGTAATAGTCTTTTTATTTCTTCAAAGTGCTAAGCTCAGTTGTTTTATCAAAATTTTATATATATATATATATATATATATATATATATATATATATACATATATATATATCGACGAGAAAATTTGAAAAAGTGAAATATTGAGGACACATCAATTTAAGTGTCATGGCATGCTTAATACAAAAAACAACCAGAAAACAAAAGAACACAGAACAATAAAAAGTAGGCAAATATTGGGCTTCTATTTTATTTTTACATCTTAATATCCATGTACACATCCAATACCTAATTACATGTTTCATTAATGTGATAAACAGTTATCAATAATATAAACCGACCTATTTGGTATGTTGAACATTAAGTCACAAAAATTGACCGCAGGATTAAATTGTGTAACCGCACTTAAAACGGTTAAAATACACTGACGCAAAACACTGACCGACATTTGACGCTCTGCGAGTGAACGCAAGTGTTTATTCCTGCGAGGTTTCCTGTTTGCCGCCGCGCTGTTCGCCCCGTCAACCCCCTGCAACCCTCCGCAACTCGCCCTCGCGGGGGCCGAGCAGACCTTGCCTCACGGCGACGGCGGCTCGCGGTGTTCGGAGGGAGAGCATTAGTCGATGACATACACACACACAACGGTCTTCCGCGTGACACGTACCAACAGATTGACCCGAAGCCATCGCTTGTGACATTTGGTGGACAAATAGCCGATTGTCTTTCACTTCATTCTCGTGTACTCGTCCACGAACTAGTTACAAACGCTACCTTCTGGAGGGTGGGATATTTCATTTCGTATTTCTCAGCGCGAGGTTTCCTGTTTGTCTCCGTTCGTGTGGATCCTTTGCAACCCTTCTCAACTCGTTAGGGGCGAACAGAAACAGTAATTTTTTTTAAAAAAATAGCGACAAAATATGTGTTGTGGCAAAGAGGAGCGCGGGCATGTATTCGTGGAACGTGATAGCAGCTGACCGCGAAGAGCAGCGGCCCTCTGGGCGAGCCGCGAGCGGGGCTGCCCGCCTACTCACCGCGAGGGTGGCGCGCGCAGGTCTCATGGCGGCGGCGCGGCGCGGCAGCGGCGAAGGTAGCGGCGGAGCGCCAGGCCGGCGGAAGAGCGGAGCGGGGACTGGCCGAGGAGGCCGGAACATCGCCGGCGCATCCTCAGCGGCCGCCCCCGTCGCCGCCGCCGCCGCCGCCGCCGCCGCTGCTGCGCCCGGTGGCCGCGGAGGGAAGCTCTGGCGCCGGCGGCCTCTGAGTGACGGACGGGAGAAGCGGGGACGCCCCAGGGCACGTGCGGATTAAGGCTGCTGCAGCCGACAAGGGCTCCTCTCCGACCTTCAGAGCTTCCTACACGAGATTTCGATATTTTGATCTTTTACAGTAATCCCTCGACAAACCGCGAATTCGCTATTCGCGAGTTTCGAACATTCGCCATTAGAGAAATGCTACCGGTTTTGAACATTCGCGCCTTGAACATTCGCGAGTTCGTTATTTTTTGATGTACTTTGGCACTTTTGAATGTAAAATGTACTTTGGTCACACATTACATTTCCTTTATCGGCGTTATCTGGGAAATGAACTCGGCAGACACCGGAGCTCAAAGTATCACGTTCTGCAAAAATATTCAAGTTGAAATATCAATTCACATCAATAGAATAATGCAATTGTAAAATAATTCAATTTACTTGCGTGAAATTGGAGGTAAGGGTTTTGGTCACATGAACAAAAAAGTCATTCAGGATCTACGCAACTTTCATAATAATGACCTCATTGAAGAGGAACTTCGGAAAATCATCAGCGAAGAAAACCTCGAACATAATGAAGTAACAGAAGCGAACTGCGTCCTGGACCTATTTCAATATCAAAGCTGTTATTGGCGTTCTAAAACTTCAACAAGCTCTGGTGGAAAAGGCATTCGAATATGATTCAAACATGGAAATAACTTCGAAATTTAAGAGAGAAATAGAAGCAGCGACTTTTCCATGTTTGGGTATTAGAACAATCAGGAGGGTGATGAACCAAAAAAGTAAAAAAAAAATCCTACATTCAATCACTTTTAACTTTGAAATTAGTTTCAAATAATGTTTTATTTCTCCTCTTTGGGATGTCAGTTGTGAATTGTTTTAGTAGCACTTTCTCAGTTCTTCTGCAATTGTTTGTTAGAATTTTTTCACTTTTTAACAGCTTTTCGATATCCAGGAACCTAACCCACCTTCCTTCATTAAAATATAGACTCAGCATTCGCGAATTTGACATTTGCGAGGTTTTTTCGGAATCTAACATTCGCTGATATTGAGGGATTACTGTACTTTGTTATTTCTGCACACATTACTGTAGTACATCGCTTCATTATTGTTCGTCGTTTCGTGTCCGGCTTAAGTTCTAGAAATCGCATTCTAGTGAAGAATTCTAAAGTTGGACTTCAGACATGTCTGTTTCTAAATTTCTGCGAATGAATTTCGCCGAATGAGATGGCTCAGTTACGATTGTAGCCGCTGCAGCGTGTCACCTGGAGGTCCTTGGGTTTGAGTCTCAAAGATACCGGATTTTCGACATGGTCCGATTAAAAGAAGTTGGTGATTGACAGTTGGAAGGGAGCGACGTTGACAGGTTGCGTACCATTGAGCATATGCTCCCATGACACGAAAATAAACACTTGAAATAAATACTTATTAAAGTAACCACATCATATAGTCATATTGTATGAAGCAACGTCTCCAAAAGGACAACTGTCAGTCACCAACTTATTTTAATCGGACCATAGCTATATATTTATACAGAGACACATTTAGTGTGTAGTATCGTGGTGGAAGTCACGCATTTACCTATTTCTGGGAATGTTCGAAAGAGAATCTTGTGGCTCATGGTAGTCGTAAATCGCAACCGTGGAAACGCAATGTAGAGCTTGATATTGTCTAGGATCACATAGATCTTATTTTCATGGGCTGGAACGTATTGCTCAGTGATTGCCATTACAAGTTAGCGCATTATAAAACGTAATTTTCTGGAATGCGGAAAGAAAATTCGTAATTCAAGATGAAATATTAACCAGTCAGGATACCAATATGTGTCCAAATCCGTTACCAAATATGTATTTTAAGATAATATTTTCTTATTATAACAATATATTCAAAATTCCTTCGGATAGCTATGAATTTATTCTTTGGAATGCCTAGTGGATTGATATCTGCCTTCGCTGGCCCGTTTCAGTATTCATACTCAACATTGGAATTCAAAACGTGCAGCGAAATATTGACTACTTGAAGAATGTTGAGAGAAGTGATTCGCGCTTCGTCGATTGTCATTGTTTATGCCAGAAGCATTGCAGCGATACTTACTATATTAACTATACTTATCAATGGCAACTCTTGCTTAGTTTCTATGATTGCATAGAAAAATCATATTGAAATCCCAAAAATCATATTGAATTTCATTCAATGATCGAAATATTGATAAAACGAAAAAAACAAAACAAACAAAAACGTGGAACAAAATTCACCCTTAAAGAAACATCTGTTGGACACAATATACTTTTGACATCGGAGATGAAACTGTTGAAATTAGTTGGAGAAGACATCTCTGGGAATCGAACGAAGAGCAGAAGTCACACGTTCAATATCTGGAACGTCTACAAAACGTCTGCCTTTCAGGACTGCGCTTAGACGAAGAACGAAAAGAAGTCGATATGTGCCAGATCAGGTGAGTTGGGTACATGAGAGACCGGAATGGATGCGGATGTGCGGTGGACGATACTGTGTCGATCCAAGAAGTTGCTTACTCGGATCGCGATGTGCGGGCGTGCATTGTCGTGCAACAGACTCGCACTTTCACGTGTGTGCGAACTCTTTGGATGCGGAGCATTTAGCACTTCAAAACACCTTTGCAGAATACGCCATTGTCGATTTTTCCTTCTGAGACATTCGATCGGACATGTCGTGATCGATCATGCCGTTTCTATCGGAAAACTGAAGCAAGAGTGGATTTATTCTGAACTTCTGTAGGCCTTTCTTTTTGGCAGCGCGAGGACGCCGGCCAGCTCAGTTTCGTTGATTGCTGTTTCGACTCCGGATTCTATTGTTAACACCAGCACTTATCGCGTGTAACGATGGGTGAAGGATGGTTGGTTTGTGGTCACACGTGCCAATAAAATCTCCGGCAGTGAGCATGCGTGTTTCCTTCTGCTCCTTGGTCAGTGGGTGCGGCACAACACGCAAACAGATCTTGCGTTTACCCAGATTTTGGTGAATGTTGTTGCTAACACTGTTCAGTTTTCCTCTAATACCCATCATAGAATCAAGCGGCGATTCTGAAACATCTTCTGACGCACCCGCATGAAATTGTCGACGTCATTCTTGTTGAGGGATGATCCGAACGTTATTCATTGATTGATAAGTGAGTTCGGGCGCGTCAACTCTTCGTCATTATGCCTGTAAATTTAGTTCATGTTTTTTCCTCGCGAGGTGGCGGTGATGTTCCCCCGCTGGATGGTGAGATCCGGTGCCGACCTACTGTTGGCTAGCGAGGTTTCCCCCAACTGGGTATATCCCACCAGCGGGGCACCGACTCAGCCGGTGCAAGCTGAAGCTCTCGGCCGGTCTCCTGTCATGTGTGGTAGTGTAGTGCACGTTAGTGCGTGTGTGTGTGTGTGTGTGTAAGTAGGGGTGAGGATAATAAAGAATAAGAAGGATAGTAAGGAAGGCGGTCCGTGGCCCATTTTTTAGGGTATTGCTCTGGCATTCACCTCGTGTTGATCGGACAAACCAAGGAAAACTACCGATCAGAGCAGCCGGCCGCTAGAATTCTCCCCCAAAGCGTGACAGAACTCGACCTAGGTCTCTAGCTCGTGCCCAAAATCCAGCCACCATAAGAATTCGAACTTAGGACCTCAATTGATGCCAGAGCCCCTTGTTCGTCATCCACGGTGTCCTTTCCCTCCCCAAAACGGTGAAATCAGTCGTAAACACATTTTCTGCTCATTGCGTATGCCCCGTACACCTGCACCCATCATCCCATGCATTTCCATGTCCGTTTACCACTTTGTAACAGACTTCGTGATTATCCGATGCTCGATTTGACAAGTGTCCACGCACATACGCCGTTCGTCGACTCGTAGCAGGCCAGACTGCCTCGGGTTCTTGCGCTGCGTGCTATGTGCCATCTCCCCAGTGGTGCCCTGCGCAGGCTCATTGTTACGTATCTAATGAACTTCCGTCCCGCAACAGCCTATGCTCCCGTGGCCGCCCCCGAACGTGGGATTTTCCGATAATTTCGGCTGTCGCTGCTTTCCACTTATCCCGTGTCCTTTTACCACTTATCCAGTGTCAGCTGCTGTCCAGTTACTCTTGAGGTAATGTCAAAGAAAACACTAAAGATCCCACAAAAAGAAAATATATTGTTTGTTAGTTCTGGATGGCTCATCATCAAACGTCACCTGCTCCGTTCACGCTGGTATCTCTGTATTCCTGAGACGCCGATTCATTATATCAGATACCTTCCCCAAGGTTTCGCTAATCTTCTAATCTCATAAAGATGCTACTAATTGGGTATTTTAACAAGAATTTTACTTTAAATATCACGACTCAATCGTTATGCGTCTATTTCTTACGAACTTTCCCAGCTTCTCTCAAAACAAACGTACTTGCATAGCAATCCATTACATTACTCAATTGTTCGTTGTCTTACGACTTGATACCCTCGTTCCAAGTTCTATGTCTTGAATTCTTAACATGAATGGCTGCAGGTCACATTCAAATTGCTTGTGAGATATCCATCCATTCACCGAACGTTTCAGACGCATCTTGTGTATATTCTATTACCTGCCACTGACGCAATGCAGAACTAATCCGAAACTGTAGTGTCCATTGAATACCAAAGCCGGAACTATGTGTACTGGCGGTGTGCATACCTGACGTCGACTCTGCGCTTAACAATATGAAAGTAATTTTTGAAAAATGAATTCTAATAAACTTCGTTTCCATGAATTTATATGAATAGCTTACGCTTTATTATGTATTAGTGTTCTGAATTTTAGATATTTCATTCCCAAATTGGATGGGGCTGCAACCCCCATTTTGGGGGCACCATCCGCCACCGATACCATGTAGCGGTACGCTATTTTTAATATTTTTTAAATTTCACAAATAACTGTCGATGCGAGGCGTCCACCTCCCGCCGCCGCCAGCCGGGTCGGCGCGCCCCCTCCGCTAATGGAAGGGATGACAGCACGCGCCCCTCTAAAGTTTATGGCCATCGTCCGCGAGTCGACCCTCATCCCGTCACGCACCCGGGCGCCGAAGAAGAGATTAGAGACGTGTGCCGATCCCGCCGTTCCGGGTATCATGCGCACTGAGTACCCAGGCCGTCCTTCGCAGCTTTCTCCGGGGGTCCCAACGGACATTCCGCGTACCCTTTACTGACCTACTTCCGAAGTCAGACGGAGAGCGTTTTCCAGACAGAGATAGGGCTACGGAAAATCCCCAGAATCACCGGACCTGATTGGCCGAGGACAAAATTACGGCGTAGTAGCACTTAGCCAATCAGGGGCAAAATTCCGTGGGGTGGGAGCGATTTTGGGGCACTTTTGAATTTTCGGGGTGGCGGAACGAGGACACCTCCACGCTAGCGGCGTAAGGGAGAAGATCACTTTTTCTTGTTCGATTGAGCTGGGGGGGGCAAGCGCCGCGGAGCGAGTAACAGCTCCGGCGCCGCGTTCGAACACTACGTTTACTCGACTTGTCTTGGGTGGCGAGCGCCGCGGAGTAAGTGATAGCTCCGGCGCCGCGTTCGAGGGAGAATTATTATTTTGGGACTTAATTCGTGGACTCTGAGCTCTGCCGTGGGCAGTGACCGGTGACTAGTTTTCTCCGAGATTCGTGATCGTGAAAACTCCAGAGAACTTTCCGTAAGAACTGCTGATTTGTGTGAACGGAATTCGCGATCATTCACGATCCGGGCCAGCTGACCGTCGCCGCCGCCGCCGTCACCGCCGCAGCCGCTGTCGCCGCCGCCGCTCCTTTGGTAGCTATTGTGGAAGGACGTTTCTCGGCCTGGCAGGGCCATCTCAGCCGCCGACCCAGACGGAGAGAAGCCGACGCCGCCGCGACCCCCGCCGCCGCCGCCGAGGGCCGCCTACACGCCGCCCCATTCAGGCATAAACTTCGGTCAACGACCGCCAAAGAACTATTGTGCATTGCTGTGCCGCGCTTAGGCACTTGTTTCCTCATTATTATCAGCCAGAAGGCGAATGGCCTAGAGTTTGTTGGGGCCTGTAAAGGAATTTGATTGTAATTCTCGTTCTTTACTTTTTTTTAGATTTAAGTTTTATCTCAATTTTTCTTTCGTTTCTAACTGAGCTCATCAGGTAGGGCCTTTCTTAACTCTTTGAATCACTGTAACTTCCCCGGCCTATTATTAGGCGGGAATAAACCTTTTTATTTGCTTTACCAACCACTGAATTGTTTCTGTAGTTAGCAAACGCCTTACGACTCCTTCCATCCGAGTTAGATTCTAAGCAGTTGACAAAGTTGGCCGACTGAGCTAGGCCCGGGCCGCCCTCGTTGACTTCGGCGCACACCCACGCCGCCGGAGCTCGACGCTGTGATTGACAATCGACGCCACCGTGTGGCTCGATAACGAACCTTGGGTGTGACAACCATCACCAGCGCACGAAATGCACATTACTCTAAAAGATCAATTACAACACGTTCAACAATTCCTCACCAATGTTTGGTTTTGTGTGATGCCGTGTCTAATAAGTAATAAATACTGGGGGATGTAAGGGCAAGAACCCTCACCCCGAAGATAGTGGAAACAACCTGGGCAACTGCAGTGTAGAGTATAGAGACAGCAGACAAGGTCCACAACAGAACATCGCTTTTTCTTGTTGAATATTACATAGATCAGTGAAACTTACACTTCACTTATGTTTTTGATGCTTACAAGTAACTTACATACTAAACTTAATCTAATTCATAGGTGAGGAAACCACCTTGGTATCTCTTTTAACTGTCAATTTCAGCGAATTTTTTCAGGAATATGTGGAATAGATATTTATTTTGAATTCGGGTTGGTTGTGTAGGATTTCGGCCGAGGTTGAGAGCATTTAGAGTGGGGATTTGTGGTATGGTGAAGTAGAAGTTAGAGGCGAGGTAATTAATGTGGTTGGCTATAGGTTCTATGGATAATTCTTTGTGAAGTTGGTTGTTGGTGACAAACCAAGGGGCGTTGGTGATTATTCTTAGGTATTGATTTTGGAAAATTTCTATTTTGTGGACATTGGTTTTTGCGGCATTGATCCAGATGGGACATGCGTATAAAAGGAGGGATCTTAAGATTGTTTTATATATTATTTTGGCTGTGTTATATGTCAGTGAGGATGGTTATTGACCTTAACTGAAAATGTTCTGTTGGATAGAAAACAGCGGATAATTGAGGTGATGTAAAGAGGAGTTTCTATTTTTTTTAATTTGTATAGTAGCACCTGATGCCATGTTCTGTCGAAAGCTTGGGTTATGTCAATAAAAATGCCTATTGTATGAATTTTTTCTGGAATGAAGAGAGGACATCGCTACCAACATCATCATTAAAAATATTTCTCTAAATATTGGTGACCTCCAAATATTGAAGGAATAACTTCCGATCACTATGTTGTGCTCGTTGCATTGATACGCCCCGTGGCACTTTCTGCCCTTGAGTGGATTCGACTGCTTCCACTCCGGAATTCCAGAGCAGTGTAAGACTTTGCGCATTATGTATCATTTGTATTCCCGTGATGTAGATAAGAATGTATCTCACTGTCAGATGCAATTTCCACGTACTCAATTGACGTAGCAGAGTGGGTTAATCAGTATTGCCTCTCTCTTCTGGTGTCCTTCATGTTCCATTCCTGATTGTAAACACTATAATTTAATTTCATACACGTGTTTCTTTCTAGATCACTAATATTATTAATTGATTTCCTTTTTTTCGATCTATTTAATAATCTGCAAGTTTCATTTCTTATTCTCCTAGTGAAAAGGAATTAGTACAAAATCCCTTCAGTCATTAGATTTATATTTAATGATCTGCAACATTTCTTGTAGGGGGGCCTAGACTGTTGCACTCTCATTTTCTTGTGAAAGTTCAAGTCGGTAAATAATCGTTCAGCCGATTTTTTCCAAAACTGGTATTCCTCAACCGATCCCGGTCGGGCCCAAGTACCTGGAGGCACTCCGAGTTTTAAACGGATGTTTTAATTTTGAGGGTTCTTTGCACGAAGTCTCAATTATGTTGTCCAAATTTTCTAAAAAATGGCTCCGAATTTGTTTATTACACTTTGTCTACCTATAATGTAAAAGGAGCTTAAAAGAGTGATGGAGGTCTCATCTTCGTTGAAATCCTTGTCCGTCCGTCAGTCCATCAGTCCGTTAGTCTGCCAATGAACAAATCTCGTGGATAAACGGTGTGCAGAATTTTTACCAAAATTGATGTCCCCTGATCTATCTAGCAGATATCATGGCACTTCGAGTTTTAGACGGATATTTTGATTATTTTGCATCAAGCCTTAAGGATATTTTCAAAATGTTCTAAAAAATTACTCCAAACGTTTCCTTAATTTTCTTTCAAAGAGGGCAAAGTACCTGATAATAATGACGGGAGACCAATTTTAGTTGAATTATCTTAATTGACAAAAATTGCAAAAGTTAAATGTATTCTGTGTCGTCCTACAACCACAATATTGAAGATAAAGATATATTTACTGAATGAAATGTGTTTTTCAAAGTTGTCCCAAGTAAGTCCTAGTTCAATGTTTTTTTTAAATATGAGTAATTTCCTCGTAATTTTGCATTAAATAAAGGAAATTTTAAAAACAACTTTTTCCCAAAAACTGTTCCAAATTTTCTTTAGTTTTTCAGATAATTTGAAGTAAACTTATAAAAGTGACGTATGTCCGATGTTCATTGATATCTTCGAATTTTCGAAATTTTAAAAATTATAGGTAATTAGAGTAATTATATACAACTAGCACCACTAGTTGATATAACTGTAATTATTTGAATAAAAATATTTATACAGAACACTGATTTAGTCCTAGTGGGATTGCGCCTGCTCAAAAATGATTTTTGTTTTACATTCACTACTGTTTGGCGTGTTGCATTACCCCTTGAGGAGCAGACTACACCCGATTCTCGCTTTTCTCTGATCCATATTCTTATATTTAAATCTGGTGGTCACACACTGATGGGCTAGCAATGTTCAATGTTCATCATAACATAGTGCACGGAACTTCTCAATGAGCAGCCCTTTCAGGCCACAATATTTAATGTAATTAAAAGATTCTTATATAAACAAATGCCATAGATAACAAAAAATCAATGTTGTTCATTGAGATAACACGTGCTAAATTTAGTAACTTATTACTTTTATCATTCTTAGATGCATTTGTTTATACAAGAATCTTTAAACGTTCAATATAAGGTTATTTCTTCCCATCCCAGATAGATAACAAAAAAATCAACGTTGTTCATTGACATAAGAAGTACTAAATTTAGTAACTTATTAATTTTATCATCCTTAGATGCATTTTTTTATACAAGAATCCTTAAACTTTCAACATTAGATTATTTCTTTTCATCCCAGTTCTTTCATCAATGTCTTCAATTCTACGTCAGGCTTTGCATAATACGCCTCGTACGTGCGAATGTATTAAGTCTCATATTTAAATAGAACTCCGCAATGTGTTTATAGCTTATAGCTATAAAGGCATTAGAAACTCACTATACAGATGCATTTGGGAAACAAAGTTCATAGTTTGAAAATGGAGCTTTTTAATAGCCCAACGATTTGAACGAAGTATCGAATGTCACCAAGATAGTTGTGAAGTCCTAGAGGTGGCGGTTGCCGTAGTTACGTTAGAGGTGGCGTGGGGTCATTTCTGACCCCTTTAAGTTATTTTGTATAAAATTATATTTAGCATGTAATAAGTGCGAAATTAATTATTTTAATACTAATGAATCATTTATAAGGTACGTAATAGTGAATTATTAACTTAATGCCTTATTATAAACAAACATGCAAATGAGAAATTGAAACAAATAAAAGGGCAAAATTTTCATTTATCTTTCATTTTATGTAGTTCATTTATGTTTCATTTTATCTTCCATTTACATTTTCCTGAATATTTCAACGACAAAGGTATCAGTAAGTTTCAGAATTCAGTAAGTTTTATTTTCTAACATTGTCTCACAAAAAAAACAACAATTTATTGAAAATGCTTCAAAGCCAATGAACACTAGTTAGAAAAATTACGAAATTTAAGATGTTTGTATTGATTTCACAAATATTTATAAATTAATTATTACACATAAAATTTTGAAAAATTTTCAGACAAAAGCTAAAGAATGTGGTGAAAGGTATGTGAAATGTAGAGCTTCTGACTCGCAAAATTAGGCAACTGCAGCTAAGCAAAGATGTGTGGGGTCACAAGAGACCCCGCGCCACCTCTCTCGGGTTAATAAATGAATCGTACTCTACAGTGTATCTTAGAGCAGTGGAAGTGTCGGCTGGAACAACGTTGTAAGCGACACATTTTTCAATTTTCTGTTTTCTAAGGAACAATATTGTATATGAACAACGTTGTAAATGCTGGCAAGATGACGCGAAACGAGCGCACAAGTATTTCACCATCCACTGTAAAAGACAGTAATAGGGGCAAGAAAAGAAGAAGGAATGTCGAAAAGTGGAAGTGTAATGTAAGAAAAATGAGTACAGATTCCGATGAAGGGTATATAAGTTCTAGGAATGTAAGAAAACCAGTATTGGAGCGCCCGAACGAGTTGGGTGAAACAACGTTGTATCCGCCACAGCTTATGCATGCTGAGTTATACTTCGTTTTTGCTAAAGATAACGGCATCAATCTAATTAAACTGGTGTATAAATTTCAGAATGTAGCCTGTAAGTGCAAGATAGGTTTCAATACCGAAAAATATTGTGGCCTGAAAGGGCTGCTCTTTGAGAAGTTCCGTGCAGTATGTTATGATGAACATGGAACATTTCTAGCACATCAGTGTGTGACGATCCCAGAGTCGAAATGAAGAACTTTAGAATGTGTGTCTCTAAGATTTTTTTAGGGCAAGGGTCTCCTGCCATTTTGCAGGGAATACTGAATGAAGTGATAGGGTGAAGATGAGGGGTGGAGGTGGTAGGATACAAGGTAAACAAGGAATGCTTATCTGCGTATCTCAATATCACAATCGTGTACTCGGAAATGGGAATCAATAAGTTCTCAAGCATTTTCAAGTTTTCCTGCCGATTTATAATTTCCAGAAGTGCTATATTAGAATAACAACTTTGTATGTGTTCTGGATATGTAACATTGTTCCATGGAATGAAATTATATTCATTTGTCAGTCGTAGAACATTCTTTCTAGAGCATTTTCCTTCCTAAAACACATACAAGTGTCAGAAGAGAATATGGCACCGATAGCAGTAAAAGCTTAACAGTTAATCGATTTTGTCCTCTCCCGTAAAATTTAGAATATGACACATACAAAGTTGTTCCAGCCAATGCTTCGGTTATTACCAAATAATAAGTCATGTAGAGAGGTTGAAGATATTCTCTTTTGCTAATGAACGTGTGGGAAGAAATTGTATGTAACCAAGTTCTACATGTGACATTGTCTCCTGCTCTGATACAAACTTCTCTTCTACTGGTGCTCGTCAGGTCAGGTTCTATCGCAATAAAAGATAATTCATGTATCTGGTGAACATCAGTGCTTGAAAAGTTGCGCAACAATCAAGGGCACATTTCGCAAGTGTAACTTCGTTACATGAAATTTTCCACCGCATGTTCATTGGAAAAAAGACAACTTCCACATGCTTCAACTCTTCCACATGCCATAGAAGTTTGTATCATTTATTCTGAGACATCCTATTTAACTGGGTTCGTAGGGTATCAGAAAACCTCATGTAATACAAGATTAGTGAATATAAAAGATCAGAACTAGGCGTCCGAGGAGCTAAAGAAATTGCAAATGTAGTATTTAATAAACGAAGAATTAAAGCTATCGACAATTACTACAGATGACCAAGTGATATTTTCAGAGGATGAAGATAATACACATTATATGTTTAGGAAATTGAATGAGGAAAATGAGGCTTAAAAATCAATTTCAAAAGGACCGAGTACATGGTGGTAAGAGGGACAGGAAAATATTTAGTAATGAAAGATGGCTCGGTTGTTAAGTGCTGTCAGGCGTATAAATATTCGGGAACAATTTTAACAGACCAAGGTGGCAGTGAAGAGAACATTAAACATCGCATTCGGTAAGGAAAATCTGCTGTTCGGCAATTACATTCAATAATATGGAATAAAAATATTGCTAATAAAGTGAAAATTAGAATCTACAAAGCAACTGTGGAAAGCATATCACTATATGGTGCTGAGCTGCGGGAGATTTCAAAAAAACAATGAAAAAAAGTTAAAGGCAATGGAAATGGAGTTTTGGAGACGCAACTGTAGTGTAACGTTAATGGAAAGAATCAGAAATGAAAATATAAAGCAGCAAATAGGTGTCACTTCGGATATAATGGATACAATAGAAGGAAGAAGGTTAAAATGGTACGGGCATCTTAGAAGAATGCCGGAAAGTAGATGGCCTTTAAAAAACTTGGAGGTGGCAGGTGGCAATGCACAGAAAGAGAGGTGAACCAAGACTTACGTGGAATGATGGTGTGCGACAGACAATGAGAGATCGCCCCATCAACGAAGAAGATTGGCAAGATAGAAGAAGATGGAAGCTTGGGTGCGAGAGACGCCGCATGGTGTAGTTCCATTCGCAGGAGAGTAGTCAATTACTAACCTTTGTCCTGTTATTGCAAACAAACGAATCTTGTACTCTTTACGCTTGCGAGCTTTACAGTAGAGCCCTATTGAGAACAGGACTTGACACGTTCTGCTCTTATCGCAACGCACGGCGATCGCGCTGCGGCCGTCGAGCGACCTTGAAATAGTCAACATTCCTCGCGCACTCACGTGCAGGGCCACGTAGCAAATAGTCTTGCCTATGATGCGGACAGAACCGCTCGGCCAGAAACAGTCCTTCCACAGCTGAACTTCGAGTAATTGTGCCTTACTTTGATATCCTTTTCATCCTTTTATTGTAACGAGACAATGTCAGCTGTATTGTTGTGCTTGATACATCTTTGATGCAACTTTGGGGTTTCGTCTCCGTTTACTAAAACATGTTTCGAGGATACATAGTATCATCGTATAAGTTAACATGAGTGAAAATGACAGCACAGTGTCTGGATGCGGCGAAATATTTGTAAATTCAATAAACAGTATAATTTGAGGTTGGCAAATGCAATCTATTTTTGCTCCCCCGAGGGAAACAAGATTCTCAGTATTCGCTCTAATCATTGGGAAATTGAACGAAAACCATAATTAATATATGAGGTTCTACACTCAAAATTAAGTTTAAAATTAAATTTGTACGATTATAAGGGCGCAAAACGAAATAAAATAATAAAGCATATAAATGATTCACAAATATATATAATACATTTCAAGTATCAAATGTCAAAAATTGTGAAAAAATTAATCTTGTGTATTTTTTAAAGGATATAATTCTGTGATTTCTAAAGGATATAAATTTATCTTATGCGCTGTAAGAATTGTATATATGATCGCTAATGATCTAACAGTTCATGTGGCCCCTCCTAAAAAAACGCTTCACTCTGGCAACTCTAGCAGTCTTCGTAGTTTCTTAAATAGTTCTTCGTAGTTAAATTAAGTATTTATAAATCACCCTTTCATTTGATTTAATCATCCTCTTTTTAATAAAAAAAATGCTTCTTGTCGTTTTAGGAACAACGAGTAGGTAACCTGATTTAACTTTTTCAAGATTCGCAACAAAGAGCATTAACTTCACTTAATCTTCCCACAGACGAGTCAGAAAATCTGGAAAATAGGAATTGAAAGCATTCCACTTCCTTGAAAGTTGCAGATCATTGAGTTTACACCTTTTATGGTGGAAATTAGATGGAAAATTATTTCTATCTTTCCATTAATTTATATTTAAAGTTAAGATGAATATTGACATTGCAATAAAGTAGGATATTTTTTGGACTTTTTTGGATTGTTGGATTCAGACAGCTCAGTGATAAAGAATATCGATTGACCATTGCTGAGTCGAGTATTTGAACATTACCAAAAACTTGCTATTTTTAACTGACCACTTCTGAAACAAAATCGGGGTTTGGAAATAAATTAATAGAAAAAGAACTAAAAAATGATTCGAAAATTGTGAGAAAATAAAAAACAATTCTTAACTGTGACCACTAGTGGTAAATAAACAAAATCAGAAAAATAGTTTCATTTTGTGGAGGTGGTTGGCAGACAGACGATGGGGTTAGTTGGCACTTTGCCAAGTAACCCCAATTGAAAAGTGCCAACCAGCCCTTAACGGATTCTTCTTTTATTAAAGACTAGGAAAACCCGGCAGACGCTGTTCTGGCCTTCATATCACTTTCCCCTTTTTCACTGTCTCTCCCTCCCTCATCCTGTACCTGTGTCTCATCCGCTCTCTGTCCCTCTCTCTCTCTCTCACACACAGAGAGAGAGAGAGAGAGAGAGAGAGAGGAGAGAGAGAGAGAGAGAGAGATATGACCATCGAGGTGTCATGGGGACTCAAAACTAAAAAGAACTGACATGCAAAAATTGAACAGCTGGGTTGCAGGTCTCAGGTGAAAAAGAGAAGCAAAATATTTCCTTTCGAATACTAGAGAAGAAAATGAACGAACTACGAAAACATTACTCTCCAAGCTCTAAAATACATTTGAAATAATCCTTCATCGTTACACTGATCACACTGAGACTTCCATGAGAAGTACGTTAGGAAAGATACGTGACACGAAGGACAAATTTTCTTTATTATTTTCTAAACATTTTCTTCACTATTATTATTGAGATGTACCGCTTCGTTAGTGGGAGTACGAACTGATTTTTTAATCGGAATTCTGTTATTATGTCTTAATTATTCTTTCGAATGAGATGCCCCCCTGATTTTTTTTTCTTTTAAAGTTATATTAATAATAAAAATTGGGTAATCTGCGTGTGTCTATATGCAAGCTGGGCAACTTCCGGTCCATCATTCATCCTTTGGCATTATTTTAACGGGATCGTTCTAGAATATTTTAGAAGAATTATGAATTGTATTTTCGGGGGTCTTAGGGCACATAGAGTAGTGAAACGCTGTGAATTACTCGCTGCCTTTCCAAAATAAAATGAATCATTACGATCCTATTTGTTAGACCAACAATAATCTTGTAATGAAACGTACGGTATTTCTATTGACACTTATCATGTGAAATTTTATGCTCCTGGATTGCACAAGGCAGGTTATTGAGTTTAAAATGTGTTTTTTATGATCTTGCATACCACATTTAAAAATGCTTACAATGAAAATCCTCTCCTGAGATTTTAAGTTTGTTGTGCATAATAAGTAATAGTAAAGATTGCAGACATTTTAGGTTTAATCTCACCTCTTCGTACTAATTATGTGTTGTCGTTACTGAATGTGCTGTAATAAGAATAGTATGCCATATCTCAAGCGAGAAAGCACTTTCATCAAATTTGCACAGCGAGTTGCACGCTGAGTGAACAGACGAGCGTCTTGAAAGCATCGCAGGAAGTTGGTAATTAATTTTCCATTAATCACCATCAAATAAGTGTTTCACACATTCACATGCGTGTAATTAGATTGAATCAAAAGGTCTTAACATAGTTTGTTTTGGACATCAACTAGCTGTTCATTTGAAGGGATGTTTGAAAATTTGTTTCCAATGTTCATTGAATCTGTTATTTGCTGGAAGTATATTATTACCTCATTTATTTGAAATCAACAAAATGGTTCTATACATTGTGTTTCTCCTCCCGATATGATTATTACTAGGGGCGGATTTTAATGAAATGTCTTTTTTTCCTTTTCTCCCTAGAACATCGTCTTTTAGTATAGACATTAATTTTATGTTATAACAAAAGTAAATAACACATTTTACTTGTTTTGTTTTCATTTCTTTTCGTCGATTTCGACTAATAACTCATTTTTACATTTCTCCGCCATTTTTAACGCTTTGTTGCTGGTTTCATCGATTTTAATATCATTTTATTGGTACTTGCTTTAAGTAAATATTTACGAGATACAACGAATGTTCTCCACAGAGCTCCTGAATAGCCTCTTCGATTTCTTCGCTCAGAACTTGTAATGTCAGCCGTTGTATGTAATCTAAGGTTTCGACCGATTTTGCAATAAATAAAGACAGATTTTCTGGTAAAGAGGAGTTCAAACAAAAAAATTTGCAAGCTGAGTTCACTTGAACGAAAGGAAAAGAATTAGATCAGTAACATATCCAACAGCTTGAGTTGCTCATCTGAACTGTTTTTATCAATTTTTTACGTCTTTTTTTCTTTGTTTTTAGGGCGTTTTAAAAAAATATTTAAGAGCATTTTATTGACCATTTTTGTCGCAGTCCTAGGTCATCAAAATCGACCCCATAATTGTCACCATACACTTAATCTCCGCTTTAGCGAATGTATTTAGTACACAAGTTTAGTACTAACGCCCTCCATTACTAGGTTAAAGTAATATCTGATTTATATAGCTTCTTTGGATGCCCAACGATCTTGAATGAGGACATCAAGTCCCGGAAAATGCCTGGGGTATCACCTTTTTCACTTCCCCTTCTCCCTCCCCTTCTCCCTCTGCGACTTGCTCACCGCATCCCCTCTACGAATCCTCTCTGTTCCCAGAACTGATCTTGAAGTACTGCTTGTGACGGGTGTGCCAGTACTATCCTTTGCGGTGGGCTGGGAGAAGTCTAGCTTTAGATTCTTGATTATTGAAAACAAATTTCCTTCGGAATTCAAGCATCAGTGAGTGAAGTCTCTGTTTAATAAAATTATTTAAGTCGTGACTAAGTATATTTCATTCAACACCAATGAAAATATTACCTGGCGAATATGACAATTGTTGTGGCTTGAGATGTTTCTCGTATACACCCAAATCAGAAGCGTACAATTGTTAAGCGATCTCGATTGAATCGAAATCTAGCAATTAGGAATGCTAAAACATGCTTCTGTGTTTTATTTTGGAAGTCTCCAACTATTGAAGAGATAAAATTAGCTATAGAATATTTTAGATAAGAACACCCCCTTGACACTGACTGTTCAATTTTTGGAACGGTTAGCTAATACCTTTCTATAATATTTAATACATGACAATTCTGAAATGTGTCCTCCTCTGAAGGTAGACTTATAAGCCAGTAAGAATGACCTCACAAAATAGTTCTGGGGCACTTTCGCCCTCCTACCTTCACCCTCGGCCACATACTTCCCACATCTACTATTTTAAATACGAAACAAAGTGTAGTCTGGCAATCCTTGGGCATGTAATTCAGGTATTTCTGGACCATTAACCTCGCTACAGGTCATGATCCAAGGCTGGGAAACTTCGATCTGAGGCTGATTTCCTCTCCGAGAGTTTACAGTTCGACTAAAAGTTTCAAATATCACAAGCAAACTGAAGCCCATCAGCTGTTACGATATTCAGTTCGCAGGTAGCAATGTCGTGATCCTTGCATGAGGTCGAAGTCAAGACCTCGCACTCGACGCAGTTTCCTCGGTTCCCGTCGTTTGCCATATTTACATAAGCGCGACCACTTCCTGCTTTTGACGTCGCCTGTTAAGTTGCTCACGTTCGAAAAAGACCTTGAACAATATCGCCGTGGCGTCCTAGTTCCATTACTGACCACCAGGTTCCGTACCGGTGTGCGACGCAGGCGCCACGTAGCGCACAAGAAGTGAAACTCTTCCTTTCATTGAGCCGCTGTCGGCAAGGCGGGAAGTTGTACGAACAACAAACGACGGACAAGTGCATATGAACAGGTGTTTCTTCAGTCACAGCTGAGTATATAAAAACTGACCTCTTGCTGGAATAATTCTCACTTCAGGGTTGGCGGCATTGGGATGCTGCCTTATTTTATACAACATTAATGCCACTTTTGCGTTTACTAAAGATTTGTATTTTAATTATGCGTTAGTATTTCATTCAGGTATTTGAAACTCCTGTAGAGTGAATTAGCGATTAGTACTATAAATCGACTATTTCGTGTTTTTATATTAAAGTTTGATGTAAAAAACTGTACATATTTTGTTTCATCAAGATTAATCTTGATCAGTGATTCTGAACCATCATTCGTTTTGCTATATTTCAAATTTTCATCATGCTGTACGTGTATATCTTTCAGAATTACAAACAAGTTGGAAAGGAAAATTAAAAATTGAATTGATTATTAGCTTCAAGTTGTTGACTATTAACATCAAAATTCAACTTAATTTCGAAATCTCAGTGTTTTTAAATATGTAAAACAACAGAAAACAGATGGAAGGGCCAGGGAAATGAAGAAATATTAAATATCTATCTACGAAAAAACTTATTAAAATAATATTGTTCATGTCTCTAATGTTTAAAAAATAAAATTAAGAAAGTAAATATTTTATATCTGTAAAAAAATATTTTATATTTGGAAAGCAATTAGAGAGTTCTGTTTTCCTGCAGCTCTTGGAGAGTAAAAACTCATCGAAATAAATTGTCGACAGAAAAGCCAAGTTCACCTGTAAGGTGGGAGAAGGGAATTCGGGGCAACAATCTCTTTTCACTCACATCGGATTCCAGAATTTATAATTTTTAATTATTTATAATTTTTAATTTAATAATTTATAATTTTATATTTATAATTTTTAAACAGCGTTATTATGATGCAAAATATTGTAACACAGAACTTTTGTTGATTTGGGAACAACAGGCAGACACTTCAAGAGGAATCATGATACTTCACTTACAACACTTCACAGAAATTGTGAGTCATTCCATCAGTTTTTCGATGAACTGATTCACTTTCCATAATTGCCAACGTTTACAGAACAAAACCGACGCTTCGTATTATACATCCCCTTTGTACTGTAATGGAGCGATCGAACTAGAAAGAATTGAATGTGATGTTGAAGAACCGTCTGCGTATTAAGATTTCTTAGAATTATTTCACGTCCTACGAGTGCCAGATAAAAGTGTTGTTATTCAAGTGTCCATTCCCTCTTTTATGTAATCAGAAACTTTCGTCATAGATTTTTTAGAAATTTTGAAAACTGTATCTTATCAATAATAGTTTCAACAGCAATAATCGGTATGTGTTTCAATGTATGTATGCTTAAATGAATGAATTTATGAATGAATGAATGTAAGACGAAAAATTAATTTCTTCGTGATACATATATCACTGAGCGCTTGAAGTGGGCACATTGTTTTACTTCATTGCATAAATTTAGGCATACATCAGCAACATGTTGATTTAATATTAGTCTCTATCGTTTACACTGAAAGTGAGTTATCTTCAAATAGTTTGTGATACAAAATTTTAGTGAATGCGGTCTTCTCTCGTAGCTCCAGAGAAACAGTGCTGACCAATAACATGATTTGTACAAAACAATTATTCCTCTGAATGTCCGGCGAGATATGTTACATTTAATACCATCTTATAAAAAACAGTACGTATTGAAGAAAAGAAAAAGGTACGTTGACCGTAAAACTTAAAAAGAACCTATGCTCGCGAAAGTTTTCCCAGAAGAGCCTGTGCTAATTTAACTTATTTTATTTAAAAATTAGGCCGTTAAGGGACAATTTCTATCTTACCTTCTTGCAGAACAGAGATTTTACTTTCATTCAAGGTATTTTTTGGGGGTACTTGACCGTGGTCGATCTAATGAACTTGCTACCTTATACTGCGATTTTTTTAACTTTACCCCTGACAGAAATCAGCTGTTGCGCTGCCATCCAATCGGGGGCTTCTATTTCGCTAAAGTGTCGTCACTATGGTGACATTGAAGCTCCCGATTGGATGAAACCGTCAACAGCTGATTCCTGTCAGGGGCAAAGTAACGAAAATCGCAGTATAAGACTTGGCTATGTGTGCTATGCTGTGCTGTGGACTGTGTGCTGTGCTTGAGTGCTGTGCCGTGCCGCTGTCGCCGCCCGACCTGCGCTGGGCGTTCGGGGAAATCCAGGAGGCCGAGCGGGGGCACCCGGCCTGGCGCGGCGCGGCACCTTTCCAGCTCCACTTCCACGTGTCACGCACCGAACAAAGGAAACATGCACGTGACCCTGGTGCGCATATGAATGTTCCGCTTTCTTTCTTCCGTTCGCCGGGGGCTTTGCGCGGACTAGAGATTCGTCTCTACTTAAGATGCTGTACCTATGAGTTGGTATTTCCTTGTTCTCAGTTTTGTCGTTGTCGGCCGGCTTGAGAAGTGGAGTACTCTTCTTTAACTCCCTAATATGTTCAAGTCATGTAGTTTGTTTGTTTTTTTCGCGAAAAACGTGAGGTGTTCTACTGATATCAGAAGCAAACATATTAAGTAAATTGGTTTACCAAGAATATAGGCCTACGCGACTCAAAAATGTTCATCTTATCAGATTCTCTGTACTTTTGTGAAGATGCATTTCATGTTGATTATATTGGATCATTTTAAAACATAAAAAGCATTTCGATATAAGAGCATTTGAAGCAACGAAAAGCGTGTGAAGAAGGAGACATCAATTGCGCATTCACGTCTAAGTTTTTAATGAAGAAGATCAGATTAATGAAGGGTAGAGTAATTTCAAGAATTACATAATTTATGAATTAAAAAATCTGTTCTTTTCCAGAGCCGAACGTCTTGTGAAAAGCTTTGCAAATTTATGGCGAAAGAATTATGTATTGAAAAGCAGTATTTTTATTTAAGAGTAACGTCGGTTCATATTGGAGAGAATTTCCGTCGACTCGTTGACACGATATATATCATCTTCCGTACAAGAAAAACACATTGTCCTAGCATCAATGTCATACAGACTCTGATCGAAAAGCGGTAGTAAGTTTAAAAATAATGTACCGGGGTAATATATGACATGATTAGTAATCAACATTCTTATAATTTAATGCTTAATGGAATTTTTATCTGACTTCCAGTGTAAAAATGTAGGTCTTTGTAAAATAAATCTGAGTAATGAATATGAAATCAATGAGAAGTTGTGTAATTTTTGATAATAATGAAAATAATTTAGGAAAATAATGATAACACTATTGGACAATTTTTATAGATCTTGGGCATGATAATGACTACGTTAGGTGAATGGCAACATAATTCTGCTTTTTCAAAGTGAATACTCAGAAACTTGCCTCAGGTGATTAGAAATGAGCAATTTCCCACATGAACAAAGTTATAAACCATTGCCATTACAAATACTTTATTAAAAGAATTCTGACATCTTTTTTTCGAATGCCAAAATGCATTTATGTAATAATAATAATAATAACAATAATAATAATAATAATAATAATAATAATAATAATAATGTATTTATTTCTGGTAAGGTTCAGGCCATAAGGCCTGCTCTTCCGCCTAACCACTAAAATATTTACATTTACAATAAGTACAATTGAGGAGTTCGGGTGAAAAAAAAATGGTAGCTGACATTTCACTTTAATTACAAAAGTGCAATGATCGTATTAGGTAATGGAAATGTGCTGCACACAACTAATGAAACATAAAGTATGAATGTATTTTCGTTGGTAATTTTTGGACTCTAAAACTAACATGATATAAAGAGAGCCCATGTTTCTTATTTTCAAGAAGGATGTGGAATGCTAATACTTTACTTTCGCAAAATGTCAGAAATTATTCCCTACACTCGAAAGCCTCAATATGTGTGTTCTGAATATTTGAAAGTTTATCTTTTGCCATTTGTTTTATAATTCTTGACAATTCTGCAAGCAATAAAAGGTCAATCGAAGACGAGTGAAAGTTAAATGAAATCTTGCACTGCTCCAGGCGTTCATTTCGCTCGGTTCAATACGACGGGAAGCATAAAAGGCAAGAAGGGAGTCTAGTTTGTGTTATATGATCGTGTAATATGTGCCTTTTATTGTGCGTGAAAGTTTTTCTTCGTCATATGAATATTAATTTCATTTTAATGAATTAAATAAATGAACTGAAAAAAGAATAACTTTCATGAAAAATTAAGGTTGGGAATTATGAATCTCCAAAGTTCGGAAACTATCAAATGGCAATTTTAATCCATCCACATCTGGACAGTCTGATTCCTTTAGGGTTCAATTGTAAGGTGGGGCGAAGCAGCACAGATCAGTGTGCATTTATCTTCTGGATGAAGCTATTTCTCCGTTCGGACGTAAATGTTCACGTACCATAAAGCTTTGTTGCTGTGCTTTTGATATTTAGTCGTAACTTCCTGAGTGAACTTCGTGTAAGAGCGTGGCATAGCGAGAGGGGACACACGTTAGACGCAGGCTACCAAAGGTAAAAATTAATACGTAGAATGTACTATAAATGTTTCAGTACAAGATATTGTTTTCGATTTTAACCAGAGCTTGCGCTGGTTCTCTGGGATTCATATCACAAGTCATATCAATTCATTCTTTCTCCGGAAGAAGATCGCCTGATGAAGATCTATTGTTCCTAATACCTTCTTACGTCATGTCTACTTATTATTACGTTATAAGCGAAGCCATTATCCTAATGTTTTTTAAGGAATAAGCTCTGACATGTTTGGTCGTTGGGTTCTGTAGACCGGCGGCGAGCATTGGGGACACAGTTCCATGTATTTCCACAGTTCCATGTACACCGACATTTTGCATTGACAATTGTTTCACTAAATTTATCATATTCTGGGTTATATTTTAACGAATTGAAAAAAAATTATATATATTTTTATGATATTGAATCCTCACGAAGAGCAAGAAAACGGAACGACAGTTTCTATTGGAGTTTGAATTTAGTATGAAGGAGAGACTTTGTACAGTTGAAGATGAATATGAAGATAACAGAGAGCAAAAGAATGGTTACATCATTGCTGAGCAGGAAACAAGCAATAGTGAGAAGGAAGAAAGTCGACGTAGTTGAACGTGTGTACCTTGCAGTTGTGCTAGAAATTCGAGACGCATTCTACATTATGACGAATGTCACTAGCTTTAGTTCATTCATAATTTGTAATTCCAGTAATAATTCCATCGTTCCGTGACGACTGGGAATTTTTCAAGATTCTGAGTCGCGTTCAGTCAGAGATTAGCGCTCCGGTTGTGCAGTATCACGTTACATTCGAAGGGATATTAGAGATAAAGTGTCAAAATTATCGGCATTGAAATTTTAAAAAAAACAAATTCCAGAGATAGAGTAAACAGATCATGTGGATGCGAAGGAAAATACAGAAAAACTCAATATTTTTGTTCCAAGTGCCCAAATTCCCTTTCAGAAGATCACTACGTGTTCCCTATCTGGGTTGCAAGAGCAATGACAAATGTCGACTACGAAGTAAATATTATTGCAAAAGTCCTTTTGAAATATTGTAAGTAATAGATTAAAAAAAGATTTCCATTAGAAAGTTGTAGCATTAATTATTTTTTAATTAGTACCAAAAGTAATAAACTTTAATTTTAGGGAATATATTGCAATTAAAATTCAATATTAATTTTATACATTAACAATTGCACAATAATTACTTTTCATTTACATACATTTTCTTCAGTTTAAATGCAGTAAATGCATTTCAAATACTATGGAAATGATATGTATTCATTAAAATATACACAATCCCGATAGTTTCCTAGAGAAGCAAAGAGATGGTGGGTCTCACAGAACGAGTGCGAGCATTCGAGTTCGGAAATTCGGCGCGAGCTGCACCGGGTTAGAGGAAGACTGAAGCCTGCGCCCTTGGAGCTACGATAAGAGGAAGTACTTTTTCGGAAATTCGGCGCGAGCTGCACCGGGTTAGAGGAAGACTGAAGCCTGCGCCCTTGGAGCTACGATAAGAGGAAGTACTTTTTAAAGTACTTCCTCTTATCGTACAGAGTACTCTGAAAAGGAAGTACTCTGTAAAGGGACCACTTGGACTGGCCCGAAAACAAATGAACGTCATGGAGGGCGATACCAATGCAAAAGAAAGCGATGAAGCCATTTTCAAATGAAGTGAGTTTAATGTAAAACGAGCTAAATGTGAATGACTGACAATGAAAAAACATGACCGACAAACACTGTAAATGACTGCACTGACAAAATGAGTGCTTGCACGTAATTTAGGATTATGTTGCCAGCAGCTCTCTGTATCTCTGGATAGCGCGACACGGGAGCGTCTGTGGATGGGCAGTTCGCGATTTGTCTTCGTCGATCCAATTTTCCTTTAGCAAAATTTGCGCAAGAATCGCAGCCGCCGAACGAGAAACCCATCTGTGCAACCTCCTTATAACCGTAAAGTACGTCGCTTCAACCGCTGCCTTAGACATGTCTAAAGAGATCTCGGCTGTCCGGGTGACGCCGCGTACCAGTCTGTGTACCTTTCAGTCAGCCAACCTTTCGACCATCATTTCGCGATCTTCTTCAGGGCTGGTCTGCCATGAAGAAGAAGACCGCGAAATGATAATCGAAACGTGGGCTACACAGTCTGGTACGCGGCATCACCCGGACAGCCGAGATCTCAACTCTGGCCGAGGAAGCCTAAGACTTCATTTAGACATAACTTTTCTCATTTCAGAATGTCGTAGTTCGTCTCTGAGCTTGAATGTGCTTGTGTGTGTGCGTGCGTGTGTGTGTGTGTGTGTGTGTGTGTGTGTAGCTGTGCGTTTTTTGTTTCGTGCATGGTTCAAGCATCATTGAGGGGAGTGGGTGGCAAACTAAAATACATAATTTATTTATAAGTTGCATTGGATTTAGTACACTTATTGGTTCCCAACATAATAATTATTTTAAAACATTTTTTCTCAATATAAATGACTATTCGAGTTTTATATTAAAATCAAGGTAAGAGCATAATAAGGTATCTTTCATCTAAGGTATCGGTCCCCTTTAGACGTCACGAAAATTAATTCAGTCCAATAAATGTTAATTGAAATAAAAGTTCTACCCTTTTGGTGCGATTGTCAATACATTTGATTTTGTCAAGCTACGCCACTGATCAAGAGGTTTAGTACACGTCTGAAATTTGTTGTAAGTGATGTTTTGACTGATATGAATTACACTTAATGAGATAGGAAACTGTACATTTTTTAATTCGAAATTATAGTGCTTCCCATATCTTGAAATTTCCAGTAAACTACACACGATGCACGAGCACAAACATTGAGGAAACACTCGACCATAAACCTGTATTCCGGGGAAAAGAAGTCAGGAGCCACGGTTTTAGTCCTACCCCACAGGCTTATACCGACAGACGTTAGTACTTCCACGTGTGAGTAAAACACGTACTCGGTCGTGGATGGGCCCCTTATCAGTTAAGGGCCCATGTTCAGACACGTCTCGAGGTGTTGTACCCGGCCAGGGGGGGGTCCTCCTGCGCAAAAGGAAGTGTGACGAAAGGATTGGCAGTTGGCGCGTGCGCACACAGCTTCTTGGCATCGGGCGGGGGCCACTTGGCTGCGGACGCAGGCCCACCCCTCCCCTCCCCTCTCCTCCCCCTCCTTTGCCCTCCTCCCCCGCCGCCACCCACCTCCTCCCGCCTAAGCGCTGCCTCGCGTCGCCCACGACGCCGCACAGTGGTCTACGAAGGGCCCAAACGCGCTGTAGGACGCGCGCAACTCCTCCATGATTTTAAATGTCTGCTTCTATAACTTCACTACAAAATGTTTCTGTGTTTCTGTTAGACCATAATTTCTGAATTTTGGTTGTATAAGTTCCTAAACACATTCATTTAAAACTGCACGTACTTTCTTGCCCGTACTTTCACGCAGAATTACGCGAAAAGTACTCAAATTTTCGAAAAATTGTGCATGATTTTATTTAAAAAATTTACCTTTAAGGAAGAGATTTTATTAAGGAAAAAATCTCACCTAAGGGAAAAATTAATTAAGGCAAAAAACTTACTTTAATATTATAGTTGTAGGAAGACTCCGAAAAAAATGGAACTTTTGCAATTTTCGAAAAATCACGGTTTTCAACGAACATCGTACTTGCACTATTCTCTCAAATGTTATTCACACTATTCAACACAATGGTGACATTGCAGCGCCTCCGACCAGGAGGCCTGAGGGTTCCAATCCCGGCGATGACAGCGTTTTGAGCCCTAGCTAGATAGCCAGATCGAGTTCAGTCGCTGCCTGGAGGAGAATTCTAGCGGCCGGCTACTCTAATCGGTAGTTTTCCGTGGTTTCTCCGATCAACACCAGGCGAATGCCGGAGCAGTACCCTAACAAACGGGCCACGGACCGCGCAGGATCGTTCCTCCCTCTTCCTTGTCCTATCCTCACCCCTTACTTTCACACACCTGCACGCACTGTACTACCTCATCCGTCAGGACACCAGTTGGGAGCTTGGAGCCTCTCCCGGCTAGGGCGATGCTTCGCTGGTGGGAGATATCTGGTTGGGGAAAACCTCGCAAGCCGACTTACTAGTCGGCTCCGGATCTAACATGCAGCGGGGAAGATTACCGCCACCTCCCACGATAATCACAAACATTCCACTTACGGGACTAATGACCTTAGCAGTTGACACGCCCAGAAACACTACAATCAATCAATCAAAATATAAAAATCTTCTAGCTTTTCGAAATTGGTAGAGTAAATGTTTCCTAATTAACTAATGCCAAGCAGTCGCAAAAGTTGTTCAATTATTTGACGGAACATTAGAAATACGAATAAAACAATTATCCCCATCATTTTCATTTGCGCTATAATTTAAACCTTGTGAAACAACCGCGTAATAACAAGCCATCTTAGCGGATCGTGTGGGTTATGATGTATGGGAACGTAGATCAGCCCAACATCCGCCTCTAAGGATGGGAGTGGAAACAGAAACAGATTTGGGAAGGAAGGACCGCGCGCGGCCCCTAACCCATTGCTTAAGGTGTAACCGCGACTCTGCCTTGAATAGACACGAAACATTTTGTATTATTATTTCATTATTACAGAGTAGAATAATCATCATTGATACGCTGCACAGATGAATTATTTTTATGAGATATGAAATATACTTTACAGAGTCATAGATTTGTGTTTCGTATTCTTTCCCGATATTATAGGTAATAACGCGAGAATAATCGAATGCAACGGTTTGCAATTTTATAGATGCTACGGTTATCCTATAGTTTTAATAGTTTCCGGCATTATACAGAGGTATAACAAAACTCGAGAGCAAAACGTTAGGAGCGGATCCTTCAAGAAGAAGGAAGAGATAAATTTTATTACAACTTACGTTTAGAAATGTGTTATTATAGAGAACTCCTACATCTTATTAATATACCGCAGAGCTTTTAATGCTGGTGCATGAATTGATCGTCGGATTAAAACAGATTGTAGTTAGAGTTGTTTCAGAATTGTCATGTTGCAAAGAAAATTGATTTTGTTCTGAATCCTTTTATCACACGCAAATGATTTTCCACAGTCTCCTGACATTGTAGTTTTTGATAGAGTTGCGTCTTCTTAATGTGGTTATAAAGTTTATATCAAGTTTGTTTTCTGTGATGAGAAATGCGGGGTAACGTGAACGAAGAACTGGTGTGCAGTTTGTATGGTTGGTGAATGGCACTAATCTGAGAGCGCACCTCTAGTGCTGGGAACGATATCCAACCCACAGACTGCCAGATCGAAAGAACGTTTAAGGAATGTATTGGAATCCTCACCTATAGGAACCGTCACCTATAGGAACACATGAGTTCTGCTAACGTTCTTCCACTCGATACCGGGGAACACTTAGTTTTTGTGGTGTGCTGCTTTGGTTCATCAAATTCCCGTGCACGTATGGAGGTAACCTCTCAGACAGCATGTACCAAGTGATGCATTTTTGAAAACGTATCGGACTTCATGCCAAAGCAGTATTCAGGCAGGTCATTTCATACATTTCTTGACGCTCAAACTAGTACGTCTGAAAACATTGAAATAAAAACATATCCGAGTACAGATTGTAATGAAGCTTCTCACTGTGAAAAAATTCCATTCCTGATGTTTTGATGTTGAATTTTGTTAAGATTGATTATTTAGCATTACCGAGCGAGTCAACTACTATGGTCATTAGTCCCCGAAGTGTAGGGCATGATATCACGGAAGGTGGCGATGTTGGTCTCCCACAGGAAGATAAGATTCGGTGGCGAACTACATGTCGATTTCCCCCTCCAGGTATCCCCCAGCAGGGCATCGCCCTAGCTGTCCCCGATTCATGTCACGCTAGTACTTTGTTTACTTTGCATTTCCGAGTTATCTTATATGGTTATGCCTTCTTTTCGGTACGATACCGGGAGCGGCTCCCCTGAACGGATACTCCTATAGGGAAGGGCAGGAGTATCTAAAGGGCGTGGCCAGAGTTAATCGAAGGGCATGGACGTGGAGAAGAGGTCCTAGGTTTGAGTCCCGACGGTGGAAGGATTTTCGACACTAGCTCGCTGCGAGGTCGAGTTTTGTCGCAATCTGGAGGAGAATTCTAGCCGACGGCTGCTCTGGTAGTTTTACGTGGGTTGTCCAGTCAACACCAGGGGAAAGCCGGAACAGTACCCCAACAAAAGGACCACGGACCGCGCGCGATCTTTCCTTCTTCCTTATCCTGCCCTCACCGCTCACTTTCACACACCTGCACGCACTACACTACCTCATCTATTAGGATACCAGTCGGGAGCTTAGAGCCTGACCCGGCTCAGGTCAGGCTCTAAGCTTCGTGGGGGGATACCTGGTTGGAGAAAACCCCTCTAGCCGACGGAAGGCCGGCGCCGGATCTCGCAGTCCAGCGGGGCAAGATCACCACCGCCGCCACCACCACCACCACCACCGAGAAGAAGCGTGCACAACACTTACGGGACGAATAACTTTAGCAGTTGACCTGACCGGAACCACTAATAATGAATCGAAAACTTTTTTTTTTGCGCGTTTCGGGCAGATTCGTGCCCAGTGTGCGTCGCGGGGGGGGGGGGCAGCGCTATGCGGTGGGGGCGGGGCGGGGCGGGGCGGCGGCGGCGGAGGCGGCTGTGGGTTTCACAAGGTGCGGGCGCAGCAGCGCGAGGTGTCGCAACGTCGAAAGTGAGCGCGCACCTTTCACCGCCCCCGCCAAGGGCGCGGGCAGCGGCGAGCGGCGGCGAGGGCGAGGGCGCCCGGCAAAGCTCCGCGCCGCTCTGCTCCTGCTCCTGAGCGCCGACGCTCCGCTGGCCTCTCTGAACCGGGCCCCCAGTATCGCCGCCGGCGACCTTTGTTTATTTATTTATTTACGTCAAAAACAGTTTAAAACTGTGTGTGACGAGCTATGGGGAGAAGTGAAATTTGTGCACGTTTTCATAATTCTGTGATCTCTATCCTAAACCATATTCTAGTCGAATTTTTAATACAGAAAAAAAGGAGTTTTTTTCAAGTTTTGTTGACAAAAATATTCGCTCCTATATAATAAAATGTATAGGTTTATATAGGCTATATATATATATATATATATATATATATATATATATATATATATTATATAGGCCCCTATATATTAAAATATTGAGGTCGAGGATGGTGGCGGAACGGGGTAATGCCTTTGAAAAGGCAAATTTCATAAAATTGCACTCATATTTCTGTGGTCACGGCGTAAAAGTTCTTAAGTCAAAAATCTTAGTTTGGAGAAAACAAGGGTTAAATATTATTGAGCCATTGAAAATAAAATATAGATACTTAACTTGTAGTTTCAGGACGTTTTGCCAAAAATTGACTTAAGAACTTCTAGCCCGTGACCACAGATTTTGTGGGTGCGCAAAAAATGACATTTCCAAAAAAATTTCGTTTTGAATGGTGTGAAGAAACTGGGTTTAGCTATCACCGCCGCTGCTGGAAAGCCTTGAGTTCGAGGATGGCGGGGCGGCGTGGTGATGGTTTTATCTATAAGTGGATGAAATTCTCTTCCCTCTTCTCTTGGTGCAATTTCATCCACTTCTAAGTGGATGAAATTGCACTGATATTTTGTGGGCGCGCAAGAAATAACCCTTAAAAACATTCGGTTGGATTTATGTGAAGAAATATGTTCATAAAACATTGTTTTATCAAGTAAATAAAAGAGAATGTGCGTATGTGTGTCGCACATAAATGAAAACAAAACTACATAACTGGTTTTGCTGAAATTTTCACACTTTTTTCTTATTAGTAGGGAACGGATGCTTCAACGCATAATTAAGTCAAATTTCTTGACATTTTGTTGGAATTGGATACTTTGTGGATTAATACGTTGGTGCATTTGTTTGCTCATTTGGCCGATTTTTCCTGTTGGTGCATTTTGGTGTCATTATGTGAGCATGTTTTGCATATTTCATTAAAATGGAGACTTATCTCTAAAACGTTTCAACTTTTCATTCGATCTATTTATTTGTGAGTGTTCATTGATTACAAAGAACTTGTCACAGTTGGCGTTTTTTTCTATTCTGTAGATGATAAATACTTATGTGAATGTAGATTTTTTAAATCGGGCAAAAGAAATGCAACAAGACATACAATGTACTTCTCTAAGATGAATATTTACTTTAATTATTTCTCCTTCGAAGTAAAGTATATACGGCACAAAAATATACATTTTCGCTCTAAGTACGCTTCTCCTGAATTTTATCAAGAAAGGTTTATGCAAGAAATGAAATATTGTTAATTTTAACTTCTTAAAAGCAATTTAAATTGCCTTTTTGAGAATTTGTAGGTCATAAATACATATTGTTAAACGTGTATTTCAATATTTCTAGGACATACAAATTCTCTCCTTACTTATTAGTAATGAAATCGGATATGTGGGGACGTTGATGATTTATTAGTTTGTGACGACTCAAGTGCCCCTGAATTGTACGCAACCCGCCGCACTGCGAAGGATTAAGCGCGTTTCACTGCATACACCTATTCTGCCCCTGCGATTGTGAAATATCGGCCGGAATTATTATTTGAATATCGGACAAGTAAATCAAATTTCTCGAAAATAGCATAGATAACGCATGGCGAAATTTGAGGCAGAACGTTTTAACAATAGGATGACAACCATGACCAAACCAAGACATAAAACAAATCCACACATGAGAGAAAGTGTTTCATCTATTAGAATTTTTGAACAGCTTAGCGTAAAAAGTAATTAACAGTGACGTGACTAGTAGTGAATGATGTATAATACACTGAAAGAGTGAAGCACTGCCGAGTCCACTTGTTCATAAAAGTCCATTCAGACGACAGCTCATATACTTTGCCAGCAAATACAACCGCGCAATAAAACCGTTGGTCTAAATCGTTCTCGTGGTATAATTCAATTACCTTTTTTGTGGCGGGCTGCAAATTTTCAATGCAAGTATTTAATTAGTAGATTTTATTTAAATGGTGTTATTGTTTCCCAATTGTAGTGTCTGTGTGAGAAATAATGCACGAAAAAAGATGAATTTCACTGTTCCGACGCTGTGTACATACTACCATTTTTTATTGTTTTCCTTTTCCTGTAAACGCTTGAACGTTTTCCTAGGGGTTTTGATTCAAGTCTAGTAAAATCAGAACAGCTTGCAGAAAACTTTCTCCCACAGCTTCTTCTGATAATTCGTTAAATGACATTTCATTTCAACTATTTTGTGAATCACAATACGTTTTTTAAACTTCTCTGCTCAGTTAACTACTCTGTTTCGATACGTGCTCGTCTATTAAATTTACATTGTCCACCGACCTATTTAAACATGAAACAGACATATAAGAACTGACTATCATAGCTTGAATTGAATGTTTCGGGTGGTTATCACTGTTCCCAGAAAAGCAGCTCTGTCAAAATCAGTTAGAGCCATTTCAAGTGATTTTCACCTTGCTGTGCTGCTCCTGTTTTCACGTCCTATCTGCGTTTAAGAGTATTTCACTGTACTTTTGAGTCATCTTTGTACCATTTACATCAATATCGTAATGTAAGATACGATGTTATGTTCAGTCATAAATTATATTCAATCTGAGTGCTAAAAAATGCAAATTAAATGAATTTAATGTCGAATTTTTAGCATTGAATGACTTCAGAATGAGCAATTTTACAGACGTGCTGAACGGTGAATTAATTGGTGAAAAGATTTGTATTACACCTTAACACTCGACAATAATCTACTGTGTAATTTATTCGTCATATTGATCGGATGAAACGATGTTCACGTCCAGTTTCCTGTTGCCTTGAATTCGGAGAAAGTGGTCACTTTAAATTCATGAATTGTGTAATATTACTAAGCAGGAAGGCTAACTAGATGATTTTACTTTACATATTTAAAAAAAGTAACATTATAACCATAAAATTATTCAGAGCACGTAAGAAACACCAGCAGCTGCGATATTCGACGGTATCACATTTTCGCCCATTCCAACATTCCTTCTTCCTCTTCTATGTTTGCGTAAGTATATGAGGTAAATGTAAATAATATTTAGCATGGACACGATATAGATAATTAATATCGTGGTAATTTCAAAATCTGAAGGTTTATGGTTGCAAATTAATAATTTGATCCTAGGCTTTCTGATACGAGTTTACTTTTACGTTGTATGCAAGGGCAGGCGTATGTTTAAGCGCATGGGAATTGAGCTTCAGGGTCCCTCAGCGAAGGGGCGAACAAGGTCGCTGTGATATTGAAGTGAAACACTTCCGTACAAGGAACGGACGAGAAATAACCTGGTATCCTTTGCCGAATCGTTAATTTGAAACAGCTGGGTTCATATCCCAAACTCTTCTGATGTGCTTATAAAGTCACGTGAAAAAGTTTGGTGAGATATATGTATATAGTTCGTCATTGAATAAACATCCTATCACGAAACACCTTCTATCAGAGTGTGGTTATCAGTATTGATCACGGAAATGCCAGCTTAAGTAGACTATTCAGAATATGTTTTTATTTATTTATTAAATTTATTTTTAGATAGCTCTAAAACTACTCGGTCATATTCAGAATATGTACTTGTTGGTTAAACGAAAAGAAAATACATCTCAGTTTTCTCAAACAATTAAGTCCGAGTTCGGATGCGAAACTGAAAGCCTCTGTTAATTTAGCATTCTCCATCTTATACCACAAATTTTGTTGTGAAGAATTGTTTAAATATCTGACTAAACAAAATTGAGGAATTTGTCAAGAGAAAATAAGAAAGAAAAGAAAGGAAATCGCAGAATTTAAAAAAATACTTTCATGATAGTATGTAAAGGAGAGTTATTAAAGAATTCCCAAGTGTATAATTAATTCAGAGAGGAATCCATCCACAGGGGAAGTCTTACCGACGACGCTCTGGGATAATTTAAACCTCGGTCAATAGAAACTGCATAGGTTTGACGTTTGAGCATAGTAAACATAATGTGACCTTCATATTTTTGTAGTATTGCCAGGTAGATGACTGGTCGGTACTATCTTACATCTACGTCTTGCAATTATTTTCTTCTCGGTACCGTCGGTACGTCTTCGAAAGAGGAAAGCATGTCAGCTGTTTAACTGTTTTTAACATCCTTTTTCGCAGAACTCCAGCGGAACCGACTCACCTAGATTAATAAAGACCACGGATACTGAAATCGATTAGTAACTTAGCCTCTTCGATTCGATTAGCCTCTTTACCCGGTGACACTGCAACCCAGTTCCAACCTTGGTCTGACATCCGCGATCTCGCAGTGATACCACGGTCGTTTGAGAGCATGTGAAATAGGACGCATATAGACGGGTAAGTGAATAGCTCAGGCTTTGACCTTGGAAGTAGAAGCAGGATGGGGAAGGAACGTCAGCGTGAGGCCTGTGGTCCGGTACTGCTCTTGTATCTGCTTGAAACTGATCTGAGCAAACTATCAGAGTGCCCAACTTGCAAAATTTTCCTCCGGGCAGCGGTCGGTGTTAGTTATGTACAATTCCCCTAAATATTTTGTTCGGATAATTAAGGTTTATAATTGATGTATTGTATAATGAATAGTGATAATTATTTTGCATTTTTAATTGGATACATCAAACTGTGGGAAGTTTTCTGAAAATCCCGTAGTAACTAGCGGTAAGGAAGAGAATTAACTGTTGTTGATTTTGTTGAGCTAAATGATGGTCATTGTATATAGAAGAATCCGAATACAACTAATTTATAACTTGTTTAAGTTATTAGAGGTCTGTGAATTGTGTAATTGGATGACACGACAGCGTTAAAAACTCACTCGGCTCGAAATTGGTGGGTGCAAATAAAAATATATAATTTGGATATTGAACTACTTTTGCATGTGTGTATAATGAAGACGCATATCTGGAGAGAATCAAACACTAATTATGTTTGTTAAATGAAAGAAATGTGTAAGGTACTAATTAATTTATTGAAGTAATAATATCTTCACGATTAGTTAACTGAAAAAAACATTTCAGTGTTATTTATAATCATAGAATCCTATGATTATAAAAAACATTAGGTGATGTGGAATAAAGAATTTTGGGCGAGAAAGAGATTTCTCTCAGAACATTTTTCCAAAAATAAACTTGGAAGATTCGGGTTAGCCACAACCTTTGTTGGAAATCTGCACCATCAGATATCGAACCTAAGACATCCGATCTACAAAGCTTCAGTGGCGGAATTGTAACAAAATATTACATATATGGTATAGTATTAGTTATCTAGTTACCTGCATTACGAGTCGACAGAGATCTAAAATTACCCAAAGAAATTAATCACTATATCGCAGTTTAAAGTTTGCATTTATTAATTAGCAGTGCACCCATGTGTGTACATGTGTGTACATGTGTGTGTGTGTGTGTGAGGGGAGAGGGGCTCATGGGCTTTAGCTCACCTCCCTTGAGAAGCAAATGATACAGATTAAAAATATAACCTTTACTAATTTTCCATACTAACGAAATTCATTCAATAACAATTATTTACATTATAGATATTAACTATAAGTTAACAAGTAAAATACATTTCATATTCAGCACAATTAAAAAATTATTTATAAGAAGACATCGAGTCAGCTGCACACTATACCTGTAGACCCTCTCCCTCCCAGAGAAAACTTCTGGGTGTGCCTCTGTTCATTACTAATACTTAATGGTACCTGTTCGTATAGTAACGTCTAAAAAATGGTCACTAATAAAGGAGTACGTTTAAACGTCAAAATTGGGAGGAAAGAGTTTATTAATTATTGATTTAAAACAGTATTTAACGACTGCTAAGTATTTAATGTATGTTGATCACGGCATTCTCATTTTGATTATAGGTTTTCTAATTTGTAGCCTGAAGTAAGTCTCATTAATTATAGTGTACGTAGAGCAATGATTGTATTTAAATGTTAGGTAAATGAGAAATGATTAAGAACTATTGCTGTCAATGACAAAGTTGGTAATTTTGCATCAGCTAACCCAAGCAGCGTAGTGGCCTAAGGCAATGAACACTTCACAAGTTGTTCTGTTGCGTTGGAAGTCCCTCCATTCAACATTGGTGCGGAGACTTATTGCAACACCATTAAGTCTGTCATGCAGCCATTATAATATCATTTTCATCACATCACATAAGATGAGCAAAAGCTTGGATGGTTTCAATGAGCACATAGATTATGTTTGATAGGCGTCAAATAAATGCAATTGTATGCTAATTATGATGTAAAAGAATACGCTTTTCACTTAAGCAATTTCCATAAGGTGCATATTGACTTTTTTTAATGTCTACCCTGCGGAGTTTTTTCGACAAAAAAGAAAATTACTATTCAAAGGGCTTAGTACTATCTCTCTGGGTCAAGTGGAGGAGCCAACGCCAGAGGGAATTACTTACTTAAACTATTTCAGTGCGTGTGTTTTTAGGGTAATAAGTTTTATATTAATTGGTATAAATGTTACAATTGAAGTTCTCGACCTAAAAAATCAGAGTAGTCAAGATATGTTCATTCACCACTTCCAATGAAATATGCAAGCATATTTTAATCAATTGTTCTCTACTATTTTAATCTCAATTGCGACTATTGAACGCCAATATATTTGGATGCATTTAACTCTGGTATGTTCAAGCAGCAATCAACAAATCCTATGCCAAAATATCAAAACTTTACCCGTTCATAAATCAACACAACGCTTAATATCAAATGCCATGTTATACTATATAATTCTAATATCCTATCTGGACCATAGACTAAGGATGTACATCTTTACTCTATGTCTGGACTAACTCATGCTTGTCCGGAATGGGAAAACGCAGCTCCTACCACCATACAAGAATGCAAGTAGTCCAAAACAAAGTCCTTAGGATGTCAATTAAATCTCCATGGTTTATACCTAACCATCAAATTCACAGTGAAATCTAAATCGATACTGTTCTAGAACATATAAAAGAGTAGAAAATAATTTCTATTCTTCCCTCCCCTCGTCTCATTACGCTCATAAATTCTATCTATGCCGAACAGCAAAAATCCCAAGAAGAACGAAATCCAAATTTACCAAGTATATGTTTGAATCTCCCTAAATTAATATTTTTTTTGTAGAATATTTCCCTTTCATCTTCCTATTGTTCGATAGGGTAACCCTAACAGTTTATTCCTAAAAATCAAAATTAAAATTCAATTGCATATAAAACAAAACTGATTAATTTAATGAGCCACAGTAATTTAACCACAGTTTGTCAAGAAATGTCCAAATCCAAAAACGTCAGCATGTAAAATTGAAATCGAATCTCTCAGGTCAAAATCAGAATAAATTTAAAAATGTTATCTCTGGTCTCATTAACCCGCAGTTTAGCCTATTGGTAACAGGATAGAATACTCAAGTTGAATATTCCGCCTAGAAGTTATCATAGGTAGTACCAAGAGTGCTTGAGAAATTGCTTATAAATTTATTTGAGAGTTTCCAAAGCACGAGTGGCATTATTCGTGGTACTATTCTACGAATGAAATTTTGTTCAATAGTGTTTCAAAATGCGCCAAATTTTGAAAATAACTGAAAGCAATGTTAAAATAAAAGAGGTAACGTCACAGTACACATGCGGTTTATTGGAAATAGACTTAACGATCGATGTATACCGCTTCCTAAGACAGATGTCACAGTTTGTTTGGCCAGTAAGGGAAAGCGGCAAGAAAAATCGGAATAACTTTTTGGGACACACCGCCCTGATTGGGGCGTTTTGTATGCACAGTTAAACACTATTGGTTTTAATTTCACGAGTGGAATAGTCGTAATAACAATACGCAGAAACCCCGTAAAGGAGTGCGCTTAATGGTCGTGAAAGACCCTTTACAAAGTGAATTGAGGCTCAGGCTGGAAGGTTGAAGAGCAAGAGGTGAAGAAGACAAATAAGAAGCAATACAAGGAAAAGAAGAAGAAGAAGAAAAGAAAAAGAAGAAGAAAAAGAAAGAAAAGAAAAAGGAGAAGAACAAGAAGAAGAAAAGAAAAAGAAGTACAGGCAAGATTTCACATTTCTACGTTCCACGAAGTGCATTTGCCTCCACGGACATCACCCGAGTGGGTAATTGATCTCTACCACAACTGAATTACGTAACCTCATCATTTCATTAACATACAAACGCACGCATTTCCGACGCTGCGGCGAACGGAGAGGTTGGTCTGAACGCGCCCGCAGAGTGCTGCGTTCGCCGATTCGATTCACCTGGTGGCCGCGGGCTCCGTTGGCTGCGTGGGCGCCCGCTCTCATATCGCACGGCTGGGCGGCGCTGGTGCCGGCGGAGGCGGCGGCGCCGGGGCTCGCGCGCCGTGCCGGTCCGTGACATTGGCGCTGGAGGGGGAGAGGGGAGGGGGCGGCGCGGCTCAAGGTCGCAACCACGCCCTGCCGCACACCGTTACCCCGGCGGCGGCGGCGGCGGCGGCGGCGGCGGTCGAACCGGCCGTGCGGCGGAGGCAGGCAAATCCACTCCCCTCCATTCCAGGCAGCTCGTTTTCATCCCGTGACACTAGAGCGCGGTATTTGCGGCCGGCAAGTTTTCGCGGCGATCACGGAAACGTGAATCCTGTCCGACATTCCATTGATCGCGAGTTTCTGTCGATTCATCAAACGGGCGTCATTCATGAATGGATTGAGTTACGAGCTGAGTTTTTTACGTCGTTACTCTTCTGAACGTGTCTTGGTTATTGCCAACGCCGTGGTGTCTGGCCTTGTTTGCCCTTGCGGCTGTCGTAGTCAGTGTAGAGATCCTTGTGATCGCTAGGAATTTATTTAATTATTTTGCATTACCATTTGAAGGTGTTTAAATTTCTTTTCGTGTAGAAGTGGAAAGGAAGGTGACTGTTACAGAGCGATATCCGTCTATCATTTGTAAACAAAGTAATAAATAAAAACATATTATGCATGTCGCACACCTACCTGACAGCAATTTTTGTTCATTACACAAGTGCATCCTGTTTGGAAGGTTACGGAATTTGTGTGATCAATCTACAGAAACAAGTCAAAGTCAAGAATCCCAGTTAAAATCCTTGGAATTAGAAGCAATTTGTCTTTTTCCATTTGGATTCCTACCATCAACAATGATGTAATCGTATATCTTAGTTATTGACATTTTCTCACATAAATATCAGATTATGTAAATAATTCTTCTAACTATTGATTTACGTATAAAATTCTTCCACGTTTTCATGGACATTTTTGTTTAATATACAATAATATAGTTAAGAGAACACTTTTGAAGGTTCGTCGTAAATTTTCGGTCGTAAAACCCATGTTTAAAGTTCTTTTGATCTGGAACTCCGCACACACGTCAGAATTAATTTTATAAAGGCAGTTCCAAAGATGGTTAAAATTGTGTAGGAGGAGAGAAGATACACGCAATTTGTACCTGGAAATGGGATGTGTCCCTGGCTGACTTTCTGGATGTATTACTTATAACTGTCACAGAACTGAAGCTCAGTGAATACTTCAGGAGTAAAATCTAATTGTGCTTTTCCGTAGGTCATTAAGATATTCTAATTTTGGGGGATACTTTACTAGACGTCCCTGCGACATTTTCAACCTTTTCTTGAAAATGGCTGCAATTTCTTTTTTTCCTTTTTTGCTTGATTAGAATAACACTTAATAACACCTATTTATATAAATGGTGTAGTTTTAATTTTCATTAAAACCACTGCAATTTTGAAAAATACAGAAGTCCAAATTCATTTTCAAAATTATACCTCCGATTTTAACGTTAGAGATATAGATGACGATTGTTTCATGGTGCTTGGTCAATGGAAAATTAATAGAAATATTTAATTCTTTGTCAAGGTTTCGGAAAATGTATTTATATCAACAGCACTATAATGTTCAGGTTCAGAAACAATAATATGTTAATTAAATCCCCAAGCCTATTCTTATTCATACAGTTCCTGTTAACATAATTGATAGAGTAATTGAATGAGAAAGAATAGGCTTGAATGGTTAATTGATAATTTCCTTCTCCTTGCAATGAATCCCTCAGTTTTAGATCTTTAAATCATATGATGCCATTTTAAAAGTATAAATAGTGAATGAGTAAATATAAGAAGAAGAGGAAAACTTTCGGTACGCGTCTCATTCTTACTAGTTCTCTGTGGCAAGTTTGTACCCAAAGCAAACTGTGTCTTTTGCACCTCCACCCCATCCTCCAGCAAGTGCAATCCCAAATTTCTAGGCAACGTTTAGTCTCTCTTCCAATCTAATAGAATGTAGACTATAAGTTTGAGATTTGAAAAACTACATTTCTGCGGATACTAGTACATTGAAAGAAGAATCCTCAGAAAAATGTTCCAGCCCTAGTTTCACTTTCATCAACGACCGCATTACGGGTATTCGTATATTAGTGACGATCTCAAGAAGAGAGTAATTCAAGAGCTCTATCCTTCGAATAACGATATATATGAGATTGGGGCAACTTCTCGGGAAAATGTCCTTGTAATTAGTGATGAATTTCTGTGTGATGATTAGTGAGATTTTTGATATAAAAAGTATATGTATGTTTGTTAATCCATCATAATCTTTGAAGTTCTCGTAAATGGAATTATGAACAATGATATCAATGGGCCAAAACGAGCTAAATATTATTTGCAAGAAAGGGCTGGCGTTTTAAAATGATGATTTCAACATTTGAATCTGATTACATTACATACTACTTATACTTAACTCGTATATGAAATGTAGGTGGTTCTGTTAAACACTGTTATCGTGTGTTGTTAGGTTTTCGTTTCTGTGGACTGAACAATTTTGGATTTTTAATTCTGACAGTGGCGAAACCCTAATACATGTGTAGATTTACCTGTCGTCGTGATGGAGATAGTCATAGAGATCTCCTGGTCTGAACGATCGTTTTTATTGTTCCCATTGATAATTTTCAAGTGAATGCCCAAGTAACAGCTTGTTCCGTTGAAGGACATCGCTCGCTCCTCTCCTCATCCTCTTCTCAATGTAGGTCAAGTGTTGGGTTGGAACACCAATCCTCGAAGTTCTTTTGATACCCAAGATGTCCTACAATTACTCTCAACAAGTAGATAATATTTAAGCTTGAGAAGGTGGATTAAATATCAATATTAATTATAGTATTAATAACAAATAATAATAATAAACAATTATCATAAAAATCAGGCTATCAACACCTACGCAGCACCGGTAATCAAGTACCTTACTGCAATTTAACAGATTTGGATGGGAGCAGAGCTGGACAATCTGAATCGTGAAACCACCAAACTAGAGACAAGTCATTGCGCTATCCTTTCGCACCGTGATGTGGGCAGACTCTCTCCCAGTGATCAGGAGGCGATGAATATATCAGACGATTCAAACTGAGAAGTCAGCAATGGCAGAATACATAAAACATTCAAGGAAAATTTAAGGAAGTGGTTCATAGAAGTACGTAAGGATATGTTATCCTGAAGCCGGGAATCGCGTACTTCATCAGTAGGGGGAGGAATCAACAGGAACGCCCAACAAGGTAGCATGGGAAACCGTCCCCCGGACAATATTTCCGGACATGTAAGGGAAGCTGGACGGTTCTCTCATTGGGAGCTCGCTGCGGGATGGCTTTCATTAAAAAGAGACAGAATGTATGATTCTACCCGCCCAACAACTAGCATTAAGCGCTAAGGTCATTCAAGCCAAAGTAGATAACACTATCAAGGACGGCAGGTGTGGAACTGAGCGAACGAGATGAAACACCATCACATAATCACTGCCTGCAGCAACACTGTACAGATAGGATACTACAACCAACATGACAAGATGGGAAGTCAAGATTGTCATGATACCATGACAAGATTAGCCACTGTATTACACTGGAAACTGTACAGAAAATATGGCCTGCAGACAAATGATAAATGGTGGAAGCCCGCCCAGAGCATAGTAGTTGAAAACTAATACAAAAATACTCAGAGTTTCAAGATCCACCCAGACTATGGATCTTGATCATAAGCCAGATCTCACCATCGTTGAAGAGATACTGGCATGAATAGTAGACATGGCCATTCCATTAGATTACAGTATTCCAAAGGAGACGAAAAAAGTTACGCAAAATCTTGAACTGATAGAGCTAAGAAAAATTTGGAAACAGAAGGACACGGAAGGTTGCTCTGATTGATAGTTTTTCTTAAGCGCACCCGTTTTACTTACTATTGTCCTCGTATATACTGAATTTGTAGTACTTATTGTATCAAAGTGTTAAAATATTCAAGAACTGCAGTCTTTAAATTCACGTTCGCAGTCATTCTGATGGCGTGTTCGTGTTAATGTTAAAGGTGCACATCTATACTTTCAAGTCTACGATATTGCTTTCATTGTAATTATATGTTCAGAGTGGATCCGTGTTCGACTAAAGAAAAATTCAGGCTCGAACTGCCAACTTAATCTCCCTTCCAGTAGGCCCAACTGCATTCGAATATAGCATACCTTTGACTTCAAGCCGTTACTTGTAAGCAATACGTAATGGACTCAAATATATAAAAGCTTCTTCCCGAAAGCTATATTTATTATGAGATATGTTTTATTATTGAATTTTCCGAGCACATCTCAATCGAAACTTACTCGTAAACTGCTGTAAGGATATTGGAAATTCACCATGTTTCTAAAATCCCGTCATCCCCCCCCCAACGAGTCAAGAATAATTGCAGCTCTATCTAATCGTATTAGGGATGTTGCTTTATTATTATCACTTGCTTGCTTTCCCGCGGGAGCGATTGGATATGCGAGATAGTATCTTAAATTGAGGAAGCGACCTCGATCTGGCAGGGAATAGAAATCTCCCGGTCTGTTACCTACATTTCCGGCGATACTCATGTCGTTATTGCTAAGACGAACGCAATGAAGAGGTGCATTGGAGATTCCGCGCTACCGGTATAACTATTCGGGTGGTCCTTAGTTCGGCTATTGGCTTCCTCGCGGCAGATATCCAGTATGCACAGGAAATCGAGTAGGGACCTGACCCTGCACAATTGTAAATGGCGGTAATTGTCTTAGGTTCCAATCTGGAATGTTGGTATTTCTGAACTGGCAGTGCTGTGGTACCAAGGCTAAAGTGGGAAAATGTTCCGGAGAATCCGGATGCTAGGCTAATGGTTATTTCGTGCAACCCGAAGCAGGTGAGAACATGCTTAAACACCAGGAGCCGGATCTGTGGTTAGTAAAACCCCCCTTTGGTAAGAAAATTGTTTTAATGAGACGGCTTGTTGCCTAAGAGCACAGTATTCCTTTCAATTTCCAACTATTACCAGACACTGACCAAGCCTTTCGATTGATTGATGATTCATTATTTGTGATTCCGGGCGCGTCAACTGCTAAGGTCATTCGTTCCTGAAGTGTAATGCTTATTTTTCTTCGGGGTGGGGGCGTGATCTTCACTCGCTGGATCTAACGTCGGCTAGCCGGGTTTTCCTCAATCAGGTATCTCCCACCAGCGGGGCACCGCCTCAGCCGGCACAAGGTCTAAATTCCCGGCATGTGTGGTAGTGTAGTGCATGTGTGTATGCAAGTAAGGAGTGAGGATAGGACAAACAAGAGGACGGAAAGATCGCGCGCGGTCGGAGGACTGTTTGTTAGGGTACTTCTCCGGTATTCAGCTGGTGTTGATCGGAGAAACCATGGTAATCTACCGATGGGAACAGCCGTCCAATAGAATTCTCCTCCAGACAGCGACTGAACTCGACCTCGCTGCAAGCTAGTGTCGAAAATCCTGCCACCGTCGGAACTCGAACCCAGAACCTTCCGGTGAGAGGGACTGCAGTGGCATCAGTTGATGCTTCGAGCTGTCTCTCCCGGTACATGACCTTCGATTGCCTTTGACCATGCCCTTCAGATACTCCTGCGGGTCAGAGACTTAGATACTCCTGATACTCAGCTATTTCAGGTACTCCTGATACTCCTCCGGTAAAAGAGACTGCATGACATCCGTTGATGCTCCGAGCCGCCTCTCCCGGTCCATGGCCTTCGATCGCCTGTGACCATGCCCTCCAGATACTCCTGCGGGTCAGATACTCCTGATTCTCCTGATACTCAGATACTTCAGCTACTTGAGATACTCCTGATACTCCTCTGGTGAAAAGGACTGCAGTGACATCAGTTGATGCTCCGACCCGCCTCTCCCGGTCCATGGCCTTCGATCGCCTCTGACCATGCCCTTCAGATAGATCCTCCTGCTAGGCGCTTGCCTCCAGGAGCGGCGGGGCGCGTCACGTGTCGCCGCGCCGGTGCACGTGGAGACGGCCCGGGGCGCCGGGGGCCTCCGAGGATCGTCTCTGCGGCTGGGGCGGCGGCGCCGCGACCCAGGACGCTCAGCTGCGCGAGAAAGTCCCATGGCGGCCCTGGCCCGCTTCCATGCGCAATGCGCGCCGAGACACGACGGCCCCTCCCTGCGCCCGCCCGCCTGCCCGCCGCCGACTGCGTGCTCGCTCGCTCGCGCGCGCGCATGCGCCCGCCAGCCCGCCCGCCCGCCCCATGCACAGTGCGCCCGAACGAGCGCTTTCGCGATTTTTCTAACTCCGTCTCTCAAGTCCCTATGATTGATTGATTGGTTCCAATCTGCAATGTTGGTAATTCTAAACTGACAGTGCGGCGGTACCAAGCCTAAAGTGGGAAAATATTCCGGAGAATACGGATGCTAGCCTAATGGTTATTTCGTGCAAACCAAAGCAGGTGATAACATGCTTATACCCAAGGAGCCGGATGTGTGGCTAGTAAAATCCCCCCTTAGTAAGAAAATGATTTTGATGAGACGGCTTGTTGCCTACGGGCACAGTATTCCTTTCTATTTCCAACTATTACCAGACACTGACCATGCCTTTCGATTGATTGATGATTCATTATTTGTGATTAGCTGTAAGCTGTAAGCTCCCGGCATGTGTGGTAGTGTGGTGCATGCTAGTGTAAGTGTGTGTAAAGAGGTGAGGATAGGACAAGGAAGAGGAAGGAAAGATCGCACGCGGTCCGTTTGTTAGGGTACTGCTCCGGCATTCGCCTGGTGTTGATCGGAGAAACCACGAAAAACTACCGATCAGAGCAGCCGGCCGCTAGAATTCTCCTTCAGACAGTGAATGAATTCGATCTAGCTGACAAGCTAGTGTCGAAACTCCTACCGCCGTCGGGACTTGAACCTAGGACCTCCCGGTCAGAGGGACTGCAGTGACATCTCTTCCGGTTGATGCACTGAGCCATCTCTCCTGGTCTGAAGCCCCTATGGCCACGATGGAATATCGCACGGCATTTCGCGTTTTTCTCCGTCGTACCGCTAGAAGTCGCATGATCGCAAGCACTACTTGATACGGTCGCGATCATTCGATACCTGGCGACATGACTGAGAACGTCGCGAAATACAGGGACGTATTCCATCGTGAAGACGGGCCTTGAGGGGCAAAGTTAGAAAAATAGCAGCATAGGTTGTAGACATCGGCATCCGATGGTGGGATGGGAAGGGTGGGGATGATCGCGCAGGGTCCATTGGTGCTGTTCTGATATACGTTTGGAAATGAATACACTAATCAGAACAGTCGACCTATAAGCTTGATTCCCCATCAACTCGCTGATGTTTAACATCTCACTCCAATTTCCGAGAAGGATCTAACCTGCGACCTGTCAATCATCGGCACGGTTACTGGCTGAATTTAGCTCAGAGCCAGCGCTGTCGCTGATACTGTAGGGATTCTGACCGGAAGGTTCAGAGGTTCGAGTCCCGATGGTGGCGAATACTAGCTAGATAATTGGATTGAATGCGGCCACTGTCTGGAAAATTCTAGCGGTCGGCTTCTCTAATCGATAGGTTCCCGTATTTCCCTCCGTTGAGGCAAATACTTCAGCAGTACCCTAAAAAACAGACCCAGGACCGCGTGCGATCTTTCCTTCCTCATCTAGTCTACTCCTCCCTCGTTACACACACACTTACATACAGTCCCCTACGACATGTGCCGGGAGATCAGTCAGGAACGTGGAGCTTGTCCGTGCTGGGGCAGAGGAGGACCTCCCGCAAGACGACGTATAATTTGCCGCTGAATGACACCATCCAATGGAGGAACGCCGCCACCTCCCGAGATAAAAACATTCACCACACTAGCGGGACTAATGACCGTGGCAGTTGATGTTACCGGAAATAGCAATCAATTAATCAATCAGTCAATCGGTACGCTTGACTTGCGCTTAAAGCTCGTCTCTACTTGCGTTAGTAGTACAACCCCACGCGTGCAGTTTGCCGGTTTTGTGCTGATGCTCTTCAAGTATCAGTCACCGCTCAGGGTCCCAGGGAGTTTGAGGTCCAAGGTTGGATGTTCCGGTTTTAAACCACTACTCCTTTGCGTCAGGATTAACCTCTGAACGCGATCGCCCTTGGCCTCCCAAAATTACGAGTAGGACGTCCCCCCCTGGTAAAAGCTATCAGCTGTTAGGTTGATAGAGTGAAAAGACCGGTTGCGATAGTCCAGCGACTATGGGATTTCTTCTGGATCATCGTTGACCAAGAGATCCTATATCTACAATGGTGGCGGATTTTTTATGTTAGCTACAAAGCTGATCGAATTTAACCATAGTCTGCATGGATTATTCTAATTAGCGGCCACTCTGTTTCATAGTTTTCGGTGCTTTCTCCAATCAATGGGACGTGAATGTCGAAATCACTTTCTCGCTAAAAGCGAAAGCTAACAGGGTATCGCCGGGATGGAGCCAGGATGCCTAGAGTCTTCCCCCCCCCCACCTCTTCACTGAACCATCCTTTTGGCACTACCTACGTGAATATCGCTGTCAAACTGGCACGCGTGGCTCATGTTTCTACTCCAACACCAACAGGGCTGTTGAATGTGGAACTGATATCCTGGCCATAGCCACAGAAGAGTACGTTTTTTCCCTGTAATTCCTAGGCAAACAATTCAACTTTTTCTCCCAGAAATTAGCTAAACAAGGATACAACAGACCTGCACACCCGTGTGAAAACATAGATCTGAAGGGGTGCAGATTGCAATCCTACCCTTCACATGGATGTTTTCCTTGTTTCTCGTGTGGGTTGTGCGCGGAGGACCTCCCATTCTTTTCTCCTCAGATTCCGAGAGCTCACCAGTTCAAGTGTCAAGTATATGGTTTTTCATTAATCTCATTGAGGTGTAGCACGAGCATTCGCCTGATACAGAAAGTCCTACAATTTTGTAAATAAAAACAAACCGCCCAAATATTAATCTTTATTTTCCCTCATTCTGATGTTTATGTGAATGATGATATTTTTGTGGGGCGAAGAATGTTTGAACACGTCTTACCAAATTATTATTTTGACGGAGCATAATGATATCACAAATAACTTTAATCCAATTTTGGAACGTTTTTGTGTGATTTCATCACGAAACACAACTTATTTATATATTCACTTCTGTCCTAATACGCTTGTCGAGTGTCTAATGGACAGCATTCTAGCTTTCCGTTGTGAGATGACGGATTCGATTCCCGGTCGGGGCAAAAATAGAGCTGTAGCTTTCCGTTATAATCATCTCAGTTTCTTTAGCTGTGTGACGAAAGATAACTCAGGCTGGTTAAATAAGCTAGATACAGGAATGAGAATATTTCATGCTCGCTTCATGTCTTCCTTTAGTCCCAGGCGTGAATAATGAATAAAACAGGGTCCAAGCCTGGGAACACCCCTAGTTGGCAAGTGGGATTCATCCGACCCTAAAATACCGAACACATTCTATTGCCCTAATATCATTGCAAAATAATGCTGTTCAAACCTAACTATTTAACTTTGTAATTAACATCTCTGTTTTGCAGAGTATTTGTTTTCGTCTTCTGACTCATTTGCTCTAAAAATGTACACTTCGTATGTCTTTCTTTTTTCTTGTTTCTTCTTTTTCTCTTTCCCCTTTTCTTTTTTCCTTTTTCCGTTTTTCCTTTTTCCTTTTTCCTTTTTTCTTTTTTCCTTTTTCTTTTTTCCTTTATTCTTTTTTTCCTTTTTTGTTTTTTCCTTTTCTTTCTTCCTTTTTTCTTTTCCTTTTCTTTTTCCATTTTCTTTTTTCCTTTTTTTCCCCTTTCTTCTTTTTTTCCTTTTTCTTTTTTCCTTTCCCCTTTTCCTTTATTCTTTTTTCCTTTGTATTTTTTCTTTATCTTTTTTCCTTTTTTCTTTTTTCACGCTGAGCACTTTCGGGCCCCGTTCGACCCAGTGCGCGCCGCCAGCCCCTGACTCAGCCGCCGCGCCGCGCCGCACCGTGAGCGCTCAGGAGCCGGGTGGCTGCGGCCGCGGGCGTGAGTCACTTGGCAGACGGCGGTTGCGCATAGCGACGAGCCCCCTCAGGTGCGGCTGCGAGGTGCCGGGCATAACTTAGCCCTTTCACCCGAGTGACACCGCCGCGCCGCCGCACCGCTTCGGCTCCCGAGCGGACCTTAACCTTTACGTCACGGAGCAGTGGGGGCTCTGAGAGGTGACGTTATTGGTCCACGGCTGTCGGGTGACGGGATCTTCGTCCTGGTCTCCGGCCGGATGGATATATCTTGGTTTTTGCAATTTTTTCGATGCCGATGTTTCTTTCTTGATATGCAAATTGTGCACATTTCGAATTGAGTTGTAGGGACTGCAATTCGAGCTTCATTATCTCTCGAACAGCAGAAGATTCGAAAACTGTTCCGAACTTTTCTCCTTAACTTATAACCACTGAATATCCTAGGATATTTTACGCCCTTGATATTCCACCTATTCTATTGTCTTGTAATGTTTGACAACTCAGTTATTTCTCAGTCAGGCATATTAAATGATATGTTACAGGTGAGTCACGTAATGGAAGCCCTATTTCTCTTATAATCTCAATTTTCAGGACTAATTTTCAGGACATTATTTTCTCCATGGACAAAATAATACCACTACTTTTAGTCCCTTTTTTAGTGAACGTTTGCTATGATATTAAACCAACCCTTTCGTTCCGGGACTCCTTTACATGGTTTAGCTAAAGCATTCCATGATTATTTCTTTTCTTTATTGTCGAAAAAATCCGCTTGACAACAATGTCGAAACTGAAAATTTATTAAATGAATAATCCCTTCTCGCCAAATGAATTCCCCCTCCCTTCTTTCATTCTCTATTTTGTCTATAAGGTTGGACTAAAACTTCTCACATCTACTAAAGTGAAAACTGACTTCAAGTAACCATTCTTTTGTTTTCAGGAATATTGTGTCTTGGAACTGTTTTAAAACGTTTTTTTAAATGAATAAGGTAATTTGATCGGGAAATTGTGCGTACAGAAGTATAATAATAGTAATAATAAAGGAAATAAAATGTTGGTTCGCCAAGACTTGTGTACACTTTTGTATCCTGAAATAAATAATTATTAATTAACACGTAAGAATTATAGTAAGCATTTTATTATTGGTGGTGTATTTGACATTACGAGACGGAATATGTTTCACCGTGATTCTGTGAGTCATTCTCTACTTGCGTCAAAAAATTTTACTAAACCTCATTCCTGAATTTCTCTGCTGTGACTGGAAATCCATTCAAGAGTAAATTTCATATGTGGTACGATGTTATTGCAAGGGAAGCCTGAATTGAAATTGTTATAAAATTTCTGGTAAGTATATTTTTTAACCTTAAAACACGTTCAGGGGATTTCTTCAGCGTAGGAGTCATTGCTGACTCACATTCTTTTTATAGTTGCGAGAAGATCATTCTTCCTCATTTCGTATTTCACATAGGATCCTCGTTATCAGGTGAGTCAGTAGACTTCATCGTGGATTCAGCGCGCGCCAAGGGACTTCAGAAGCATGCGAAATTAGCCAAATCAACGCTGCTGATCGAGCGAGCTGATGGGTGCGAGGATTTCTGATTCATAGATTTACATTCTAAGTTTTTGGGTTGTCACAGGAACCAATTACATCATTCCTTTTCAATCTGAACTCGAAACATGATTTTTTTAATCGTTTTACTTAAATATTTCACGATTTAATAATTAAATTATAAAATGTAACTTAAAGGCGCATCCAGGATTTTTGCGAGGGGTTCAAGTGCCCAGCCGTCTTGATGTTTTCTTATGAAGAATTTTTCATTTGTGCTGAATATAAAATGTATGTTTGGTTGTTAACTCATAGTTGATATTTATAATCTTAACAATTGATAAATTGATTGACTTTCGTTAGTATAGAAAATTAGTAAAATGAATATCTTTCTTAATTTGTAGCATTGGCTTCTGGGGAAGGATAGGAAGCTGAAGCCCTATGAACTCCCCTCGTGTGCGCCACTAAACTTTGTGCATTATCAACATTCTAAAGGATATTCTCGAAGGTTTTTGATATTCAATGGAATCAAGTTGTTTGATGGGTGAATCTTGAAGCCAACTGGAAGAGGAAAGGGAGAATTGATTTGTGAGGTAGTCATCGCCAGACCTCTTAATATCCATGTCCTGCTGAGAGACAGTGGATGTCCTTCAGTTAACGAGATACCTGGCACGAAAAAATTGGAAATGCTGAATGCTGTCAAGGTACACATGGGATTACTACGATATGTTCGCATAATGTGAAGTCATTTGATTTTAATTCTCAGAACGTCTTAAATTATTTTAAATAATCAGAAAAAAAAGTGTTCCAAATGTGTCCGCCTGTATGAATGACAGAGTTTTTTAATTACATATTGGAATTTGAATTTAATTCATGTGCATTCATGCGAACGAACAATTTTTACAAATATTTACGGGAAAATCAGGATTTCCCACGTCTTCTCTATATTTTGAAATCCTCATCTGGTATTTGAGTGCCGGCTGATCAACTGCTATTTCTGTTTTACTGAGGTAATTTGGAATTTGATGTTTACTAAGCAGATTATTATCTTTCAAGACCGATTAGGATTAAAATTTATTAATTGAATGTATTAAGTGATTTCAAGGAGCTGAGCAACTTTTAAAAGACTAAAACATACTATTCCGAATGTTTGATAATATATGAAAATGAATATAGAGAATGAAATTGCAGTATTTATTCTTTTTACATTCTCGCTACGGAGTAGAGAGAAAGTTATGTAATACTGCGGGAAATAACAGCGAATGTTTGCCAGAAAAACTTTTATTACAGAGCCCTGGTAATGAGAAAGTGGATAAATCCAGTTGCTAAATTTAGAAAAAATCTTCTATCACATGGTGTAGCCAGAATCCATGTTTTATGGGTCCTTCAGAACGAAAAATAGAATGACGTCAAAACGTCTGTCTGAATATAGAGAATGGAATTGCAGTATTTATTCTTTTTACGTTCTCGCTACGGAGTAGAGAGAAAGTTATGTAATACTGCGAGAAATAACGGCCAGCAAAACTCTTATTGTAGGCCTGTGAACAACGCTAGTGGCTAAACCGTTCAGCCGATTTTCTCCAAATTGATATTCCCCAGTCGATCTGACTGATGTCTCGGCTCATCGAATTTAAAACCAATATTTTAATTTTTGGGGTTACTTTTCATGAACTGCCTGGAACATTTCCAAAATTTAAAAAAATGGCTCCATCGTTTTTGATTAAATTTTGTTGTTGGATAGTAAGAAGGACGTTTAAGATAATAATGTAGGTCTCATGTTCGTTAAAAAAACAGAGTTTTCAAAAATTGCATAATTTCGAACTTTTTTCCTACAATTTAAGTATTAAAGATAGAGATTTTTTCCTTAATAAAATCTGATTCTTAAAAATAGATTTTGAAATAAGTTCACCTACAATTTTTCGAAAATTTGAGTATTTTCCTCTAATTTTGCGTAAAAATACGGCCGAGAAAGTATATGCGCTTTAGCTCTACCAGTTGTATGAGGAGTCGTAAACAAATATTTGATGGTATAACATGTTATTTGCATTATATCTTTATTTTTCAATCTGTAATTAAATGAGGTTTCAACTGACATTGATCACCGAATCTAAAATAATAGTGAGCTCATACGATGAGATAACCTCATGTGACATCTTCGAGGATTGTTAGATGCAATAAACTCGTCTATGATGATAGACAGTGATGTGATAAGTTAATTTCCTCTCATTCCTTAATTAGAAAGAACATTATTTTATCGCTCATATTTTCATTCAAAGAGGCCATTATACTTCAAGTCTATAATTTCTAATCGTACTATACGTCCATTTTCCAATATGGTAAAATGTCTGTACTACGATTTAGAATATAATAAATAGATAATAAATGCATTCATGGGTAGTGGATCGACCAAAAATCGTGCGGCCGTTTACTGTTATGGAAAATAATGCTGTAATACGTATGGCAGAAGATAATCCTCGAAGATTCTTAAACGATAATAGGTAAAAAGCACATTGCAGTGGGTAAATACAAATTAGAAGAGTGTGAAAAATGTATTCGTAATTTTGATAAGTATCGTATCACTGATATTTACTAGTTCTGCGAATCTGACCTTAACCCAACCCATTTTTCGAGTCCTTTTGTCCATCTTTCTAGGCATGTAACCAGTCGGTTTTGTTGCAAGATACATTTTGAGGACACGCTTGTGCAAAGACATACTATCAGTTTGATTTTCCAAAAGCCTATTGACTCTTAGTGATGGTGAGTGCTGTACGCATTACTGAGAACAGACGAGGGATGTCGATGACGCTTTTGTGATCATCCATTTCCTGACTGTCCAATGATTTGTCATTGCATTCATGAGTGGTTATTTGCCTTTGGCTTCCTGCAAATTGTGGGGGGCAGGGGGGATTGGGAGGCAAATTATGGACAAGACGAAAACGTAAGCTTCCGCGGCCGGAGTCAGTATCTACGTGGTTGTCAGCGAGACGCCGTCGCGACATTTTGCCCTGAGGAAGGCCGCTGCACGGCAGCTGAAACTTTGGTATCTGTGCTTAGGACGCGCCGCGTCTCCCGAGCAGCCACGTAGACAAAGTTCAGATGAGTTATGTGATGTGTGAAGCTAACTATGGAACAACCTTACGGGGAAAATACAAAGTGCTTCACGACTGAGGCTAACCCGCAGCCTTCGGCCCCGCATTCTTGGGCGCAGCTCCAAGGCCCTTCATCACCGAGGCTGCCTAACGCGTTCAATTTAACTCAATTATGCTAAATCAGGTTGGATTAAAATGTACGTTTTAGTGGCTGAATCAGTTTAGCTAACATTTCGTAACTATTGGGTAAATTTTATGCAAAGATGCAAAATTCTAGATACTTGAAAAGGAAAAGAACACTAAACATGTATGTCAGTGTTTCTTAATACAAGTAGCCTGTTTGTTCCTCAACTTCATTGGTTTTCAAATAAATGTACATTTCTTCATAACGTAATTTGTTGCATTATAGTTTCACAATAACAGTAATTTTGGATATTTGAAAAGGAAAGAAATCATTTTGTTTGTTGAATTATTGACAAATGATAAAGCCTCAGTTCCAAGTGAGGCAGAATTGCGGATCATCTTTAAGTTGCGGATCATCTTAAAAGTTAATTAAAATAGTTTTGTATTCTCTTTTACTTAAGAAAAATCGCCTTGATGCCAGGTTCCTTTAATACAGTGAAATAACTTGACCCTTTTAGCATAGATTTGTTTAAATCAATGCTTACATGCTCACCATGCATCATGAAATATCTATGTAATCATTCTCTCTTCACGCTCCATTGACAGTGAGTTAGAAATGAATCGGCTAATGGCCATTTAAGTGCAACGATGGCAATGCACGCATGGAATGCAAACGTGTTCTTTTGCTACTCGTAGGTCGCGTAGGCGTTGAGATGTACAACGCTCTTCAACTTGTGGTACTCAACACTAACTAATATTTAATTTTTATATGTGGGTGATAATATTTTGGGTACTTAAGGATGTGATTATAAATTATTAATTAAATGTATAATAAACAAGTTTGGGCTTATACATCTCCTAAAGAGATGTATATCACATTTCCTAACACACTGTAAACATAATAGTGTACAATTATATTATTTCTGATCTACCTTGCTGCAAATATATCGGAGTAAGTTCTGAAAATTTTACGAAGACCCAGATTTTATTTGATCTAAACACATTTTTGTATAAGTTTTGTACACAAGGGTGCAATTGCAGTTTTATTAAACGGAATATGTAATCAATCGATTTCTTCGCAACATTTTAATAAGAGAGCTTTTTGTAATAAAATGTACTGTACAAGTATATTCGTTGTAGTTTGAAACTGACAAGGTAGTATTATCTCCCCAAAGTTTAATAAACGTCTGCTCAACATCTTCCTTGTTAAGCAATCTGGCGCTTTTGTTCGACTGACAATCGTTACTCGGAAGGTACAAATACGCTACAACGGAGCACCGTCTTTCGTTAATACCTAGTTATTAATGAGTTGTTAAGAAAGAGTTTTCCAAGTAACGTTTTTTCAGACGTAACAAATATTAATAATTTGACAGCAAAATACCTCACAAACCAATACGACATTCTCATGAGTCATACATGAGAAAACAGCAATCGTGTAAGAGTCAGCAGTGCTTATTAAAAGAAAGCCCCCGAGAAGGCTACTCAGTGAAAGGTCTTTGAGAATTATTCTCCTCAGGTACCTCGTAAGATACATTTTATGCTGTAATAGGAACAGTTTAGACTTGAAAACAGCGCTATACATGTCATTCGGGTTTTCCGCGAGCATGTCATTCATTCTTGAGCAATCTGGATCTCGTCAGTAATAACGAATAGAAAATAAAGTATACAGGGGGTTGCTAAGAGGTATGGCAATCGGCAACCCTGTTTTCCCTCTGAGGACCCTGCTCAGCTTGTCTTTTGGTTAGTAGAATGGTTTCGAGCTTTGAGACACATTAGTCGCTACTACTGTTGGAACCTAGAAGTTACGAAACCATAATTACGGTTGCAAACGTCCAGTCATTCGAAACCTTTGCGAAACCGAAACTGACGCCAATTTCTGGGAATGCGTTGATATTACAAAAAAATCTCGGTCACGACCCACAGAATACCTAAATTGTGGATCATCTACTAGCACATCGGAATAAAAATTTTCTCACTGTAATAGCTAGGAGGAATAACTAAAAATATCAAATATCTTCTAATATAGCCCTTGTTATCTACATACTGTAGTATGAATTAAAATGGAGATGTATACTCCTACAGCAAGAGAAACACCAAGAACACCGAATATAATGAGGGATATATAAATTAAATTATTGCGACAGTTTAATTCAAATCACCATAAAAAATATTGCGAAATTGATGTATGAATCATCGGCAAAAAGTTTATTTTCAAATGCACCTGTAAGGAAGCCTGCGATACGCCTGAATGGAGATTTAAATTGGAGGTTGCTTGCCTGGAGTTCGTGTGGTTCGGGAGCACCGCGTGGGTCTCACATGGGCACGCAGCGGCGCTGCGCCTAAGGTCGTGGAACCGGTGAACTGCTGTCGGACTCGCCTGCGTCACGTACGCTTGTTGCGAAGGAACTCTGATCTTTCGCTTAAAGTGAAAGAGAGAGTAAAGAACGTTGGACAAGGGTAACGTCCGCAAACAAAATACTTAACAGTAAATTTGACTGGTGTTTCCAAATATATTCAATCTAGTGTTGTAAGAAATTATGTAATACAAACGCACTTCACGTAATATAAAAATAGACAGTGTTAATTGAGTTTGTTTAGAAAATGTAGCGCGTAAGAAGTATGTTATTTAATGAAGAACTGAAAACTGTTTACAAACACTGAGATTATTAAAAACTGAGATCATAAACATTATTAATATATACGATTTTTAATATCCATTATTAACAACAATAATCAGTTTCATAATGCAAGCCATAATTAATTAATCTACGGTCTCTTATTAACTCACCATTCGCAGGACAAATGGTCAAATTTAAAAGAAAATTATAGTTCACTGGAATTTGTACGAAATGGATAAATACGAAATGGATATTCGTATCGTAACATCTTATGACAATATTCGATTGGTTATCAAACTCGGCATAATAATCGTTCTCCAAATTCGTATTGTATTAAGTTATCTTATAATATTTATTACGTAAGTAACTATTAATTATGGATTTCACTGATCACAACTCACGAATTCATTAGTCAAATTTTCACAGCAAGTACTCAAAAATAAAATATTCTATTAATTACATAGAAACTTCTCAGAGGGTGTGCCTCATCTTAAGACGACAATGCTTCGCAGCGCCAACGGCTTGTGGCGCTAGCGGAGGTCCATGTACGAGGCGCCACACACCATCCCCCAAGTCAAAAGCTCGGTACTCACGGGTATCTGCACGAAGGAGCCGTTCTGCAGCACGGGGTAGGAGTAGAGCGGCACGACGGGCACGGAGCCGTTGCGCACGAAGATGGGCCCCTGGATGGGGGTGACGCGCGTGCGCCCGTCGGCCGGCTCGCCGCCCGCCGCGTCCTCCTCGTCGTCGTAGTAGTCCTCCAGGTCGTCGTCGTAGTCGATGACGGCGTGCAGGGAGGTGCGGCTGCCGCCGGCCGAGGTGTCGATGCGCGTGTAGCCCGAGGGCCGGCCGGGGGCGCCGCCGACGCCCGGCGGGCCGCCCCGCGCGCCGCCCGCGCTCGCGGCGGCGGCAGCGGCGGCGGCGGCGGTGAGAAAGGGCGCGGGCGCGGGCGGCGGCGCGGGGGCGGCGCCCGGCGGCGCGCCGAACGAGTAGTTGAGCAGCGCCATCGAGGGGAGAAGGCGAAGAAGAAGAGACGAAGAAGACAGGCGTGCGACGCGAAGTGGAGCGCGCGCGCGCTGTGGCGCGGCGCGGCGCGGCGCGTGCGTGCGGGCGGTGGGGCGCGAGGCGCTCAGTGGCCGCGCCCGGGCTGTCGTGGGCCTGCCGCCCGGATTGTCCCCCGCGTGCGCGCTCCCGGCTCCGGTCCCGCGCGGCGATACACTGACGGCGAAGGCGGCGGCGGCGGCGGCGGCGGCGGCGGCGGCGGCGGGCGACCGGCGGCGGGAGGGCGCGCCTGGCGAGGCGAGGCGAGTCGCGCCGCCTCATTTGCGTGCGCGCGGCTGCGCCCGCGGCGGAAGGGGGAAATGGGCGGGGTGGGGGCGGGGGCGGGCGCGCGGTGGGAGGGGGAAGGGTGGGCGCGTCGTGTGGAGGCGTGCGGAGAGCGGCGATGGCGGCGGAGGCGGAGGCGGTGGCGGCGCCAGCCAAGCGTGGCGCTGGAGCTGGAAGGCTCCTGCGAGCTGATTGAATTTGCTCGGCTTGGGCGGACGCGAAGGGAGCTTGCTCTTGTTTTGTCGAGAAGGGGCCTGTGTTGAATCAGCGATGAGGTTGAGTGGGTTTAAGAAGTCTCGAGACGGGATCTAATTGGACAGATTGTGCTTGTTCTTTTCCATCGGCTTGCGGATGCAAATGAGGTTAATAGGATTAGAATGCTAAGTTTACTTATTATAGGAAAGAGTTCATCATTGAATACCTATGAATTAATTATCAATTATTAATATGATGTACAAAGAGTTGGAACAACTCAAATGCGTAATGTTTGCAGAAGCAGAATATTTTTACAGATTTCCAGCTTTCCAGATTTTCCTTTTTCCAGCTACTAGGTCCCATACAAATGCATACATTTAAAGGTAACATGATCAATATTACAAGAAAAAACAAATCGTCTGTCGAATACTAGATTTTAGAATACTTTTGTTCATAATGTTTTTAATACATCTTTTTTACAAGTTGTTATGGCAAATTGTCTTCAAATTGTCACATACCCATTGTCACATTAATTGCAACATCTCCAACGAATCGATCAATAATCCGTTCGGTAATTAGATCGAAAGCAAAATGTTTGTATTGTGTTATCCAACACGGCAGAGGTATTCTGCTGGATCCAGGCATTTGGTTGGGCTCTAGGGACCGCAAAGTCGGTTGGTCGGCGGCTGCCGACCAAGCGATTGGCAGAGTGCCACAGTGGAGTTTTTTGAAACGAGAGCGATAATTCTGCTACTCTGGACCAACCATGAATTTGCATTGACTTTAATGAACCTCATGGTTCAGTGTCCCTACACAAAAGATTTTCCTTGGAAAGATCTTGATAAAGATTTCGCAACTCGATGAAGGGATCTAAAATGAAATATTTTATTACTCATATTGAATAAATAAAAGAGACCTTCAGAAAAAAAAGAATTGCTCTAGACGGAACATAGTTTTACGTACTAGTGATTTGAAATGGTTGGTTGTTTTTTGTTAAAGGAAAGGAATGGCTGCAAAATCGTGTCCCCAAGGGATTATTTTTTAAATAAAATAAATAATAATATTTCGACACTTACGAAAACTGCGCACTATATTAATCATAACTTTAAAAAACGAGCTGAAATCCATTGGATTGATGTTTCCAGGCTGCTATGTTCATTAATCATGTAAGTATAGTGGGTGTGTTTTGTGAGGTGGCGGCGTTCCTGCAGGCATACGGTGGGGTAATCTGGCGCCGATTTACACGACGCCTTGCGGGAGTAATTCCCCCTCCAGATGCCTCTCCGGACACCTCTAAACCGGGAAAAGCGGCTAGTCTCCCGACATGAGTGGTAGTGTAACGCATGTAAGGTAAGGGTTTTCATAGATTGGTTGATTCATGTTTTTGGGCGCGTCAACTACTTAGGCCATTACGCGGACATAGCACCCGTAATGGTCTAATAGTACTGCACTTACGGGACTGTGGCCTGCGTGTAGTGTAGTGCGTGGTTTTCTCGGGAGGTAGCGATGATCTTTTCCCCGCTGGATGGCGAGATCTGGCGCCGACGTACCGTCGACTAGCGGGTTTTCCTCCCAACCAAGTATCTTCCATCAGCGAGGCACCGCCTCAGCCGGGACAAGCTGTAAGCTCCCAACCGGTCTCCCGGCATGTGTGATAGTGTAGTGCTTGTTAGTGTAAGTGTGTGTATAAGAGGAGAGGATAGGACATGGAAGAGGAAGGAAAGATCGCGCGTGGTCCGTGGCCCATTTGTTAGGGTACTGCTCCGGCATTAGCCTGGTGTTGATCGAAGAAACCACGGAAAACTACCGATCAGAGCAGCCGCCCGCTAGAATTCCCCTCCAGACAGCGAGTGAATTCGATCTAGCTGACAAGTTAGTGTCGGGACTCGAACATAGAATCTCTCGTTCATAGGAACTGCAGTGACATCAGGTTGTAAGGTAAGGGGACATAATAGGACAAGGAAGACGAAGGAATATCGCGCGCGGGCAGTACCTCGTTTCTTAGCATATTTCTCCAGCTAAGGGTATTTCTCCGGTTTCATAGGGTATTTCGCCTGATATGTTTTGGAAAAACAATAGACACTACCGATCAGAGCAGCCAGTCTCCGGAATTCTCCTTCACTCAGTGGCTGAATTCTAACTAGCTATGTAGTTAGAATCGACAATCCAAAGAGTTCGATGTAGCAGGTCCAAAGCTGCGTTACATCTTATGTGCATGTGTAAACATTCCAACACTCAGAAGTGTTTATTAACAAACGAAAAGACTTTTACCCATTTGACTCAAAAGAGCTCCAAAAACATAATAGAAGGTCCGATACGAACTAATTTTTTAGATTATAGGCCAAGAAACATAAACATGCGTCTATTGGGACCAAAAAACAAAATGGATTTTTAAGTGCGGTTTTCGAGTTACTGAAGATGGTGACGTGTGTTACACCCTTGACGTGTCACCTAACCACGTGTGACGACTGATGTGTTCACAGTTTAATCAACAATATTCTACATTTTTCCCCTTAAATCTTGTAATGAACCTTCAGGGAGTAAATCTCTGTTCAGCAGTATATTTATGGAATTTTTGAAAATGGCGTCATATAAAATGCAAAAAGGCCTTGTCAAATTGTATAGAATATACTAGAGGTTTAGAGCATCAGTAGTTGTTCATCTACTGGAAAAAATTAAAACACTTATTAAACAATTATTTACATCATACCCGATCACCTGTAATTTTCCGTGGTTTCTCCGATGAACACCAGGCAAATGCCGGAGCAGTACCCTAACAAACGGGCCACGGACCGCGCGCGATCTTTCCTTCCTCTTCCTTGTCCTATCCTCACCCTTTACTTACAAACACTTACACTAACATACACTACAGTACCACACATACCGCGATACCAGTCGGGAGCTTGGAGCTTGTCCCGGCTGGAGCGGTGCCCCGCTGATAGAAGATACCTATTTGTGGAAAACCCCGCTAGCCCTCGGTAGGTCGGCGTTGGATCTCACCAGCATCAGCAGTGAAAGACCACCAAATCCTGAGGGGAAAGCATGCACTACATTTAAGGCTTTAATGACCCTAGCAGTTGACGCGCCCGGATTCACTAACAATCAATCCATCTATCACATCCGATCGCGCTAGAGCTCAGTTTGTATCTTTGGAAACCGTGAAAACGTCATTCGCTTACTCTTAGTATGTTGTAGTATTTCTAGTGGTATTAACAAAATGGGAACGGAGAATCATCCAACCTCCCCTCCCTCCAGATGATAGTTATTGATTAATTTATTGATATTTTCGGGCACGGACCTCGCGCGATCTTTCCTTCCCCTTCTTTGTCCTATTCTCTCCTCTTACACACACACACTTACACTAACATGCACTACCCTACCACACATGCCGGGAGACCGGTCGGGAGCTTACAACTTGTCCCGGCCGGGGCGGTGCCCCGCTGGTGGGAGATACCTGGTTGGGGGGAAACCCCGTTAGTTGACGGTGGGTCGGCACCAGATCTCGCCATCCAGGGGAAAAAGATCATCGCCACCTCCCGAGGAAAACACGCTCTACACTTACGGGACTAATTACCTAAGTAGTTGTCGTGCCGGAAACACGAATCAATCAAACAAAATCCAAACCATTACTACCACATCATCTCATTTATAAAATCATTCACACAGGCCTGGTGTGACCAAACTGATTTGACTTTGGTGTCACAATAAAGAATAAAGTTGATATATCAATAACCTCAAGAATTCCCAATACATGAAATATAAATCGGTTTTGTGCTTGAAATTTCGAGTACACAAAGATATCCCTTATAAATGTTCTGCCATATATTTTTGTAAATGTTTTCCTTCGTGAAAAACATAGCAAAGTAATTAAAGCGAATGACATAAAATGAAACTAAAAATGTTGGTTTAGTTTCGTATAGCATAATGTAATACAACAGATTTCTGTGAGCAATTGTACTGAATGGAAGTGCTAGTTTTGCAATTTCTTTTAGGAATGTGACTTAAAAATATTAAATACGTAAATAATGCTCTTTTAAAGTGGAAAATGCTTGACGAGAGAAACGGAATTACATCACTGAGTCGTCACTCCCCCAGCCCATCAGGTCACAAGTTACGGGAGATGCAACTATTAACTTTATTTCATTCCTGCTGACCACGTTCCGATGTTTTCACTTTTTATTTAACCGAAGGAGATAACTAGCAGTGTAAGTAGTAGGTACACACCGAATTTGCAGTATAGTGTGACGATTCACACGGACGAGTAAATAAACGTTCCCACGCTACGCAAGGTACCATTAAACATAATCTTCTTTTCTTGGAGAGCGCCAGGTGTACTTGCAAAAACAAACAAGCATCGCAACCGACGGCCTGTGCAGAGGGGAGGGCTGCGCCGCGCAGCCGGAGCTGCGTTCCTGCGCGCGCCGACGGGACGGGCGCAAAAAGGCCGTGCCACTGCGCAAAAATTATTCCGACGCGATGGAACACACCCCGCAGGGCACGCGAGGCACATTGCGTTTTGACGGACGCAATGCCAGGGTTCAATCTTCGAGAAAGAGGAAAATTAAGGGTCGCTCATTGGGCATCAAAGCCTTCGAAATGTTACTTTCGTACCCACTAGTTTATTTTTTCATTACGTTTTAGATGTGAATAATAATAATTTTTTAAAATTATTATTTACTCTTTGCACTTTCAGTGCTGCAGAATTATCCTGCTTTGGGTTAGAGGATGTTAGGAATCCTCTTAATAAAGCCTTTTTTTCGCTTTCTCCCCACTTCCATGGCCCTCTGTACATAGAATATAATGGATATCTTAGAAGTTCTTATGTCTAGAAGTGGGGTGAAGATGGCGTGGCAAGCGTCATGCTTCAACTGGACACCTTTTTACCCAATATTTTCTATTATATTTACTGTTAATAAAGCCAATTGTTAAAGAAAGTTAATGTTAATGTAAAAGTGTTAAAGAAATCGTGGAGAGAGAAACCACTTCACCGAAAATATTTGAAACGAATGGACGAGGTGCAGATCAATAAGGATCAATCATTTTTGTGGCTTAAAAGGGGAAGAATGAAGCCAGAATCGGAAGCACTTGTAATAGCTGCCTAAGATCAGGCCTTGAGAACACGACATTATGATAAAGCGGTTCTCAAAATTTCCCAAGATGATAAATGCCGCATTTGTCAAGAACACGTAGAAACCATTGATCATATTGTCTCAGCTTGTCCAATCCTAGCAAAGACCGAATACTTGAAAAGACACGACAGGATGTGTAGCTACCTCCACTGGCAGATCTGTACCGCCCTCGAAGTTCCGAACACATGCCCCAAGTGGTACGAACACTCACCGAAACCGGTGACGTCTGTTGGATTGTGTACGATATTGTACGCCAACAAATTCAAACTGATCGCACGATAGCGGCAAACAAAACGAATATAGTCATCCGGGATTTGGAGAACAAATCGTGTTTACTTATCGATGTTGCTGTACCTTGCGATCAAAACGTCGTTACTAAGGAGGCAGAGAAACGTCTTAAATACAAGAGTTTGGAAATCGAGATCAGCCGAATGTGGGGTGTAAAAGCACAGGTCGCCCCGATAGTTATCGGAGCTCTGAGATTTGTTCCGCAAAATTTGTGTAAGAACTTGTCTAAACTCCCAGGTAATTCAAAAGACTGGGAAGTGCAAGAAATCGCTTTATTTGGAACAGCCCACATTTTGCGCAAAGTATTGTAGAGACACCGACAGTCCCTAGATCTGCTCCTTAGGTAGCTATGAGTATAGTAGTAGAGAGTAAGAGCTCCTTAGTAGCTAATTATTATTATTATTATTCATATCTAAATAAGATATTTTTAAATATGGATATGAATTATAATATAACTATTATTCATATCTCTAATAATAATTGTTATTATTCCGCCGCAATGAAACACATCCCGCAGGGCACGCGACTCACATCACCTTTCAACGGATGAAATGCCAGGATTCAATCTCCGAGACAGAGAAAAATTAAGGGTAGCTATATGGGCAACAATTCTTCGAGATACGAGTATTTATTTTGTACCCATTTGTTTATTTTTTCAACGCGATTTAGCTATGAATAATAAGAATTACGCCGCCGCAATGGAACACAGCCTGCAGCGCACGCGAGGCACATTGCCTTTCGGCAGATGCAATGCTAGAATTCAATCTTGGAGACCTAGGGGAAAATTGAGGGTAGCTCTAAGGGCAACAATCCTTCGAAATATTGCTTATATACCCGTTCGTTTATTTGTTCATTATGTTTTAGATATGAAAGATAATGAATATTTCGGGTCGTGAAGATATTCTTTATCGTTTTGCAAATTAATTCATAAAACATTACTTACTCATGAACAGAAACCGTGTATTTCAGGGGTTCATAGACAGCAGTATGGCTGCCGTTAGTGATGGACAACGGAAGGTACAGAGGCTGCTATAGGAAAACGTCTGTATTCAAATAAATCGCTTATAATGAATGTGAATATTGAAAACAATTAGTAAATAACTAGTGGTAAAAAAAAGAATGCATCTCAGGCTGCACAGGATTGAACTTTCACTGCAACATGTATTTACAAAAGAATTTCCATGAACACCACTCTGCTCTTTAATTTTCATACAGTATTTATGAATATTTTAATTAAAACAGTGAATACAATATTTACAAAATTTATTGTAGGTTATAAAGAAAATTAGTTGTTCGTAAAACGTGATTTCTTGTATATTCTTTTATCTTTTCCCATTTAAATTATGTATTGGCTTGCAATAACTTAATAAGTGTTTTATTTGTTTATTGTGAGCTATGTTCTCTGGAAAGATTCGTCGAAAGAAAACCTTATATTTACTTTGTCTACAATCTGATTAATCTCTTAAATTTAATCATATTATGGATGTTATAAAATTGAGTTTAATAAGAAGTAGAAGTTTTAACAATTTTTTTCCTTTATTTGTAAAAATGTTTCCACTTAATATACAACTATGATACAAAGTGTTTATGAATGATACATGGTGCAAAATATTAGCTTGTAACTATATAAGTGAACAAAGCCTGTACACTACTACTAAAGGTTAAGCAAAGAACACATTGCATTTCTAGAAAAAGGAGAAATCAAAATTAATTAAAGGAAGAGCTTTTAATCAAATTTGGTGGTGTGAAATGTACAATAAATTTCTAAAAATATTTAGGTACTACTTTGTGGTTTATTCTTATCTAAGTAATCGAGAATCATATGTTTCTTGTCTTCGTTTATGGATCTAAAAAAAGATGCGTAAAGGTTTGAAGGGTGTGTTTTAATCTTATTTTGAAGTTGAAGAGACATTCTTTATCATTTGACTTAATTAAATTAATTGTACTAATCGTTTGTTGTTTTTTTTATTTTACACAAAAATCTAGAATGCTACCAAAGCAGGCTGAGTCAATTAAGGAAGGAATACTCTTACTGAGAAGGTATTGCTACATATTATAGTAATTTACAAAGTCATGTAATAATACAATATGTTAAGGTAGCAGTGACATATATTTAATGCAAAATAAGTCCCTTATCTTGCAGAACCTCTGCGTAATACGAAGCACTAACCACTGAATTTAGTTACGTATTTTCGAACTGTTTGGTTGACTTCGTCACATATAATTTCTAAACGAAGCATCTAGGCCTCTCAAGCTTTAGAATTTCCGTTTTCACAAAACGACACCAATCCTGTGTAGTTGTGTGATTTCCTTCATTTTTTGATGGGGCCATATCTTTAACTTTCAACCTGCCGTAAAGAATTGAATCCGCATATCATCTATATAGTATGTTTTAGTACTGTAAGTTATTTACTTTCGTTTGCTCACTTTTCAGGGCTGCATGAATTGTAAAAAAAATACCAAAGTAATGGTATATTAACAAAAATTATATAAAAACCTTAAAAAATAATTTGTAGGACCAATTATGAACACAATAACATGCATTCAGAACAGTTGAACTGGACAAAACAATTCAATTGAAGGGCTGAGTAGAACAAGGGGCTATCCCACATTTTTGTAAAATTGAGTTATTAGAATTATATAAAACTTGAAATAGAATTCTTTTAACGTAATATGTCATTTCAAACGATAATGGACTTATTTGGCAGTGTATTGTGTTTCAAAGTTTAAAAATGAACTGAGTTATGTAAGGAAAGTTGAGGTGAAACCCTCATTATCTCAGAACGCTGCCAATGAAGGATAGCCCCTTGCTCTCCTGAGCCCTTCAACTTTCTACCACTGGGCAAATGTAAAACGGACTCCACTGCGGTCCCTTCGCCATGGTCCCCGCGCCGCGTGCTAGGACTCGAGGCGCACGGCGTGGATCCAGTCGACGACGGGCGAGCGCGGGCCGCAGTCGGTGTCCACGCACAGGTTGACGAGGGCGTGCGCGCGCCGCACGCGGCCGCAGCGGCAGTTGCTGCTGGCGCGCAGCTCCACCTCGGGCTCCCGCAGCAGCCAGACCAGGGCGCGCGGGGCGATGGGGTTGTCGTAGAGGTGCGCCACGCGGCTCTCCGCCCCCGCGTCCCCGCCCCACAGCAGCGCGCGCAGGGCGGCCTCGCTGGGGTGCGCGATGCGGTTGGCGTAGAAGGTGGCGTCGCGCAGCGCCGCGCAGCAGTCCGCCAGCACGGGCAGCTGCGTGAGGCGGTTGCCCGAGAGGAAGAGGTAGCGCAGCTGGTGCAGCCCGCCCAGCAGCCCCTCCGGCACGTGCGCCAGCTGGTTGCGGAACAGCTCCACGATGCGCAGCTGCGCGTTCTCTCTGAAACAACGCGCCGCGTACACACTCGCAGAGGGAGTCTCGGAATAAATGTTACAATGTTCTAGAGCAGGGTTCCCACTGGGAGGAAGTCTCGGAATAAATGTTATAATGTTCTAGAGCAGGGTTCCCACTGGGAGGGAGTCTCGGAATAAATGTTACAATGTTCTAGAGCAGGGTTCCCACTGGGAGGGAGTCTCGGAATAAATGTTACAATGTTCTAGAGCAGGGTTCCCACTGGGAGGGAGTCTCGGAATAAATGTTATAATGTTCTAGAGCAGGGTTCCCACTGGCAGGGAGTCTCGGAATAAATGTTACTATGTTCTAGAGCAGGGTTCCCACTGGGAGGGAGTCTCGGAATATATGTCGCAATGTTCTAGAGCAGGGTTCCCACTGGAAGGGAGTCTCGGAATAAATGTTACAATGTTCTAGAGCAGGGTTCCCACTGGGAGGGAGTCTCGGAATAAATGTTACAATGTTCTAGAGCAGGGTTCCCACTGGGAGGGAGTCTCGGAATAAATGTTACAATGTTCTAGAGCAGGGTTCCCACTGGGAGGGAGTCTCGGAATAAATGTCGCAATGTTCTAGAGCAGGGTTCCCACTGGGAGGGAGTCTCGGAATAAATGTTACAATGTTCTAGAGCAGGAGTTCCCAACTGGAGGGAGTCTCATACGCAACACTCACCGTGCTGGACACTCGGATTGACTTGAGATTTTACCAGCTTGTTCAGCACCTTTCAAAACCCCTACATACAAATTTTTACGTGCTATGAAGCATTGCAAGTAGTGTTTTTGCGATAATTAGTATTGGGACCTTTCTTGGCCTTACCGACCGTAGAAGGTCGGAAACGCTGCTCGCCGCTGGTTCTGCGGACGTTACTCATACACCGCGCCTGCACTATCGGCCTATCGGCAAGGTCTCAGTTACTTGGAGGGCAGGCGGGGTGACAAAAACGGGTGTTTACTTTGCAGTTTCAGATGGAACGAACGCGCTTGGAAATCTGACACCGGCTGATAGACGCCGCATAACGTTCCTAGCGCGCGGGTCACGAAAGGTTCTGATACAAAGTGCCTATAAAACGATATTTATAATATTCCATAGCACTTCAAAATTTGCTTCTATAGATTTTGTATGGTGTTCTATCAGCTGGTGAAATTTCATGTCAATCCGAGTATCCATCTCGGTGAGTGTTGTGTGTCAGAATAAATGTTGCAATGTTCTAGAGCAGGGGTTCCCAACTGGAGGGAGTCTCAGAATAAATGTTACAATGTTCTAGAGCAGGGATTTCCAACGGGGGAGTCTCAGAATATTATTACACTGTTCTAGAGCAGGAGTTCCCAACAGGGATGCCACGATTGACACGGATTGACAACGAAACATCGATATTGCCAAACATTGATGTTCAAAATTAAAACATCGAAACATCAAAATTAAAAATACGTTGTCCAACACCAATCGATATTTTAAAGTTGCTTTAGTATCCTCATAACTTAAATTTGTAGGCAACAAAATATAATGTTACAGTTACCATGCACATTAATTTACAATGGACATTTATTTGAAAACAAAATTAAAACGGCTCTCCAAGTGCGAAGTACGTGAAGAAATGAAGAAAATACAAGGGCATTAAAATTATCTCAGGCAACGGATAGTAATCTGCTCGAAGGTAATGCAAATCGCGTTCGTTGGTTCGAACACAAACACAGTGGTACCATCGTATTTCATATTTTAATTTTTACAAATTTGTGATTATAATCATTTGTTATTCATGAACAAAATATCGAAATCGTAAAAACATCGATCCCAAAACATCGATGTTTAAATACAATGTTCTAGAGCAGGGGTTCCCAACGGGGTCGGTGTACACTGCCTGGGGGTTGATGAATTTTTCACGGGGGTCAATGATGATTAAGTATTTACATTTAGGTATTCTGCATCTAAAACTTTACAGATTTTACGTGGGGATCAAATGCTGATCTCTTATTGATTACACAGGCGAGCGCGCGCACACACACACACACACACACACACACACACACGCAAATTATTAGATCTAAAGACGTGACACATATTTCTCTATGTACGTTTACGCGTGGAATCCGAATATGGAGCAAGAATTGTGTCATCACCCTCCAGTTCTTTTTTAAATCGCGAAAAACCACTGTTGTTTCGCGATTAAAAAGAAACTGGAAGGTGGTAGCGCAATTCTGCCTTGGGTATGAGAACTTTTGGTTTCTGTAGAGTATAATGACACAAGGCACGAAAATATACGAGTAATATTGGCATGTGTTTTTCGCAATTAACCCGAGCGAGGTGCCGCTGGGTCTCTTGTGATCCCACGTATCTTTGCTTAACTGCAGTTCCCTAGTTTTGCGAGTCAGAATCTTTACATTTCACATTCTTTAGCTTTTCTCTGAAAGATTTCCAAATTTTATATGTAATAATTCATTTATAAATATTTGTGAAACCAATACAAACCACTTAAATTTCGTACTTTTTCTAAGTTGTGTTGATTGGCTTTGAAGTATTTTCAATAAATTGTTTGTTTTTATGGGACACAATGTTAGAAAATGAAATTTACTTAATTTTCTGATACCTTTGTCGTTGAAATATTCAGGAAAATGTAAATGGAGTCATACATAAAATGAAAGATAAATGATAATTTTGCCCTTTTATTTGTTTCAATACCTCATTTGCATGTTTGTTTATAATAGTGCATTAAGTTGATACGACCTTATAAATGATTGATTATTATTAAAATAACTAATTTCGCACTTATTTCTTGCTAAACATAATTTTATAAAGAAATAACTTAAAGAGGTCAGAAATGACCCCGCGCTACCTGTAACGTAACTCCGGCAACCACCACCTCTCCAGAAAAAAGAAAATGAAGGATGAAGTTAAAAGAAATTGGAGGATGGTGGCGCAATTGTGGTGTCAGATTCGGATTCACTACGTCGACATATTTAGAGAAACATATGTCAAGTCATGGGGCCTGATTTTTTATTTTTATTTTGTGTTCCTGTGTTATTGATATTGGAAATTTTGAAATCATTTACGTCGATGCAACAATAGAAACTATTCAACTATTCATTACGTAAGTATCATAAGTGTAAATTACATTCGAATTTAAATTCTTGGCCCGACCTGTCTCAGTTCCACCGCGCAATTTCCAATATGTTTTTGCCCCCAAAAATCTGTTAGGGTCTAGATGGTTTGCACCGCATTTTGAAGTTCGCGACCAAGCTTTGGCCACTCCGTCTACCCATTTACATAACACTACCTTGAATCTGTACAACGCGTGATGTCCAACATATTTTTTTGCGAGAAATAAACTGAAAAAAATGACATAAACGTTTGCTGCAGTCTGGCATCCAGCCCGCGAACGTACCCACTTCAGTTCGTGAAGTTCACTTATGCCGCTATTTCTCTTTGTAGATAAAACCCCCGAGTCAATACTAAACCTGATAATCTTACTTTTTAATTAACAACTAAATAAGATCCTAACTTCATGTTCAGTAATAGTAATAATTAATATAATAATAATACAAATGATGTTTGACTTCTGCTAAGGAGCAGCTATGGAGTCGCAACAATAGTATTCAATTGCGAACCGGGAAACATTTCCACGTAATTGATAAAAGTTGCAACTGTGACCAGATGGTAAAATGTAAAATAATAATAATAACAATAATAATAGTAATAATAATAATGATAATAGTAATAGAGAAAGAAAGAATGAAAGCCTATTAGAACAACAAGAAGAACCCACAGAAAAACTAATTGAATCATGGTTGCTTAGTGTGAACTGATTGAGTTGCTTAGCGTCTTCCATCTATGGGAAGAATTCGCTTATAATAATAATAATAACAATAATAATTTTGATAGAATATTTCTCACCGTTAGTCTCGGTCTGGGCCGTGGGTCGTACTTGCTAAATGAAGCAATTGAACGGCCCGCTGTGAACGACTCTTAACTGACCTCCACGAATCACCATTCGGAAAGCAGTATTTGGCCGCTATGTGAAATCTGGCGTTCGTGTCAGATATGAGCTGCACCGCTCCTTCCCATTCCGCCCACGCGCCCGACTGGAACCGCCGCCCCCCCCCGCCCGCACCCACACACCTGCGTCCTCAGCACGTATGCACGACCGAGGAAATTGCGTTAGGATTGCGTAGAAATTTACTCAGCGGCGCGTGACGCAGATCACAGATTTCCTAACACTGTGTTAGCCGTTTACACGAGCGGAATGCGTGGCCAATCCGCAAGTTGCGTCCATTATTTTCACCTTGGAAGCTTTGGATTTGTTCATATTCGTTTGATGCAAACATGCGTTTTACATTCTTGCAGAACTAAGTTCTGTCTTTTGTTTATGTTTAAGAGTTAAAATAATATGAAAGAATGTGGGGATAAAATATGTTTTAAGTTGTCGGGCGAATGTTTGATTAGCACACTTTCGGGAGTGTTTGATTATGAGTCTCTATAAACTCCATTGATATGTGCATTTATAATTTCGATAAGTCTTAATCATATGTTGTTGAATGAGGTTTTTGTTACACTTGTCAAAAGAAGACCGTTGTTTGAACAATACAGTACTATACTATCTTAACGAATGGGTGCACCATTTAAGGATTTTAGTAATGTAGCTAAAGTCTTGTAATGCAAAACCGACGCTTATTTCATCATAATCCTGATTCCAAACTTTCTTCACGGGAACGTGATTATTTCATTTGCCTAGTTACATGGATACTTTTAAAACTTTGTAATAAAATAAGTGTGTTCGTGAATGTTTTTATTAATTAATGATAACAATCCTTTTGAAACAAGGAAATAATTATCTAAAATCTTTAAAAAATTCCTTTATATTTTAAGAAACATAAATTAACATGACTATCATGCGAAAATAATCATGGTGTAGATACAGAAATTAAGACCAGCATTCTAAGACTGCATTTCATGTGTTTGACTGACATACTTTTAATACACTACGGTAATGAAATTCGTAAAAATAAGAGTATTTTCATAATGAATCGGTGAAAGTCATACACAATACAATCATCTGCATTGCAAGCACTACAACAATAACGAAAAGAAGCTGTATCAATGCCTTGAATACTTCAATGGTTACACCATAGCCATGTAACACCACTTCATGGAGAGTGGACTAGATGCGCTGTTCAGCGCTGACACGACTGAGTAATTTTCATATTAAAGCGCTGAGGAGGAAAAGCAAAGCTGGCGTTGCCAGTTTGGACTTTTTAATTGATCTAATAACAGTGAAGGCGCTGAAAGTGAGTCGACGTCTTCTGCGAAGCGAGTGGCCTTGGCCGGAATGACTGGGTGAGAGAGTCTTGATTCCCCGCACCACAACTGTTAGGTCATTCGTCCCGTAAGTGGAATGAGTGATATGTACTGGGAGGTGGCGATGATCCTTCCCGAGCGTGAGATTCGGCAACGACCTACACGACGACTTTCTGTTTCCCTCTTCCATGCATCTCCTTCATGAGCCAAAACCCTATCCCCAGCCAAGAAAAGCGCTGAGCTCCCTCAAGGTCTCTTGACATGTACGGTCATATAGGGCCTAAGTATGTGTTCGTATACTTCGGTTATTTCTTTCTTGGCGCACGGGGGCGTGTCAATAAAATGGAATATCTCCCGGTATTTCGCGTCGTTCTCTGTTGTGCCGCCAGGAGTCGCACGATCGCCAGCATTGCTCGATACAGTCGCGATCATGCGGTACCTGGTGGCACAACTGAGAACGACGCGAAATACCGTGAGATATTCCATTTTATTGACACACCCCCGTGCGCCAAGAAAGAAAAACCGAAGTGTGTTTATGTATAAAGGGAGAGGAGGCATCAAAGGTCAAGGAAAGATCTTGCGTGGTCCGTGGTTAGTCTGTTAAGAGACTACTGCATTCGCCTGGTTTTGATGGAAGAAACCACAGAAAACTTCCGATCAGAACAACTGTCTCTCTTGGTTTTCCCCAGACACCGTTTGAATCCGACACAAGTTATCTATGGACAAAAATCCGTCATGATGCGAACCCTAGGATCTTCCGGTCGACGATGGTTCTGAGGCAGCGATATGACCGACGCATCCAGGGCGTGTTCGCGGACGGAGTGCAGTGCAAAGCCTGGCGACATGGGGACGAGATGGGGCATGGAAGGACGTGGGAAGAGGGGAAGGGCGGGGCGGGACACTGAGAGACGGGGCAGGGCGGGGTAGGACAGGACGGAGCCTGCGTGGCGAGTTGGGCGAGTTGAGCAGGGAGTTGCGTGGCGAGGCGGGCGTCACAGGGCGTGGTGGGCGTGGCAGGGTTTGGCCTGACGTCCCGTGTCGGGACGGGGCGTAGTGTGGCGTAGTGGGACGTGGTGTGTCGGGGCGGGGCGTGGTGTGTCGGGGCGGGGCGTGGTTTGGCGTGGCGGGGCATGCCAGGGCGTAGTGTGGCGTCTCGGGGCGTGTCGGGATGTGTGGGAGCGTGCTGGGACCTGTCGAGGCGAGTCGGGGCGTGTCGGGGCGAGTCGGGGCGTGCTGGGGCGTGTCGGGGCGTGCCGGGGCGTGTCGGGGCGGGTCGGAGCGTGCCGGGGCGAGTCGGAGCGTGTCTGGGCGTGTCGGCGGGAGTCGGGAGGAGTCGGGGCGTGTCGGGGCCTGTCGGAGCGTGCTGGGGCGTGTCGGAGCGAGTCGGGGCGTGGGCATATTGAGGCATGGCTGGGGGTGGCGTGGCCTGGCGTGTAGTGGTATGGCGTGGCGCGGCGTGGCAGGACGTACCTGAAGAAGGCAGGCGGCAGCGCGGAGAGGTTGTTGGCGCCGAGGTGCAGCCAGGTGAGGCTGCGCAGCGGCGCCAACAGGCGGTCGGGCAGCGCGCGTAGCCCGGCGTCGCAGAGGCGCAGCGAGCGCAGCGCGCGCAGGCCCTCGAAGGCGGCGTCGGGCAGCGCGCGCAGCGGGCTGTTGCACAGGTTGAGGTGCTGCAGGCGCGCCAGGGTGGACAGCGCGCGCGCGGGGAAGGCCGTGAGGCGGTTGCCGCTCAGCTCGAGCGTGGTGAGGTTGGCGAGCAGGCGCAGCTCGCCCCACGGCGCCGCCTCCAGGCCGCAGTGCGCCGCGCGCAGCACGCGCAGCGCCGCCAGCTCCGACAGCGCGCCGGGCGCCAGCTGCAGCCCGCGGTTCAGCGACACGTCCAGCCGCTGCAGCGCCGCCAGCCCGCCCAGCGCCGCCGCGCGCACGCGCTTCAGGCGGTTCTCGTGCAGCGACAGCTCGCGCAGGCGCGGGAAGCCCCACCTGCCAACACACGGCGACGCTGCTGTCAGGGGCGCACAGGGAAAGCCAGAGAAATGTTTCGGAATCTTCTTTGTAGAGAGTAATATTAATTTGATTAGTGAAAGACTGCCTTTTTAATGATGATAATTCTTATGTAAGTCCAATAATTTTCAGGCAGACTCAACAGTAATATATTTTTTATTTTAAATAATATATTATAAAAATATAATACTGTTGAGTCAGCCTGAAAATTATTGGACTTACATAAGAATTATCATCATTAAAATGTTTCGGAAGTTTTCGGTTTATTCTGTTTTGGCGAAGGTTATGTTTTCTTAGCTGAAAATGGAGTGCAGATGGTATGTGGTTTTTAAGAGAATCAAATTTAGTGGAGAGTTGCAGAAAATAATTTTTGGTGGGAAGAATACTTAATTCGTTATGAATTTGTTTGTTAGGAATAAATCATGGAGCTACATTTTGTTTCTCCTTCAACTCTTCTATTCTCAAATAAATTGTATTCCTTAGCCGTCTGCCAAAAGGCAGACAGGCTCACGGACTAACGCATATATATATATATATATATATATATATATAAGAGATAAACTCCATTTAGTGCGGTTAATTCTGTAGTAACCCTACTACATGGCGCTGTAGAACAAAACTAAATATTCACGTCAAATGCAACCCGCAACGTACTCGGCAGCATTTTGAAACTACATCGTTAAATAACTTCTAAACGATGCGTTCTAGGGCCTTAAAGACAAAAATTTGAGGCTTTCAATGAAAGGGTTTTCAGAACGTAATCTACAGGATGAAACCTTCTTGAACATTCTATTACATTTTTGCTGGTTCGGCGCTTCCCGATATTACCTCGCTTGCTCAGAGACGTGCAGAATCTGCAAGTAAATGTGAATGAGAGGGACAGAGAGCGGCAGAGACAGACAGCCAGGGACAGGGTACGGGAGGGAGAGACAGTGAGACGGCGATGGGAGGGGAAACGTCTGCCGGGGTATCCTAGTATTCAAAGAAGAAAAAAAAGTCCTGCGTCTTCTTGGCCTCACCACAAGCCATCGGGCAGCGCCTCGATGCGGTTGCCGCCCAGGTCGAGCACCTCGAGCGCCGAGCAGTTGGCGATGGCCTCGGCGGGCACGCGCGTCAGCCGGTTCATGCCCAGGTTGAGCACGCGCAGCCCGGGCGTCCACGCGAACAGCGCGCTCGGGACGGACGCCAGCTGGTTGCGCCGCAGGTCCAGGTGCTCCAGCTCGGGCATGCCGTCCAGCAGGCCCTGCGGCAGCTCCTTCAGGTCGATGGCGTTCAGGCTCAGGTTGCGCAACTGGTTCAGGCCGTCGAACGTCAGGTTGGTCAACGCGCCCATTTTTCTGTTGAAGGACAGATCCAGAACTCGCAATTCGGTGAGGTTCTGAAAATTCAAACAGAGGATTACTTGAAATATCATTTTATTTCATTTTATTTTTATTCTTATTTTATGAGAGAGGAGTCAGTATTGATTACTGGCGCTACAACTACTAAATTCATTAGTCCGGTTAGTGTAATATGGAGACATCGGATGTTTAGGGAAATGCCTATTTTTTCTAGCGAACTTATTTAAAGGTTGATAATATATGTGCACGAATCATGACAAATGATGACATAAGACCAAGTTTTACAATGCTTATTTTTGCTTATATTAGCATAAATGCCTTTCTTTGATAAATGCCTTTTTTTTAGAATTATTGCGAGTTTTGCCCTTTTATGTATTTTTTTAAATACAATGCAATGATATCAGAAAATCGGCCATGGTCCAAATTGACCATTGGTTACGAAAACTTAAATTTACGTATTGTATTTTGAAATACGAGAGAATTCCTGAAAGTATATCTACATATCTTTCTCCATTTCCCTATTTCATAAATACTAGCCATGTTCTGAGAAAATGGTCGATTGACAATATACCGACGGCACCGTTTGAGTGGAAATAAATGTAAATTTCCAGAAGTTTTCAGTGTTACTAATTTTATACTTCTAAAATATATGTCAGAACATAAGTAGATGTTAAGAAATCCTTCTCTGTATTCAAACTGATTTTGTCTCCCAATCGTTGCAGATTTGCAATTGAGTCCCTTGAAAAGTTACTGGTAATATATTGCAAAGGAAACAACTAAGAATTAAATGTAGAAGAGTTGCAAATATGTATGGAGTTTTACAAATAATTTTTAATTTTATTGTGAATGTAATTTATGACAGTGCCTTTTTTCTCCTTATTCTTGACATTTTCAGTGCCTTTTTAGGCGCCTAAAAGGCGATTTTTTAGTGCCTAAACATCCGATGTCTAGTAATATGTCTATCGCAGACGCTAGCGCGGTTTCCTCCTCCCAGCCGAGCACATTTTCAGCCGCGATAACTCTAAGCTCCCAATTGGTTGCCTGGAGGGTAGTGTGTGCTTTGTGAGTAAGAGTAAAGTAGGCACAATGATCAAGAAGAAAAAATCGCGCATGGCCTGTAGTTGATAGATGAGATGTGATGTAGTAACGTCATTATTTTATGAATACCCCAAAAGTAAAAGTGTGGAAGCCTTCGAAGTCCCGAAGAGGTGCCTCAAAGAACTGCTTTGATCGATAATTTTGTGTGATTTTTCGGATCAATATCAGGGGAATGCCAGAGAAGTATCCCAAGAAACAGGCCACGCGCCGCAAGCGATCTCATTTTTCTTTTTTTTTGTCTTATCTTCTCTTACACACACTTACACTTACATGACCCACACAACACATTTCCCAAGACCAGTCGGGAACTAAGAGCTTGTTCCGGCTGCGTTGTGATTCCCAGAGATGTCTGGAGTGGGATTTCTCATGCACGATGACATGTATGTTGGCACTGGATCTCACGATCCAGTGGAGAATGAACATCACCCCTCCCGGCATAACACATTTACTACACTATCGGCACTAATGAGCACAGCAGTTGACAAGCCTAAAAACATAAATTAATCCTCCATAGGGGGAAATGATGTGCCCTGGGCTATGCTCAACTCAATCACGGAGAACCTCTCGATGTTTCTAGACTCCGCTAGATGTATTCCGAGCAATGTTCGGGCAAACCTATAAGGCATTCCGAACCATAAAGAACGGAATCTAATTAAGTAATAAAGATTGAAAACACAAAGAATATACTAATATTTTTGGATTAATTGTATGCAGATTTAATTACTTTGATGAATTAAAATTAACTACGAAGAAGTTATGAGTAGACAACAGTATCTTGGAAGTATATCGTGGATATATGTAACTATTCGGACCCGTGTGAACATGTGGGACATTTAAATGATTGCTTTAGTATTCTTTTTTTAGGGAATTTCTATTCTGTCATAAACCTATTTGATGCAGGCCTGAAGGGTGATTCCTCGAGCAGTAGCAACCTCGCGTTTTACTTAACCAATTAAAAAAACAACTAAAATTAGTCAGTGTGAGAATATTTTTGAAAGAGTTTAATACTTCGGATACGCCAAACAAAACTACGAGAAGGATAACAGTTTATTGTTAGGAAACGGGAAAACAGCAGTAGTCAATTATTGACACTGCAGTGTCTCTGACTGGATGGTCCTAGAGTTCAAGTCCCGACGGTGGCAAGATTTCGGACTCTAGCTAGACAACTCGGTCAAACTTAGCCGCTGTCTGGAGGAGACTTTTAGCTTCTAGCGGGATGCTAGACTTCTAGCGGCCTGCTCTGATTGGTATTTTTTCGTAATTTTTCCGATCGACACCAGGCGAATACCGGAATATAACCCAATAAACGGTCCAGGGACGCGATCTTTCCTTTCTGTTCCTTGTCCTGTTGTCACCCCTAACTGAAAGATACACTTATGGAACGAATGACTTTAACAGTTGTCACGCCCGGAAACACTAATCAGCCTATCAATCAAAAACATTTTTTTGGTATTTAAGGTCGCATCAACTACTAGGTCATTAGCGACCACTATTGGATGTAACTTTATGGTTTGATGATGAAACGATATGGTTGGTGATGATAGAGGGTAAAAGGACGAACACATACAACCATGCCCGAGGCGGTACTCGAGCCCGCGACCCCACGGTCCAAGACCACTACGGCACAACTGACTTAGCGATCTCGGCCACAGGGACGACAATCAAAAACGCTGAGGACCCCACGGTCCAAGACAACTGCGGCACTACTGGCTTAGCGATCTTGGCCACAGGGACGACAATCAAAAACACTGAGATGACAGTCTCACCTGCAGCGCGGCGTCGGGCAGCGGCGCGAGGTCGTTGCGCGAGAGGTCGAGGTGTCGCAGGGCGGAGCAGCGCTGCAGGGGCTCCAGCGCCAGCTCCAGCTGCTCCAGGGCGTTGGCGGACGCGTCCAGCACGCGCAGCGCGCACGGCTCGGGCACGAAGCCCAGCGACGCCAGCAGGTTCCCCTGCGCGCGCAGCTCCTCCAGCGCCTCCAGCGACCTCCCCTCCGCCGCCCCTCCCCCTCCCCCTCCCCCGGCGTCCCCGCGCCGGCCCTCCACCCACTCGTCGTCGCCCTCGGCGTCGCCCGCCAGCAGCGCGCCGCCCGCCTCGCCCCAGCCCTCGCCCCAGCTGGCGTCGGCGCCGCCGCCGCCGCCCTCGATGCGGTTGCGCGACACGTCGAGCGCGCGCAGCCCCACGCTCAGGCGCGACGCCGGCGGCAGGCGCGACAGCTGGTTCTGCGACAGCACCACCTCCACCACCGACGCGTTCAGGCGCCCGCTCAGAGACGTCAGGTTGTTGCGCTGCAGGTTCACCTGCCACATACATACACATCCCGCTCGTGCTCACTGGCGATATACTTTATTTATTTATTTATTTCGTCAAAAAACATTCAAAAGTGTAAATGACGTGTGGGGAAAGAGATTATCTGCCCACATTGTCTTAATCTTGATCATACTTCGATCGTACATCGATGGCATTAGGTCTTTGTTGCACCTCATGCTTTGTAAAATGAATATTTTTAGTTATTTGGCAAATGTCCTTCTCAACTGGGCTCGTGGCCTCGGAAATATGCTTACCACTGTTAAAAAAAAGTCCTTTTTGTGAAGCAGAAGGTGTAACAGTAACCTAATGTCATCGGCCTCAATAGAAAATCGAAGTATACATCCCATTCACTGAATACAAGATGGCACGGAATAAATGTTACTGACTTCTAGGGCATGTAGATGGTTGAAGATGATAATTTTTCCCCGTATTGTGAAAATGGAATGGGAAATATTATGTAAAAATGTAAAGTTTTTCCCTCATTGGCAGGTAACTATTCAAGTATTCATGTTTGGCAGGAACACATTCTGACGCTATCCAAGAGGGTTCATGTTCCTGTCAAACATCAGTAATTGATGAACTGATTACCAATCAGTGAATAAAGTCACCTGTGTAAGTTTCTTATGTGAGATTCCTCACCGCAAAAACTGATTATCTTTGAAGTACCTGCATGCCCTAGAAGTTTGTAACATTTATTCTGAGCCACATGTAGATAGCCCCAAATGTGCGAGGGTTGAGTCAAAAATTTTTGCAAGTATTTTTTCTATAGGAAGTAGTATGGGGTCACATATTGGTTACATGAAAGAAAAGCAGAACTGGTGAGTGAAGTGTTCACAACAACAGATGGTTCTTACACTGTCTCTATTAGCACCGGGAGCATTGTGAAATCAGTTGTCTGACTACCACCGAGTGAGATAAATGTAACCCTTTCGAGCACGCTCCCACATCAAGATAGTCATTCTCCGTGGAAGAAATGTCCAAGAATGTCACTGGAAATTGGAAACTGTTGGGAATAATGTTCTTCCACTCACAGGTCGCACATTCGAATGTCGTCCGGTGGGGTGCTCATCATTGGTTGCTAAGCGTCCTCGCTGAAACTCTTTTGCCAGCATCACATTATGAAGTGAGAATTACTAACACTAAAATTATCATATTAATTAATATTTGAAAAAATTCTGAAATATGTATTCAACCGAATGTTTTTATTTAAAGAAGTAACAATTGGATTAGAAGTGAAAGATGAATGTTTTACACAGAATTTATTCACTGTATCTATGATGTAGAATTTGATAGTTTTCGTGTGAACCTCTTTTTTCCTGAGAAGATTTAAGTGAAATTATAGTAAGTAATGTCTGTCACTCATTCCCCCTTTCGCTGGCTGAAATGGGTTGCTAAAGAAAGTGTCTACCAATCTCTACACAAGTCTTTAAATTATTTTACATTTGATATCAAAGAGGCCCATGAGGGGTACAGAGTTCACGATTTACTTAATAGAGTTACTTCATTACATTAATAGAAATTTTGAACAACAAAATAAAAAGAACATGAAAGCTTCATTTTTGAAATATCGTTAATTTTATTTAGCTTATTCATATCCCATATAAGATTTGATGCTGTCGGACTGCCACCCAAAATCAACTTAATATTTTCTGGTGCTCCAATATAGTATTTTGTAGGTTCCATTGTTTGACTTATTCAATTTCTCCCTTAAATATTTTCTGTTAGGTTTCTGTATTCTCAATAACTAATGAGAACCACGAAACTTCAGATTATGAAGCAATAAGCAGCCTTTAAACTAAAGATAGATTAGCCAGTGTAAAATGTTTCCAGCCTTTCCAGTGGTAAACATTTTCTGTTTTATTTTCAAAGAAGACCAATAAATATGTGATATTAGACTGGAAAGAAAGAGAGAGAAAGAGAGAGACGATGGCAAGAGATGCACAGATATCGATATACAGATTTTCCGTGTTTTTTCCGATCAACACCAGGCGAATACCGGAGCAGTACCCTATCAAAAGGGCCACGGACCGCGCGCGATCTTTCCTTCCTCTTCCTTGTCCTATCCTCACCCCTTGCACACACACTTACCCTAACATGAACCTACACTACCACACATGCTGGGAGACCAGTTGGGAGCATAGAGCTTGTCCTGGCTGTGGCGGTACCCCACTGGTGGGAAATACCTGGTTGTGGGGAAACCCCCGCTAGTCGACGGTAGGTAGGCGCCGGATCTCACCATCCAGCGGGGGATGATCACAGTCACCTCTCACCATTAAACATGCGCTACACTTACGGGACTAAATACATTAGCAGTTGACGTGCCCGGAATCACTAATGAACCAACCAAACCAAAACCAACAGGAATTTAAATTCCTGCACTCAGGTTAGCAGAGGAACGGTCTGACCACTTCAACGCTCCCGCTCCCTGCCTCAATCATTCGCCCGATTCAATGGCGCGCCCCCTCCCTCTACCATCACGCGCGGTGTCAAGGGAAGGTGGTTCTCTGCCTGCTTCACCTTCGTTACTTCCTCGCCGCCGTCCTCTGCGAAGGGCGCCTCGTGTTGTAATCTCTACATCTTGCTCGGTGGCTCAGCCTCTTCGGCCTTTCCAGCGGTTAATGGATTTGAAGGATGGGCGACGGGTAATAATGGTGAAACGATTCAAATGGTGATGAAGAAATGGTGAAAGATGAACGGAAAAATGGCGTGATATACGGAAAAACCTCTAAGAAACGCGAACCCGCTGTTTTCACAACAAAAGGTGGCAGATGAGAGCTCTCACTACTACAACGACCGCCCGTTCACTGATCCGCTAAAAACACAAGAAGCGTTCAGCCGCCATTCACCGTATTCATTGCTATGTTGCCAGTTGCTACCTTGTGACCATGTATGAAATGGACATGTAATTTGATGGATGTTGCAAATAAAGAAGGGCAATGGTTTTGTGACAACCATTGGAAACGGGGGTGCTCCGTTACACCTGCAGTGAGCTCGCATTCCCTACCAAAAATTCCGCAAGTATTGACTGTGATATGCACCTCGTTCTCAGCGGCAGTAGGAGATAGATCTGAGCGCTGTACCACACGTCCCCCTCCCATTAACTTGCATTGCAATGGAACATTAACCCCTCCTGCCTCGCTTTGAATACATCCTCATCGCAACCCATCACGACGGACCCTTCGTATTTTAATATTCATAATATTGACATGTTCGCCAGTAGTGAGGAGTTTTCGACTGCACCCGCGAGGACTGGTTTGATGGAAGGGTAATTGATAATAATGATGACAGGACTCGAATGATGTTGGGGAATGAGAGACAGAGGAAACGGGAGAACCCTGTGAAAATCGCTAACCCACTTTATCCCCAAACATTTTCACATGTATTGCCAAGCACTGAAATTCGGGAACGAGACGTGGCAGGCCTGGCCACTACCCCTCCCTTTCAATCATTCACTCACCCAATACCACGGGGTGCCCGCCCACCATTCGCTCGTTATCTTTGCCAGTATCTAAGCCCTGTGACCATATCTGAAACCTATAAATGGTTTGATGAATGTATTATAATTAAGACATGATATGAAAGATGATAGAGCATTGGTGTAATGAGAAGCGTGGGAAAAGGGAAAATTTCAAGATAACCATCCGCAAGCTCGCTTTATTTACACGAATAGAATGAATTTCCATCCGTTTTGACAAGGCGGAAATTCCACACGGATTCGAACCTCAATCGTAGCGGTGAAAAGCAAGCGGTCTGACTCTGCGCAACGGTCCGACCCTCATCCATCCACTCATATTGTCACTCGTCAATGGAAGAACCTGTATAACCCTAGCGATTTCATCGTAACCTTTCGCGATGGACGCTTCGTATTTTAACATTAAAATGTTAACATAGTTGCCAGTAGATAGAACTTTTCTACCTTACCTTCAATGCTTGGTTTGATGGAAGAGTGATAGATAAAGATGACATGATTCGAATGACAGAGCAATCGTGGAATGAGAAACATGGAAAACGGGGAAACCTCGAGAAAACCAGCAACCGACCCGCTTTGTTCATTCCAAAAATCCATATGCATCGACCAAGACATGAAACTCGACCTCAATGGTAGAAAGCGAGCGGTCTGAACACTGCACGACCCATTAACTCGTGGAACCTCCCTCCCGTTCACTCGTAGCGTCAGAGGAATCGAGAAAAACCGAAATCTAACGGTGAACGCGCATTGTTCATTCCGCACCCCACGTGGATCCACCGGGATTCGAACTTCGGCTCCTTTGTTAAATAACGAGCGGCGGCCGCTAAACTACTGGTCGGGGGAGGGGGAGGGGGATCACGATCACGATGGTGATGACGAGTGAATGGGAGGGGGGCTAACATTCACTCGTCAGTGTAAGACCCTGCGTCACCTTGCTCACCTCTTCGTCGCAACCCTCCGCCCTGGACGCTTGGTATCTTCACATTTAAAATGTTAAAACTCCTATTTTCCGAACCCGCTTACTCCACCACATGGATCGACCGAGATTTGCACCTCGGACCCACAGAGATTGGTCACAAGAAGGAACCACTTGGACAGCTACTGCTTGGTCACTGCTGGCAATATAACTGCAAATTACGTCCATGCACTCATTTTGTCAGTGCGTCCGTTTACCTAGCTCATTTGTAAATGGCTTCATCAC